>CM035415.1:123744458-123749458 GCA_020310875.1 Ceratopteris richardii
CACGACTAAAACTGCCATCTATTTATAGTTGAGTTTGGGAGGCTAACTTCCCTCAATCACTCTCCAATCAATCAATGATTGATTTGATTCTCTACCTACCACAAATCACGAATTTGTGGCTCCTCTTTCCATTCTTGATCAAGTGGACTCAACCACTTAAGATTCTCTTACTTTTACATTAAGTAAACTCTTCAAAAGTTACAAGAGGTAGTTCACAAGTGAACTTTACATAGTCTTCTTTTTAAAGCTTCTTCTAAGACTTTGTGAGACTCAAGCCAATACTTAGGCTTGTCATAGACTTGCTCCAACAGCTCCCCCTCAAGCCAAGTATGCTTGAGGTCTTCAATCTTCCAAGATTACCTGCAAACCAATCATAGCCTTGAATTTGCAAAGCTTTGTACCATCCAATGCTTTGGTTAGAATATCTGCACCTTGTTGATGAGTGGACACATATGATATTTGAATCTCTTTGCTTAGAACCTTTTCTCGTACATAGTGATAATGAACTTCAATATGTTTATTCCTTGCATGAAAAATAGGATTAGCAGCCAAGTGAATAGAACTCATATTGTCACCAAAAATAGTTGGAGTTCCAAACTCCAATCCAAGATCTTTGAATAATGTCTTCATCCACATAGCTTCTTGTGTAGCTATGGCAAGACCTCTATATTCAGCTTCAGTAGAAGAGAGAGCAACTGTGGGTTGCTTCTTGGATGACCATGAAATAAGCTTTGAAACTGCAAAGGTAAGATAACCTGAAGTGCTCCTTCTATCTTCCTTGGAGCCAGCCCAATCTGCATCAGAAAATAGCTTCAAACCTAAATCAGATACATAAGGATAATAAAGTCCTTCATTTATGGTTCCTTTGAGATACTTGAGAATCCTTTTGGCAGCATCCATATGTGGTTTCCTTGGTGTGTGCATAAATTGGCTTAGCACACTCACACTGTAACATATATCTACTCTTGTCAATGTGGCATAGTTGAGACTACCCACTAGACTTTGATATGATGTGATGTCCTCTATGAGTTCACCTTCATGTGAGCTCAATTTGTGATTGACCTCCATTGGAGTACCTGCAATCTTACAATCTTGCATCTTGAATTTTTCCAACATGTCCTTAATGTACTTCCTTTGAGTGAGAAACAAACCATGATCTTTGTAGACAACTTCCAAACCTAGGAAGTAGGTAAGTGAACCCAAATCACTTATCTTGAACTCTTCTCTCATCTGATCTTTGATCTTCTTCATACCATCTGCATCATTTCCTGTCAATATAATATCATCTACATATACACATAGATAGATGACCTCGGAATTACTCTTTTTACTAAAGAGTGAAGGATCTGCCTTGCTTGGTTGAAAGCCTTTGTCCTGCAAGAATGAAACAAGCCTGAAATTCCAAGATCTTGGAGCTTGCTTGAGACCATACAATGCTTTGTTAAGTTTACGCACATAATCAGGATAAACTTGATTCTCAAAACCAGGTGGTTGTGCCATATATACCTCTTCTGTTATCCAACCATTCAAAAATGCATTCTTTACATCTAGTTGAAGTATCTTCCAATTCTTGGAAGAGGCAATGCTAAGCAAAACCCTAATAGTAGGCATCTTTGCCACAGGAGAGAAGGTCTCCTCATAATCAATTCCCTGAGTTTGTGCAAAGCCTTTTGCTACAAGCCTTGCCTTATACCTGTTAATGGAACCATCAGAATTCTTCTTGAGTTTATAGACCCATCTTGAGCCTATTACCTTCATGGATGAAGTCTTGCTTCATTGCATGCTTCCATTCTGTTTTTGCTTTGGCCTCTTCAAATGATGATGGCTCCTCTTGGTTTATGTCCTGTGCTATGTAGATAGAATGTTTAGTTACTAATGAGGTGTCAAACCCATACCTTTCTGGTTTTTTCTTTTCCCTCATAGATCTTCTTAGGCCATGATGTGATGATTCTGCTTCATGTCCAAGTTCCTGCAATTTTGCTTTACCTTTAGACTTCCATGCTTTGATCTTTTCCATGTGAGATTCTTCATCATCCTCTGAGGTGTCTTGTTCTTCAATCTTTGATTGTTCTCTACCAAGCTTTGGAAAATCTTCTTCAAGATCATATGGTAAATTGATCTTCCTGCATGAATCTTCATACCATGAATTGTTCTCATCAAAAACTACATCTCTGCTTACCAAGAATCCTTTGTTGGTAGGGTTGTATAACCTGTACCCCTTTTGATTGTTGTCATATCCAATAAATACACACCTTTCTGCCTTTGGATCCATCTTGCCTCTAACCTGTGAAGGAACATGAGCAAAAGCAATACATCCAAAAATTTTACAATGATCTAAGCTTGGTCTTCTTCCATTCCAAGCCTCATATGGAGTCATCCCATCAAGGGATTTTGAAGGCAACCTGTTAATCAAGTAAGTGGTTGTAGATACAGCCTCGGCCCATAAGTAATTAGGTAAATGCTTTTCATTTAGCATAGACCTTGCAGCTTCAACAATTGTCCTATTCCTCCTTTCTGCCACTCCATTTTTCTCAGGAGTGTACCTTGTAGTTACCTCTCTTTTGATTCCTCTTTTGTAGTTACCTTGTAGTTACCCTGTTTGATTCTCCACAAGAGCCAAATATCTTTTGAAACATGAAAAAACTTCATCTTTGTGTTTCATAAAGAATAGGATAGTCCATCTGCTGCAATCATCAATAAAGGAAACATAATACCTTGATCCAGATATTGAAGCTTCCTTGCTAGGTCCCCATACATCTGTATGAACCAACTCCAAGAGATCTCCATGCATATAACCTTTCTTCATGAATGGTAACCTGTGAGACTTTCCAAATTGACATGCACTACACTTATAAATCATATGTTGTTTTGACAAATTAGGAAGTCCAAGTACACTTTGGTCCCTGCAGATTTGCTTTAATGACCTTTCACCAATATGTGCTAACCTTTTGTGCCATACTTCCAATTCTGTGAGTGTCTGACTACCATAATTAAAGAGAGCAATGTTTCTAGTGTCCTGTAATTCAAATGTGAATAATCTACCTGTCTTTTCACCTTTTGCAATTCTTCTGAATCCTTGACTTGGATCTTCAACAAATGCTCCTGCTTTTGTGAACCTGACTTGCAACCCTTTCTCTACTATCTGCCCACCACTTATCAAATTCTTTGTAATGGTAGGGACATAGAGTACCTTACTGAGTAGGTTGATGTTTCCATCAGGTGCTTTGACATTGCCTATTTTCTCCACAGGATGTTTTGTATCATCTCCTGTTTGTACCTCATGCTTATTCCTTGGATCTTCTAAATCTGATAGGAGTGCCACATTTCCTGCCACATGATTTGAACAACCTGAATCTATGTAGAAAACATGCTCATCAGATTTACCTTGTGGCATAGCCATGTTCATGATCAATAATGAATCCTCTTTGTTTGAGTCTTTTGTGTAGTTATTGTAGTCTCTCCTTCCTTTGTAGCCTCCTTGATAGTTTGAATTATTGTAGTTGTTGTAGTTGCCATGGTAGTTGTTGAACCTTCCTCTTGAGTAGCCATAACTTCCTCTATTGTATCCTCTGCCTCTTTGATTCCTGGAATTCCTAAAGCAATTTTCAGTTGTATGATTAGTTAATCCACAAATAGAACATGAGTTGGAGTCTTGGGATCTCCCCCTGCCTTTTCTACCTCCTCTTCCTCTACCTCTGCCATGTCTTCCTCTACCTGCATAGTTAGCTTGATATGTACCTGCTTCATCATCCACTTTCTTTGCCTTTCCTTTGTTATCTTTAGACTTTCTTTTATCCGTGTATAAAGCTGAAGATTGATTACCTTTAGAGCTTTCTCCATTTTTGATAAGCTTTGCCTCTTGAGTAAGTAGTTGTCCAATGAGTGTGTTGAAATCAGGTACATGCATGTCCATGTACAAATCCATAGCTGTGGTGAATGCTTCCCACTTGTCATCTGCCTTCAAGCCATTGATGACCTGCCTTACAATTTGCTCTTCATCTATTACCTCTCTAATGCTTCCCAACTGATCTGCTATGTCCTTGAGCTTTGTGACAAAATCAGTCACATTTTGTTTGGGAGCCTTCTTGAGAGTTGTGAACTCCAGCCATAGTTGATGCTTCCTAGCTTTGGTACTTGAAGAAAAGAAAGCTTCAAGTGCATCCCAAACTTCCTGAGATGTCTTACAACTTCTAATGTGAGGCAACAAAAAATCTGAGATAGAGTTGAGGAGATAAGACCTTGCAAGTGCATCCTTGGAGCACCATGTGCTCAATCTTTCTTGCTCTTCTTGTGTTGGTTGACTTTTGTTCCTGAAACTTGGCATAACTTCATCTCCAGCCACATAACCACATAAACTTCTACCTTGGAGATAGGCTTCCATTCTTAATGACCAAGCTGAGTAGTTACCTCTGTCTAATTTGTCAATTGATGAAGGAAATCCATCTGCCATGTTGTCCAACCTTGCTCTGATACCACTGTGAAGAGATGGATAAGTATGTGTTTGAAGATGAAGAGGTGTTGCAAAATCCTTGATCTACACCAGCCAAATGAACTCCAGGAGTAGATGGTGGGCCCTTTTAGCTTGCCAATGGATGTATTAGACACCCTATGTACCTTGGAAGATCACTCTCAAAAAGATAGATCAAAACAGATAAGTTGGAGTTAGCTCAGAGGTGAAAACTTGCTATTCTTGGTTCATACACCTGTCCAGTGTTTTACATAATTCTCTGAGCACAGTAGCAATTAGCTTAATTCCTCTTGGGGAAGTCTAGTTAGCTTAAAGAGCTAACTTTCAAGAGTAATCTCATAAAAAATAACAAAGCACACACTGAGAATGAGTTTTAACAAGTGATGACATCATCGCGATTTTCATGGGCTGCTACAAAAATAGACTAGTGAGCAGAAAAATCCCCATACCTCAAAATGTAGAAATCGAATTATTATGAAAATTTGTATGGTTATACTCGACAGTAAGCTGAATCAAAAAAGCTTTAAATCAC
>CM035415.1:123761958-123841958 GCA_020310875.1 Ceratopteris richardii
TTGTGGTAACTCTTTTTTGAGGTTTATGTCATCATGAGTTCGATCATGGATGTATAGTGGCATTGTGGTTTGTATCTTGCTTATGCCACTTGGTTGTAGAGTTACTTACCAATTTCATACCTTTTATGAGACATTGATTGGATCTTTGTTGGTACTTGTATCTTTGTTTTCTTTGCAGGAACATGATCCAGATTGGAGCACACATTTGTTTGTCACCGTCATTAGCATTTGATCATTGATTGATATGCATTTGCGAGTGTGATTCTTGGCATATGTGGATGGTGATTTCCACATCGTTTATTTGGTTCTAGAGTCTATTTTACAGAGGAGATGCTGTCCAAATTTCATCGGCTTTTATGCTAGAAAGGAGCTCTAGTGGATCTTGAAGCTTGTGTGATAGCTTTCGATCATTTTTATCTCCATTCATTTGGACTTAGTGAGAGGTTTTTCGTGACAGCTTGGACCATCTTGCATGATTCATTCTTGAGTGGGAGATACATCATCATTGTATTGGCATGTATTGCTATTACTTTTTGGCATATGTAGTTGCCATTATCCTTGTTTGGATCAGTGACAGGTGGTGACAGGTTACTTATTGTTCTTTTGTTATTGGTTATCGTGTTTGATTGCTCAGTTTACAGGGGATACTCTATCGAATTTTTCCCAGGATTCTTTCACATCTATTTGGTCACTTTGGAGACTTCGTGAGCAAGCTTATGCTCATGGTTTTATGTGCATGCTAGATGCATGATTATCTGATAGGTTGTTTATATGGTTCCTTCTCCATCGAGACATTTGTGATGTGAGTTATGCATTTTGATATGTAGGTGTGATCCTATTGAGGATAGAGTATTGTCTTAGTCTCTTGTTACATTGCTAGTCTTGGATTTCCAACATGGTGTCTTCTCGATTTGATGGCACTAACTTTCCGAGATGGAAAGCTCAGATGTGGCATACATTGGTTTGTGCAGGGTTACACATGTATGTGCATAAAGATGCACAGAGGCCTCGTGACATGCCCGACCATGTATGGATGGACATGGATGCATTGGCCAGCTCCACTATCTGATTACAGCATGTGGATTCTATATATGAGTCTGTTATGTATGAGGAGATGAGTAGTGCATTATGGCAGAGACTACATGATATGTATATGAGTCCATTGACTCATGTGAGACATAGATCACATCGACGACTTCGATGTTGGCATTGTGGTCATGAGGGCCATATTCGACGATGCTGCTTCAGGTGGATGGGACGAAATGTCAGAGATATGCAAGTGATGTAGGTCAGGTAGTGATTTCAGGAGAGTCTATGGCAGTTGATTATGTTAGTGATGGTGATATCACTTTCTTCTATGGTTCATCTCAGGATTCCTCTTGTTCATTGGATAGCACACATATGGCTTGGTTGCTTGATGCATTAGCTAGTTTTCATGTTGCTCCACATCGTGAGTGGTTTTGTCGATTCTCAAGTGAGAGTCGTGGATGTGTGCACATGCCTGATGGTACGACATATGACATTAAGGGTGCAAGAGATATATGCCTTATGCTACCTAGTGGATCATCACTTATACTCAGACATGTACATTATATGCCTTCATTCCCCATGAGCATTATTTCAGTTAGCCAGTTACATGAGAGGAGATGTTACACATTCCTTGGTGAGCATCATTTTCAGTTGTAGTTGGGACATCTTATGCTTGTTAGAGGTGCTAGGATTGGGCACAGGTATCCACTGTAGGTACTTCATGTGAGAGACAGTCTCGTCTCAGTGGGAGTTCAACCTTATGTGCGACGTGAGACTCATCATGTCTCATTTTGTCTACCTACAAATAGGTCTATTGACATTCATGACGCACATATATGACAGTATTCAGATGCTTCGATGGATGCACATGTAGAGCATGTTTTGGATGCTCATGATGCTTATAAAGAGCATGATTTTGTTGATCATATGGATGCTCTTATGGAGCATACTTTGGATGATCAGTTGGATGCTTTAGAGCATGATGTGGATGCTCATATAGAGCATTGTGATGATACTTAGTTAGAGTATGGTCATCATTTTGACCTTGGTATTGATGTTTTGTAGTTAGCTCATGTGGAGCATGATGATACACTTGGTGTGGTAGAGCAAGATAGCTCTTATGATGCACAATGTATGCCAGAGCATACTAGCTCTCAGGGTGCACAGCTAGGCACATCCTTGGTTGAGAGGATGACTGATTTAGATGTTGATGAGTCAGTGATCATGCAGTCGTTCTTGGATTTGCTCATGCCAGATGTTGACACAGATATGTCAGGACATGTTGGTATTGATGATGGTGCTTTGGATGCCTTGGATATAGACATGGTTGACATGCTTAGGTTAGCAAGGATAGCACATGTTTTTTCAGCATTCGGGAGTCTGATGTACGAGTTGTTATGCTCGAGACCAGACATTGCAGTTGCGATTGGAGCATTTGCACTTGGAGTTGTCAATCGTTCGATGATTGACACAGACATAGAGCAAGTGGGAGCTTTGCAGGAATTTCATCAGTTCTTGCATCAGTCAGATATGAGCTCAACTCTTATCGATATGAGTTTAGAGTAGTTTGAGGTGCATGGATACACCTTGCTCGAGGCAATTGGTGTAGGCTGATCTGTATGGGTTGAGATCCAGACTCTTCCTGTACATTAGTGTATAGTCCTACATCATTCTTTGTATATTTTTCCACTTATGGTCACATTGAACCTTAAGTGGGAGATTTTTGGGGATGTAAGGGTCATGTGACCTTACCCCCATATTCATATATATACATCATATATAGAGCATTGCCTCAAGAGAGATCATTATGTGGGTTTCGAGTCTCCCATGCATATCCAAGCGTCTTTCCTCTCTTCTCTCTCCCTCCATCTTCTCATTTCTCTTCTTGTTCTGCACACCAAAGCCCTTCATCTATTTATGTATCTATCTATCTATCTATCTATGTATCTATGTATCTATCTATCTATCTATCTCCTAAGAAGATTTATTTCTTCCAAAAAGAATTAGAGTATCTAGGCCATATTGTTTCTAGTCAAGGCATTCATGTAGTTGCAAAAAAAATTAAGGCAATTAGAGAATATCCTCTACCTCAATTTGTGAATGATGTACACTCTTTTTTAGGGTTAGCTAGTATTGATAGAAATTTTGTAAAAGTTTTTTCTTATTTAACACTCCCACTCACATTATTATTAAAGAAAAAGTTAAAATTTCCATTGACCTTAGCACAACAACATTTGTTTGAAAAACTCAAACATGCACTTTCTCATGAACCTATTTTGCAATTACTAGATTTTTCAGAACCTTTCTGTGTAGTTGTAGATGCTAGTGCTTTAGGTATAGGTGTTGTATTAATGCAAAATAACCATCCTATTGCATTTGAAAGTAGGAAATGTAAACTCTATGAAAAGAATTAAATCATATATGATAAGGAATTGGTTGCTATTATGCATGCTTTAAAAATTTGAAAACATTATGTTATGGTGAAATTCTCATCAAAACAAACCAACAAGCTATTAAGCATTTATTAAATCAACCATTGATTATAGATAGACACAGTAAATGGGCTTCATTCATGCAAAATTTTCAGCCTGTGAATAAATATAAAATCTGAAAAGCTAATATTTTAGTTGGTACCCTTAGTCATTTCCCATCTCCACAAACAAATATTGTTTCAGTCAATAATATTTATGTTGTTCATATTCATTCATTTCATGACATGATTCCTACTTATACATCTGGTTTGTATTTTTCACAAACATGGAATGTTTTCAATAATTCTACAACATTTAGTGAGGATCTCTATAGTTTTCATAATGAATTCTTGTATTTCAAACACAAGTTGTGCATAACACAAGGTTTTAAAGAATTTTTCATGAAAGAGATGCATGAAACACCATATGTGGGTCATATGGGCATACAAAGTACTATTTCTGTGTGTAAAACATTTTTCTTTTGGTCAAATATGGAAAAGGATATTGCATAGTATGTTTTGCATTGCATTGTGTGTCAATGTGTGAAAGGACATCATGGTAAAGCATTTGGATTATAAATTCCACTTCCCATACCTAATGGACCAAAGGAACAAATTTCTATGGATCTTTTTACTAGTCTTCTAACAACTTCATCTCATAATGAAATGATTTGGACATTGATGATAGGTCTAATAAAGAAGCATATTTCAGTCCTTGTAAAAAGACTCTTTCTATAGCTGAAGCTGCTAAGTTATTTATTAAATGTATTGTTTTTCATCATGGTTTTTCAAAAGTTATTCTTTTAGATTAAGATGTTCATTTTTGTAATCACTTTTGGGTTGCATTATCTTAAATTTTAGGTTCTAAAATAGACTTTAGCTTTGCATTTCATCCTGAAAGTAATGGGCAAAGTGAAGCTACAAATAGTACTATTTTGGATTTATTACGTTGTTATTCTTTAGATAATCCAAGTAATTGGGATGAGAAAATTACTTTACTAGAGTGCATATAATAACACAACATATACCACTATTGGATGCACACCGTATGAAATTGTTTATGGTGAAAAGCTTCCCAATCCCATGATTTTCACTCGATTTGATAAAGCTATGGCTGATTCTTTTGCGGAAGATCATTTCTACACTTCACGAGGTTCATGAGCACATTTAGAAGAGTCAAGAACGTTACATGCATAATGTTAATTAGAAATGAGTAGCTAAATAGTTTAATGAAAATGACTTGGTATGGTTACACTCAATCAAATACCGTCTGAAAATTATGTCACAACATCGTGACTCTAAACTTGCACCATGTTATTATGGACCTTTCCATATTATTCAAAAAATTAATGAGAATGCTTAAAAACTAGACATACATTCCTATTGGAATATACATAATTATTTTCATATTAGTTTATTGAATTTTTTTTAGAGGAACTTTACCATTCACTCCTATTTTCGATGGTCCTCCATTACTTGAAGAGGACGTTGAGATTTTAAATCCAAAGAAAATACTTGATTATGATGTTACTGCTACATGCATAGGTAACCAATATGATAGATATTTAGTTAAATATAAAAATCACTCACTTGAAGAATCTCAATGGATTCATAAAACATTACTAACTCCACACTATGTTCATTTGATTTTTGAATATCATTCATAGTCACATTAAATTTCAGTTTTCCAATTCTATGCATGTGTTTCTACATGGAACATGCTTATGATTCTTTAGTGATGGGACATGTGACTAGCCATCCATGTCTATTCTATTTTTATCAACTAAGGGTTTGAATGTGATTTGTGATTCGATTTAGTAGGTGAAGACTCATGAGGGTGTGAACGCACATGGACTTATTCAGATTTTTAGTGTAGTCCAAGATTGGTGCTAAAAATTTCCAATATTCATGATTTGATGGATGAAAGGATGGCCAATTTGTTCTTTCATGGCTTTCTCAATGTCATGATTTTTAGTCCGATGAATCATATTATGAAAGTGAGAAAGTGAAATTTGTTACTAATTATTTGGTGGGTAAGGCCTAGTTATGGTGCAATATTTTGTGCCCTAGCACTCACCGCCCCATCACATGGATGGCATTTCAAGAAAAGAACAAGGATTGTTTCTATCCTCCTCAGTTCCACTTACATGCTCATCGATCATGAACAACTTTTGGACGGAAAGACCAAGATACTGTGTCTACCTGCATTGAATGTTGATGACTACTACATATTTCTATGATTGAAATGATTCCTGAAGATACCTTGTAACAAAAGTATATAGATGGTTTGGAGAAGTGAATCCAAGCCAAGCTCAATACCTTGCATCCCATGACCCTCTACGAAGCTATTTCTTTTGCACATGATGCTAAGAAGGGGTTTCAATCCATCAGCAAGTCCATTCGCTTACAACAAGTGCATGAATGACAACAATCAATGAAGCCCAATTTTCCTTTCAAGTGTCCTTTTTCTACTTTTTCTTCCCCTACCTCTCAATGCTCACCTACATTTTAGTGCCCACCTATTTTTCAACACCCTCCTCAATCCAATCTTAGACCAGTTCAAAAGCCAACCCCCTTACACCATGCAAAGCCTCCAACTCTCCAAACTACAATAATGGATGCTCAACAAAAGAGGCCCCGTATCATTTGTTGGCATTGTGGTAAGTTTGTTCATACTAAAGCTAAATGTAAGTTTGGAACTAATGACATGAAGCTTATTGGAGCTCAAGTACACAACATGGAGGCGGCTCATGAAGACACTCAACCTCATTGGACTAAAGAAGTGTTGGAGAATGATCTAAGTACATTGGGTAACAAAATTTCTATTCATTTTCTACTTTGTATGCAAGGTATTATTAATGGTAAAGTTGCTAGTATTTCACATGATGATGGTAGTTCACATGATTCTATTTCTTAGACACTATTTCAAGATCGTCAATTACATCCACTTTCTTATATGTATAAAGTTAAGACTACATTTCAAGGAAATAGATATAATGTTACAAGTGAAGTGCATAATGTTTAGATTTGTATAGATTCTTATATAGATGAACACATATTCTTATCCATGCATTGAGTATCATACACACACAATTAGTTTAATTTTCATAATCAAGATATTTCTTTGTCTTCAATGCATGCATTTTGAAAAGCAGGTGTTTACAGAAATCCACTATATTTACAAAATTGTCGCTTTTCAAGGGATCTACTATTTTTACAAAAAGATTGCCTTCTAAAGCAATCTATTATATTTACAAAAAATAACTAAAATACTATCTTTTAAATATCCAAATAAGTCCATGCACGTTCACACGCTCATGAGCCTTCACCTGCTGAATCAAAACATAAATCACATTAAAACCCTCACGATATTAAAATCCATATAACATTTCATTATTGCATAAAGTATAACATATGTTATATTTTATGGAATAATGGAATGTTATATGGATTTTAATTTCTTGAGGGTTTTAATTCGATTTGTATTTTATTATATTTTATGGAATAATGGAATGTTATATGGATTTTTATGTCTTGAGGATTTTAATGTGATTTGTGTTTTGATTAAGCAAGTGAAGACATGAGGGTGTGAACGTGTGTGGACTTATTCAAATATTTAGAAGAATATCTAAAAGATAGTATTTTAGTTATTTTTGTAAAAATAATATATCGCTCTAGAAAGCGATATTTTTGTAAAAATAGTAGATCGCTTGAAAAGTGACGATGATGTAAATAAAGCGGATTTTCATAAATGCATGCTTTTTGAAGTGCCACCCTCATGCATCTTCTATTCATGATGTAATGAAAAATACCTATAAAGAAATATGCTCTAATAGACTTGTCCATCATAGTATGTGGGGGAGAGATTGTACCTAATGTGGTCTCAATTCTTTTGTCCCTTTCTACTTTGATTATGCTTTTGTGAGATCTCCTTTTTGGACTATCCTCTATGTACATGCATCTCGAAGATCCAATGAAGAGTGGTATCAAAGTCAAGGCATGTTTGCGAAGGTGTATGTATCGATCTTGGATCGTGATCTATGGCATCCGCTCATGAATCGGCAATTGTCTCAACCGTTCGGTCCAGGTTTTTGTTTATCAAGTTCCTTTGTTTTTGGTTTGCTAGTATGTTTTTTTGAATTTTTTTGAATTTTTTTGAATTTGGTATTGTGCACTATGCTCACTATAGCCACTATACCCCCTATGCTCACTGTGCTCATTGTGCTCACTATGCTCATTGTACCCTCTGTACCCCATGTACCCCCTGTGCTCACTATGCTCACTGTGCTCACTATGCTCACTATGCTCACTCTACTCACTGTACCCACTGTATGCCCTATGCCCCTTGTGCACTATTCATTATTCCATTTCAGTTTAGTTATCAAATAAGTTTATCAACTTTGTTTATCAAATTTGTTTGTCGATTCGGTTATCGTTCAGTTACTCCAAGGTGTCGACTAAGGCATAGAACTATGACATATAACTATGGCGTAACTTTGGCATCTTGGGCTTCTCTCGCACTCATGGTTCACTTAGTTCTCTTTGGTTCACTTTGGTTCCCTTTGGTTCCATTGGTAGCAATTAGCTACACATTGTCGACGTGAAGATTCGGCATCGCAGCTCAGGTGCATGAGTTCTGAACCTTTTCCTCACATCAATTCTAAGTAATGTATGTTTGATGTGTGTATAAACTCATAGATTTTTTTTCTTTTATGTGGTGCTCCTTTGATATTCAAGCGTGAGTTATGGGCAAAAAGCAACGTACAAACATGAAAAATATAAATCAATGTAAAGAATCTTTTGAAATTAAATTACTAGAGCATAATTCAAAGAGTATTGTTATTGATGAAGCATATGTGCACGCATTGATGGATCAACACTTGAGAAGATGGGAAGATAAATTCATAGAAATGGAAAACAAAGCAAATGAAACTATACAAGAGAAATTTAGAGAATATGAAGAGAAGTTTAAAGATGTAGAGAGGAGAGTAAATGAATCAATACAAGATAAATTTTGAATTATCATAACCATGAATGAAATATCTCAAACTATGCGAGAAATGGGTAAAAACTCTAAGAACTTAAAAGAGACACTGGAATTTGAAACTTTGGAGTTGACAAATAAAGTTGAAATTTTGACAATTCAAAATCAAGAATTACAAGAAATGAAACTTAATCATGAACATGAAGTAAGAGTCCATAATTTGTCTACATATATGTCTGATCAAACACCTTCATGTGATCTTAGAAAACCTATTCCTAAGATAATACCAAAAAAATAAAATAGGATGCGAAAACGCATTATTCGATGTTTTTGGTGTGGCCAAATTGGTCATGCCTATGATACTTGTAATGCCTTTGAACATGCATGCAAACATCAAATAGTTTGTCAACTTGGGAAAAAAATATGTGATTTTCATACTCATGCCCCTTTACACTTAAACTTAGGTCGAAATGTAAAAACTCTTTGAACAAACAAAAGCAAAACCAAGAAAACTAAGAATGATACAAACATATCAATGGCGACGAAAGAAACATATAGATGATAAAATTGTTAATCAAGCAATTAAGATATCGATGAATAATCATGAGAAAACAGTTGATGAATCAAAATCTTGGGAAAACCAAAAACTTGAGCGAAATGAACATAAAAACATAGATACGAATGAGCAAAAAGATGAGAAATTAATACAAGTGATGAAGAAAGAAAATAACTATTATATCACATGTGATCTAGATCTTTTAGAGAATGATACATTATTTGATCAAAATAAAGTAAATAACTTGAAATCTAAATTGGGGTATGAAATTAAGAATCAAGAAACTAGTCAGAGTGAACCTAAAGAACTTAATAAAGAGAAGAGTATAAGCAAACAACAAAACAAGATGATTGATGAAATTATTAAACAAATTGAACAAAATATGCAAAGGTCACCAACACCTTATAAATCTATTAAAAAGAAGTAATTAGAATACTTCCTTAAAATAGATATCAAGAAGTCTTATCTTGGACTCCTAGATTTGGTATAAGTCTGCTAATAGTTATGTTTCTCACAATTGTTTCAAGATGAATTGTTTTTCAGGTTTAGCATGAAGAATGGGAGTTATTGGCAAACCAACTTTTTCTTCAAGGATAGGTCATGAATAACCTTTTACTTCCAGTTTTGCACCATTTTTGTTTAACCTTGCATTTAAAGTATGCATCAAATTATGTATAAACACATGTTGAGCTTTTCCCTTAGGTGCACGTCCTTTTGCACCAATCTTGATTGTAAAATGCATTATGAAATATGCGAGCAAAGTCTAATTCTAGGAGATAGAAACCTCTTCATCAAAAGCTCTTATCCCTTATGAACCATACATTTTTGAAAATGCACTAAAAGTATGCATGCAATAGGGTCACATTACATGACCATGCATCGAGGCACGATCTGATCTGTACCCATGCACATAAGAGAGACTGTAAGGCTTTATGTATATTCACATTGCTATGTATGTGAGTGAGTGCACAATCCTCACCATCCGAAGCCTTTTACCTTGCTCCTTGCACCATATTTGTTCTCTATGCATTTTAAAGTATGCATTTATTGGGGCCCAATACATGGCCGTGCATAAGGCACTTTACTATTTTTACCCATGCACTTATAGGATTTTGTAAGCCAATGACATGTACACATTTGATATTTTGAAGAAGGCCGGTTTATTCTCAAGTTGGTGCATCCGGAGGACGCACAGGTTTGGTGGGGGTGAGTGTCGTAGAGATTCTCATCTCTACTCTTGATGAAGTAGAACCGAATTCAAAGGGTGCAATACAAGATGAGCTATGTATTCGGAAGTGTCATATCAATGGAAAGCAAAATAGGAAGTGGATGCTTCCACCTTACAACATGCAGAGGTTCAAGACACCTTAGGATCATGCAGTTGTCCTATTTGTTTTGGATCTTGATACTAAGAATTCAGGTTAAGGATGTAGCTGCCAAGGTTTTTAGTGTTTATCTATTCAGTGTGAGCATGTTCATATATTTGACAATGCTATTAATGAAGCGGCAGACATTTATGGCCGACTGATGATGGGTGATTCCATTACAATGATTAAGGGTACAGACATAAGATGATTTTTTATGTGATATGATTTATTGGTCAAATCGCAAGGTTATGCGAAGAGCATGTTATATATATGGTTCCTCCATCTTTTGAAACATATCTACGTATGTCCGAATATGTGGAGCAGTAGTTATATATTACCTCTAACTATAGAGTTATAGAGCTTCGACTCTAAATTCTAGAGGTTCCTTTAAGATAGAAAAGCATTTAAAAAAGGAATGACAAATATAGCAAACAATTTTTATACGCATTTTTTGGATAAAAGCTGGATGCACAGCGTTGGAAAAAGAAAGAAGGAGAGAGGCATTGATTATATGAATTATGTTGCTACATATGGTATAATAACATTAATGATTAGAGCTGTTGAGAGCTTACACTAGTTGATTAGAAGGTACATTTCAAAGTAGAAGATAGAAACGCTTGTTTGTTCCAATTTCCGCAAGTATCCTTAAATGTTTAGAAAAATGATGCTCATAAAAGCGTGTACATACAGTACTCCTTAGTTCCTTGCATAAAGAATGACATGCACAAATCGTGACAGATAGCAATCATTGTCATCAGGACCATATAGGTAACGTATTGTTTTTGGTGATTCAGTTCTGATAGCATTTCGATTACACAGTGAACTCCAATTTACGTGAGAAGATGATCTACTTCTTTTAGGTTTCCATTTTTTAAAATTTCTTTTGAACTTGGAACTTATCTTGTTGGTTTGCTTTATCAGAAGGAATTTGTCACCTATAGAATTTTGTTTTGAACTTACAAGTTGAATGGACCATGGGCCAAAGTTTGTTATGGATAAACTCTTCCATTGTTACGCTTTAAGTCAAGTGGTGTTCGCAAATTGAATCTTGACAAAAATTTGATAGACTCTAAAGTTTTGCATACGAAAGGATTGATTTTGGACCCATTTTTAATGAAACCTGGAATCAATTGCTTTATACTAATTCGTATAAGAAGTTCATGGTCTTATATCAACTATGTTTCGATCTCAAAACTTCAACATATTAATTCAATGCATAGTAAAACAACATGTTCACCGAGGAGAAATTGTATGCACAAAGATACGAGTCCCTCTCTTTCTTTTTGTTAATCTTCAGATAATATATGCGTTGTTTTTTTTAATTTAATGTATACATAATTGTTAGTCTATGTTAAAACTTTGAGGATTTTGTTACTTACATTCTCTCACGCTAAAACCGCTCCACACATTTTGAAATAAATTTGCTTTCTATAGAATTCTAACATAGTGAAACTATCATATAGTTATTTTCAACATAAATTAAACTTTGATGACAGTGTGATTGTTTCATGCCAATTGAAATAATGAATCCCTATTTCAAAGCATGAATATTTATTTACTTATGATGTAGAATTTAATGATATGTCTATTGGCAATTCATTAAAATCAAATGATCTTTAAGAGAGAAGTTCTTGTTGATTGAAAATGAATAAATATATACTATCTCTACTTCACGAAAAGTTGAAATGTGATTACTTGATTTTGAAATTGAATTTTATATATTTTCATTCGTATGTCGAAAGAAAGGACTTGAAAAGAAATTAAGATTTTGCTGAAGCATCTAATCAAATCATCCCTGAGCTTGTTTCAAAGCACCCAGCATGTGCCATAATTCTGGTGGTTGCCATGATCCACCGATCGTCGCTTTCGCGCCTACAATTGGTGAGCCCGACGTGAATCGAACACGCAACCTTCTAATATAAAGGTATATTTTAATTTTTGTTTTGTATATGCACATAGGAAATTTGCCGATTGAAGCAAAAGCATCGACATCCTTGGTAGCTGAAGCTGACTCTTAAACCTTGTATCTCCTTGGTTGTGGTTTCGCTAGATAGTAGATAGGGATAGTGGGAATCTCGTTAATCCATTCATGTGTGTCACTAATTAGAGCTAATATATAACTACTGCTCCACGGATTCGGACATGCGTACTCTATAGTTAGAGGTAATATATAACTACTACTCCACGGATTCGGACATGCATACATATGTTTCAAAAGATGGAGGAACCATATATATAACATGCTCTTCGCATAACCTTGCGATTGGACCAATAAATCATATCACATAATAAATCATCTTATGTCTATACCCTTAATCATTGTAATGGAATCACCCATCATCATTCGGCCATAAATGTCTGCCGCTTCATTAATAGCATTGCCAAATATATGAACATGCTCACACTGAACAGATAAACACTAAAAACCTTGGCAGCTACATCGTTAGCCTGAATTCTTAGTATCAAGATCCAAAACAAATAGGACAACTGCATGATCCTAAGGTGTCTTGAAGCTCCGCATGTTGTAACGTGGAAGCATCCACTTCCTATTTTGCTTTCCATTGATATGACACTTTCGAATACATAGCCCATCTTCTATTGCACCTTTCGAATTCGGTTGTGCTTCATCAAGAGTAGAGATGAGAATCTCTATGACAATGTGAACCAATTCTAACTTATGAGTGGCAATAAGGGCTTAGTTATTTCCCTAGTTAGCTTACCTATTTCTCTAGTTAGACTAATTCATTCCTTATTTAGCATGTATGGGATTTGGACCCACAACCTCATACTTCCAAGAGATAAGCTTTACTCACTAGTCTATTTTCACTTATTGATATCCCATTCTTTTTAATTAATATTTAACATAAGTTTTAACACTCTCTTCACTTTATTTATTTATCACTCTCTTTCCTTTATTTATTTATATATCTATCTATTTATTTATTAAACATTATTATTTATTTATTTCTTTATTTCTTTATTTATCAAACATTCTCATTTACTTTCTTTATTATTATTATTATTATTATATACTTCCCAGACAAAAGCCTTTCTTTTCTACTCTAATTTAAATGTCTTTTTCCTCATCATGGTAAGTTATTTATTAACTCTATTTTTCTGCATCATGGTTTTCCAAAACGTTATTCTATGAGATCGAGATGTTCCTTTGCATAGTCACTTTTGAGTTAGATTATTTCAAAACTAGGTTCCAAAATAGACTTTAGCCCTGCATATCATTCAGCGTCACATTAAATTCCAGTTTTCCATGTCCATGCATGTGTTTTTACATGGAACATGCTTATGATTGTTCAATGATGGGACATGTGGTTGGCCATCCATGTCTATTTTATTTTTATCAACTGAGGTCAATTGTTCATCAACTAGGAGACATGTTATCTTTTATGGAATAATGCAATGTTATATGGATTTTAATGTCTTGACGGTTTTAATGTGATTGGTGTTTTGATTTACCAAATGAAGACTCATGAGGGTGTGAACGTGCATGGACTTATTCATATATTTACAAGAATATTTAGAAGATAGTATTTTAGTTATTTTAGAAAGAGAAGTTTCACTCAAACTAGTAGATCACTTTGAAAAGCGACCATTTTGTAAATAAAGAGGATTTTCATAAATGCATGGTTTTTGAAGTGCCACCCTCATGTACCTTCTATTCAGGATGTAATGAAAAGTACCTATAAATACATATGCTCTGATAGACTCGTCCATCACAGTATGTAGAGGGAGATTGTACCCAATCTGGTGTCATTTCTCTTGTCTTTTTCTATTGTGTTTATGCTTTTATGCGATCTCATTTTTGTACTATCCTTTGCATACATGCTTAGTCTTAGGTTTTGTTTCTATATAAGGCAATGGACCCTATCGAGAATACCAAGAATTTTAGTACATCATCCCTACCCGAGGTACCAATTGAGCAATAGTTGGAACTTTTGCAAAAGGAATTCCAACATGCTCGAAACAAAATAAAAGAACATGATTTTGCACTCCAAAAAATATAGAGTGATGACAATAGTCTAGTTAGGGTGGTGAAGGCTATTATCACTGCTCAAGAACAAGTCATGCAATGCAAGATTAGTGCCAAAAATTTCCAATTTTTACAATTCGATGGGCAAAAGGTTGGCCAATTTGTTCTTTCATGGCTATCCCAATTTGATGATTTCTATTCTGATGAATCATATTCTAAAATTGAGAAAGTAAAATTTGTTATTACTTATTTGGTGGATAAGGCCTAGTTATGGTGGAATGTTTTGCACTATAGCACTGACCGCCCCACCACATGGACTACATTTCAAGAAAATATCAAAGATTCATTCCTTCCTCCTTAGTTCCACTTACATGGTCGTCAATCATGGACAAATTTTGGATGGAAAGATAGAGATACTATGTCTACCTATACCGAACACTTTTTGCAATTACTACTACTTATTCCTTCGTTTGAAACGATTCCTGAAGATACCTTGCAACAAAAATATGAAGATGGTTTGGAGATGGGAATCCAAGACAAGTTCAACACACTACGTCCCATGACCCTCTATGAAGCTATTTCTTTTCCACATGATGTTGAGAAGGAGTTTCAATCCATCACCAAGTCGATTCGCTTACAAATAATGCATCAAGGACCACAACCAATCAAGCTTAGTTTTCCCTTCAAGCATCCTTTTTCTACTTTTTCTTCTCCTACTTTTCACCACTCACATACGTTTCAATGCCCACCTATGTTTCAATGCTCGCCTCAATCCAATTTCTCACAAATACCCAAGATAACCCCCTTAGATCCTACCAAACTTCCAACTCTTCAAACTAGCATGATGGATGCTCAACAAAAGTGGCCTCGTATCACTTGATGGAATTGTCATAATTTTGGTCATTAAAGCTAAATATAGGTTCCAAACTAATGACATGAATCCTATCGCAGCTCAAGTACATAATGAAATGTTATATGGATTTTAATGTCTTTAAGGTTTTAATGTGATTGGTGCTTTGATTTAGCAGGTGAACACTCATGAGGGTATGAACACGCATGGACTTATTCAGATATTTAAAAGAATATTTAGAAGATATTATTTTACTTATTTTCTATAAAAATAATAGATCGCTTTAGAAAGTGATGTTTTTGTGAGAATAGTAGATGGTTTCAAAGCAATGATTTTGTAAATAAAATAGATCTTTGTAAATGCATACTTTTTGAAGCATCATCCTCATTTATCTTCTATTAAAAATGTAATAAAAAATACCTATAAATACACATGCTCTGATAGAATCATCCATGATGGTATATGGTGGTAGATTGTACCCAATCTACTATCAATTCCCTTGTCTCTTTCTATTTTTTTTAATACCTTTGTTAGATGTCATTTGTGTGCTATCCTCTACATACATGTCTCTATGGGATTTGATCAACAGATGTTATATTTCATAGAATAACAGAATGTTATATGGATTTTAGTGTCCTGAGGGTTTTAATGTGATTTGTGTTTCCACTTAGTAGGTGAAGACTCATGAGGGTGTGAATGCATGTGGAATTACTCAGATATATAGAAGAATGTTTAGAAGAGAGTATTTTAAGTTATTTCTATAAAAATAATAGATCGCTTTAGAGATCCACATTTTTTGTGAAAATAGTAGATCGCTTGAAAAACGACCATTTTGTAAATAAAGCAGATTTTCATTAAGAATGTGTGTTCATCTATGTATGAACCTATAAAAATTTGAACATTATGCACTTCACTTGTAACCTTATATCTATTTCCTTGAAATGCAGCCTTAAGTTTATACATAGAAGGAAGTGAATGTAATTGAAGATCTTGCAATAGTGTATAAGAAATAAACTCATATGAACTACCATCGTGATGTAAGATATTAAAAACCTTACCCTTAATTGTATCTTGCATGCAAAGTAAAGAATGAATAGAAATTTTGTTACCCAAGGTACTTAGATCATTTTCCAATGCTTCTTCGGTCCAATTAGGTTGAGTGTCTTCATGAACTGCCTCCATCTTGTATACTTGAGATCCAAGAGGCTTCATGTTGTTAGTTTGGAACCTACATTTAGCTTTAGTATGATCAAACTTACCAGAATGCAAGCAAGTGATATGAGGCCTCTTTTTTTGAGCATCCATCATCGTCGTTTGAAGAGTTGGAGGTTTGGTAGGGTGTAAGGTGTTATCTTGGGAACTGGTAAAAAATTGGATTGAGGAGGGCATTCAGAAGTAGATGGGCACTAAAACGTAGGCAAGCGATGAAAAGTAAGGGAAGAAAAAGTAGGAAAAGGACGCTTGAAAGGAAAATTGGGCTTGATTGGTTGTTGTCGTTGACACATGTGTTGTAAGGAATGGACTTGGTGATGGATTGAAACTCCTTCTAAGCATCATGTGCAAAAGAAATAGCTTCATAAATGTTCATGGGACATAGTGTGTTGAGCTTGGCTTGGATTCTTATCTCCAAACCATCTTCATACTCATTGAATGGTATCTTCAAGAATCATTTCAAGCGAATGAATAAGTAATAGTCGTTGCCAAAAATGTTCAGTATAGGTAGACAAAGTATCTCCATCTTTCCATCCGAATTTTATCCATGATCAACGAGCATGTAAGTGGAAATTGAGGATCCTTGATCGTTTCTTGAAATGAGGACCATGTGGTGGGGCAGTTCGTGTTTAAGAATATGATTCATTCGAATAGAAATCATCAAATTGAGAAAGCCATGAGAAAACAAATTGGCCATCTTCTTCTCCATCAAATCGTGAAAATTTGAAATTTTTGGCACTAATATTGGCCTTTGTGTCTTGTTCTTAAGTGGTGATAATGGCCTTCACCACCCTATCTAAGTTGTCATTCCTCTATATTTGTTGGAGTGGAGCATCAGGTTTGTTCCAAGTATTTTGGAGTTCGTGCCGCAAAAGTTCCAATTGTTCCTCAGGAGTTACCCTAGGTAGGGATGATGTACCAAAATTCTCCATGTTATGGGTAGGATCCATGACCTTATATATATGTTAAAAACAATTTAACACTAGTGTATATATAATAATAAAAATAATAATAAATAAATAAATAAACAAAATAAATGAGAGTATTGAATAAATAAATAAGGAAATAGGATGAAGAGAGTGTTAAGACTTTTGTTAAATATTAATTAAAATGAATGGGGTATAAATAATTGAAAATAGTCTAGTGGATAAAGCTTATCTCTTGGAAGTATGATGTTGTGGGTTCAAATCCCCTTCATCCCAAACTGGATAAACTAATTTTATTACCAAACTGAACTAAATCACTGAAGAGTGCATAATGAGCATAGGGGGTGCGGTGAGCCCAGTTAGCATAGGGAATACAGTGGGTATAGTGAGTAGAATGAGCAAAGTGAGCACAATTAGTAGAGTAGGCATCGTGAGCATAATGATTGTAGTGATCAGTGTTGGAACATCAAGCTTACACTATGCTTGAGGTGGATTTGATCTACATCAAAGGCTATCACATCGAAAGAATATCCATTGGAGAGTTCTTTTTCATATGCTCATTTATTGTATTTTTTTGAGAGATTTTTGATGGTTCATTTACTTTTGTAAAAGCCTTGAGCTTTACACATGTAAAGGTAGATAGATAGAGCCCAAATCCCACGAAATTGTGGTGGTTGAAGTTGCATTCAATCAACCAATCAATCACCTAAGAGTAGATCAAACTAGATCTTGACTTTTCCTAGATTATGGGAAAGTGAATTGATTCCCTCCAACCACCATTCCCACCTTCATTTGAATTCAAAATCCACTTGTAGAAGTCGTGGAACACTCCTAGAGTCTATATAAAGACTTGAAATCACTTGTAGAATATATGGAAGCAATATACATACACTTGTGACCATCATTGTCTAGCTCCTTCAATTCTCTGCATCATCTTCTTCGCCAACAATAATCTTGCAGAGGTTGCTGCTCTCTCTCTAGAGCTCCAAATTGAGTGCAAGATGGTCATTGGAAAGTTATTTGTGTCTAGTTTATGGCTATAGATTTTCATAGCATTTGGTTTAGTAGAGTGGGAGAAATTTGAGTTTTTCTGTCTCGGGGTCAATCTCTGCGTATTCTTGAAAAATAGGAAGTCCCACCGGTGAATGTCGCATTCATTCCTATAGCATATTTTGCCTATTCCTTATACTTTTGTGCATTACATACACTCAAAGCTATGTATATCACTCCCATAAAAGGATTTTTTCTAATTGTAAGCACTCTGGTTGCTATGGGCATTTGAAGTTCATTGTCTCTTCCATAGATAATAAGTTTTTTGAGCTACTCGACCCGCGAAGCTAGCTGTTTTGTATCGACTCATTCTCCTTGATGCTGCAAAGTAAAAAGTGTGTTTCTTTGCACTTATGACATGCTTATAAGGTCTATTTGAGTCTCCATAAGCTCAAGGGCTGGTCTTGTGCCGATTGGCTTGACCAAACTTCGTCGCTTTGAAACACACTTTTCTACCTTCTACAAGCTTCTCCAAGTTCTTTTAGTGGAATCAGAGCTAGATCAAGATGGGTGACGGATTTCCCTCAATGATCGAGAAGCTTGATCGACACAACCACGCGACTTGGCAAATCAGAATGGAGGCCTATTTGCAAGGTAGAAATCTTTATGGAATTGTAGCAGGTGATGAAGCTATGCCTATTCCAAGATCCAAAGGAGGACCTACACAAGAGGAGACAGATAAGCTAACACTTTGGTGCGCAAGGGATGCTCAAGCAAGGTCGTACATACTAAACTCTATCTCTGACTTTCTATTACCACATATTAGAGGATCCAAGACATCTCAAGAGACTTCGGATGCCCTTGAGACCTTCTTTTCTGCTAGTACAAAAGCGAGAAAGAATCATCTTTGGAATGAGTTCAACCAAATGAAGAAGACAGCGAAACAAACCATCACAGAGTTTGTTACCAAGGGCAATAAGGTTGTGGATCAGTTAGCATCCATTGGAGAGCTGATTGAAGAAGAGTTCATCATGAGGCGAATTCTCAATGGCATTCAAAGTGATAAGCAATGGCAATCCTTCACGACGGCTTATGATCTCATCATGGATGTGCAAACTCCGAAAGCCAACAATAGCATAAAGGAAGGTAACTCTTATCATGATAATTCAACTAGTGCTCTATATGCAGATAAGAAGGATAAGAAGCAGAAAGGCAAGAAGAAGGAAGAAGAGGAAGAAGAGACTTCCCAAGCCAACTTTGCAAGCAAGAGCAAGTGGAAAGGGAAGAAGAAAAGACCAAAGCAAGACAAAGCCAAAGGTCAGAATTTTCAACCTTGTGCCATATGCGATAAGACCAACGACACCACTCTGAATTGCTGGTTCAATGGGAAGACCCAGAAAGGAAGTGGAAGAGGTGGATATGGCAGTAATAGAGGGCAAGGTGGACACAACTTCAACAATATCAATAGAAGCTATAATAGAAGGGACTACAACATTTATTCAAAAGATCAACCACATGAAGACTCATTTCTTCTTATGAATCTAAGACACAAAGAAGGTAAAGAAGATGATCATTTGTTCTACATAGATTCAGGATGTTCGAATCATGTTGCAGGCAACATTGCTCTTCTATCTGACTTGGAAAGTCCAAGGCATAGACATGAAGTGCAAACAAGGGATGACACAAAGGACAATGTGGAGAAGATTGATAAGGTCAAAGCTTCCAATGGCAAGACAAACATTCTAAGTAAGGTTCTCTATGTACCCACTATCACTAAAAACCTAATAAGTGTAGGCCAAATAGTTGAAAAAGGCTTGCAAGTTAGGTTCACCCAACATGGAGCTTTTGTGGAAGATCCATGTCAAGGCTTCAAAAAGATAGCCCGAGGTGAGAAGCATGGTAGGCTCTTTCCTTTTGAAGTAGGAGAAACCAGGAACATAGCTCTATTCAACTTTGGGTCTCAAGCCCTAAATGAGTTTGAAGTGTGGCATAAGAGACTTGCTCATGTGAATGAAAGAACCTTGAAGGATATACGCAGGGATCAAAGTGTTCTAGGACTACCGAACATATCAAAGCAACACATGATCAATAGGTGTGATGCATGTAAGATTGGGAAGGCATAAAGACAACCATTCAACCACAAAGGCTACATCCACAACAACTTATTGGACTTAGTACATACAGATGTATGGGGACCAAGTCAAGAACCTTCATTGGTAGGATCAAGGTATTATGTCTCATTTATTGACGACCATAGTACATGGACTGTTCTATACTTTATCAAGAGTAAGAATGAAGTGTTTGATTGCTTCAATAAGTATCTTGCACATGTGGAGAATCATACAAGTAGATCACTAAAGAAGCTCAGATCTAATGGAGGGGGAGAATACTTCTCCAAAGACTTTGATGAGTTCTTCCAGGACCAAGGTATCAAAAGGGAAGTGACTACTAGGTACTCTCCTCAACTAAATGGAATTGCAGAGAGGAGAAACAAGACATTGGTTGGATCAGCCCGAACAATGCTTGAAGAGAAGAAGTTACCACATTATCTATGGGGAGAAGCTATTTCCACTGCTGTGTACCTTGTCAATAGACTACCATCCAAATCACTTCAAGGTATGACTCCTTATGAAGCATGGCATGGAAGAAAACCTAGTCTTGGACATTGCAAGGTTTTTGGTTGTTTAGCTTATGTTCATGTACCATCACAAATAAGAGGTAAGCTAGATGAAAGGGCAACAAAGGCAGTGTTTATTGGATATGATTCAACTCAGATGGGTTACAGGTTCTTCAATCCTTCAACCAAGCAATTCACTACAAGTAGAGATGTTGTGTTTGAAGAACACAGGTCTTGGTATGATGAAGACAAACAAAAGGTAACACTACCATATGATCTTGATTCTGACTCTCATCAATTAGGAAGCAAGCATGATACACATGTCCAGGATCCAAGAAGTGACACAGACGAGGACCAAGATGAAAGGGAAAAGGATTACAAGCTATGGAAGTCAAGAGGCAAAGCAAAGTTGCAAGAGGTTGGAGAATGCTCTAAACAAGCACCTAGAAGATCTGCAAGAGAGAAGTAACAACCAGAAAGGTATGGATATGATTCCACATTTGTTATGAAGCATTCAATATACCTGGCAAAAGACTCTATTTCAGAGGAACCGTCAACCTATGAAGAGGCAAAGGGAAACCCTAATTGGGAAAAGGCCATGAAAGAAGTGATAGATGCATTGAAGGAAATGGACACTTGGGATTTGGTTCCAATGTCGCCGAATCAAAAGGTAATTGGTCGCAGATGGGTATATAAAGTTAAAAGAAATTCAGATGGATGAGTTTGCAGGTACAAGGCAAGATTATTTGCCAAAGGATGCTCACAAACTCATGGTATAGACTATGATGAAACATTCTCACCATTTGCAAAGATGACTACAATCAGGACATTGATAAGTGTAGCTACTGCAAGGAATTGGAGACTCCTCCAACTTGATGTGAAAAATGCATTCTTAAATAGTTGGATAAGTGAAGAGGTATACATGTCACAACCACCAGGTTTTGAAAACCCTAATCATCCATCTTATGTTTACAGACTTAAGAAAGCATTGTATGGATTGAAACAAGCTCCTAGAGCTTGGAATTACAGGTTGGTTACATATCTCCAAGATCAAGGGTTCAAAGCTAGCAGCTTAGATCCTTCTCTATTCATCAAGAGGGATCACAATGAGGTTATCTATCTATGTGTATATATAGATGATATTATTGTGACAGGTGATGATCTAAATGGCATTCAAAGGATCAAGAGACACATGCAAGAGGAGTTCAAAATCCTTGACCTAGGTGAGCTCACATATTTCCTAGGTATGCAGGTGATATATATAGATGAAGGAATGTATTTGACTCAAAGAAGATACATTCAGGATCTTCTTCTCAAGTACAAAATGGAGAACACTAAACCTGCAGGTACACCTTTGGAGATGAATCATAAACTAAGTGTTTATGAAGGTGAGAAAATTGAAGACATTAAAGAGTATCAAATCTTGGTAGGTAGCTTGATATATGCTATTCATACAAGGGCAGACATCTCATATAGTGTGGGAGTGCTTAGTCACTTCATGCACTCACTGAGAAGACCACACATGGATGCAGCTAAGAGAGTACTTAAGTATCTCAAAGTTACAATCAACGAAGGTATATTCTATCCTTACTCTTCATATTTGGATATCAAAATCTACTCAGATGCAAATTGGGCAGAAGCTAAGGATGATAGAAAAAGTACATCTGGTTACTTAGCATTTGCAGGTTCGAAGCTAGTGTCATGGAGTTCCAAGAAGCAACCAATAGTTGCTTTATCCTCAACTAAAGCAGAGTATAGAGGCTTGCCCATAGCAACTCAAGAGGCAATATGGTTAAAAGCATTGTATACAGATTTGGGACTAGTGAGTTCCAAACCTCACATATTTGGAGATAATGTAAGTTCCATGCATTTAGTGGCAAATCCTATTTTCCATGTGAGAACCAAGCACATAGAAGTCCATTACCACTTCATGAGGGAGAAGCTCATGGCAAAGGAGATTGACATTTCTTTTATTCCTACTGAAAAGCAAGTAGCAGATATGATGACGAAGGCACTTGATGAATAAAGCTTTGTAGATTCAAAGCTATGGCAGGTATTCAACCTATCAGAGAATGAAGACTCAAGCATACTTTAGCTTGAGGGGGAGCTATTGGAATATCAAGCTTACACTATGCTTGAGGTGGATTTGATCTACATCAAAGGCTATCACACCGAAAGAATATCCGTTGGAGAGTTCTTTTTCATATGCTAATGAGGTGCCTTGGCTCGTTTAATACTAATGATCAGATCATGCAGATGCAGGCACGTAGAGTATAATAGAGAAGCGAGATCTAACAGAAGCATGAAAAGAATAGAAAGAGTCAAGAGAATCAACACTAGATTCGGTACAATCTCAACCCAAATACTATGATGGATGAGTCTATCAAAGCATGTGTATTTATAGATATTTTTCATAATGTCATAAATAGAGGATACATGAGGGTGGTGCTTCAAAAAGTGTGTATTTAAGAAAATCTGCTTTATTTAAAAAATCATTGCTTTTCAAGGGATCTACTATTTCTACAAAAATGTCACTTTCTAAAGCGATCTATTAATTTTACAGAAAATAACTAGAATATTATCTTCTAAATATTCTTCTAGAAATCTAGATAAGTCCATGCACATTCACACCCTCATGAGTCTTCACCTCCTAAATCAAAACAAAAGTCACATTAAAACCCTCAAGGCGTTAAAATCCATGTAACATTCCATTATTCCATAAAATATAACATGCCTCCTAATTAACGAGAAAGTGACCTAAGTTGATAAGAATAAAATAGACATGTATGGCCCATCACATGTCCCATTTTGATTTAGCTGATGAAAACTCATAAGGGTGTGAACGCGCATGGACTTCTTGAGATAACTAGAAGAATAATTAAAAGAATATTTAGAAGATAGTATTTAGTTATTTTTTATAAAAATAATAGATCTCTTTAGAAAGGGACATTTTTATAAAAATAGTAGTTCGCTTGAAAAGCGATGATTTTATCAATAAAGTAGATTTTTGTAAACACATGCTTTTTGAAGCATGGCCCTCATGTATATTTTATATAACACATAATAAAAAATACCTATAAATACACATGCTTTGATAGACTCGTCCATCAGAGTATGTGGGGAGGAGATTGTACCCAATCTAGTGTCAATTCTCTTGTCTCTTTCTATTATGTTTATGCTTTTGTGAGATTTTCTTCTTCTCTATCCTCTGCATATGTGCGTCTATGGGATCTGATTGAGAGACTCTTGATTGGATGTTTGAGATGCACATACACAAAGGGCCTCCTCCCACATACTTTCATGGATGAGTCTATCAGAGCATGTGTATTTATAGGGATTTTACATTATATTTTGAATAGAAGATACATGAGGGTGATGCTTCGAAAAGTGTGCAATCTTCTTTATTTACAAAATTGTCCCTTTTCAAGAGATCTATTTTTACAAAAATATCACTTTCTAAAACGATCTATTAATTTTATATAAATAAATAAAGGGAAGAGATTGATAAAAAATAAATAAATAGATAAATAAATAAAGTGAAGAGAGTGTTAAAAGTTATGTTAAATATTAATTAAAAGGAATGGATTCTTAATAAGTGAAAATAGGCTAGTGAATAAAGCTTATATCTTGGAAGTATGATGTTGTGGTTTCAAATCTCCTACATGCTAAATAAGGAATCAAGTAGGCTAACTAGAGAAATAAGTAAGCTAACTAGGGAAATACCTAAGCCCTTATTGCCACTCATAAGTTAGAATTGGTTCATGCATAGTCAATGGATGCCAAGGGAACCAAAGAGAACCAAAGCAAACCAAGAGGACAATGAGTGGCAATGATGGAAAAGTTATGCCATTTTAGTCTTCTAAATATTGTTCTAAATATCTGAATAAGGTCATGTGCATTCACACCCTTATGAGTCTTCACCTACTAAATCAAAACAAAAATCACATTAAAACCCTCAAGACATTAAAATCCATATAACATTCCATTATTCCATAAAGTATAACATGCCCCCAAGTTGAGGAGCAACTGACCTTAGTTGATGAGAATAAAATAGACATGGATGGCCAACCACATGTCCCATCAATGAACAATCATGAGCATGTTCCATGTAAAAGTACATGCATGGACATGGACAACTAGAATTTAATGTGAGTGTGAATGATATGCAGAGGTTAAGTCTATTTTGGAGCCTAGTTTTTTAAATAATCTAACCCAAAGTGACTACCAAAACTAACATCTCAATCTAATAGAATAACCTTTTTGAAAACTGTGACACACAAAAAGAAATTTAATAAATAGCTTACCATGATGAGGAAAAATACATTTAATAAATAACATTTAATAAACAACTTACCAAAATCCTTTGTATATGGTTAGGGTCCATAACCTATTACTAAACATGTGAAAATAATGTTAGCCATATTGGAAATAAAATAGAAAAAGAAAGGTTTTTATCTTGTAAAAATATATAGAAAATAATAATAATTATAATAATATAAATAAGAGTGTTTGATAACTAAATAAATAAAGGAAAGAAAGTGTTAAATAAATAAGGTGAGGAGAGTGTTAAAAGTTGTGCTAAATATTAATAGAAAAGAAATGGGATATCAATAAGTGAAAATAGGCTAGATGATAAACCTTATCTCTTGGAAGTATGAGGTAGGTTGTGGGTTCAAATCCCCTACATGTTAAATAAAGAACTAAGTAGGCTAACTAGAGAAAGAAGTAAGCTAACTAGGGAAATACCTAAGCCAACGGTTTCCAACATAAGCAAAGGGAACCAAAGGGAACCAAAGTGAACCAAGAGAACCATGAGTGCAAGAGGAGCCAAAGATGCCAAAGTTATACCATAGTTATATGCCTTGGAATAAGCCAAATGAGTAACCAAATGACAACTGAATTGATAAATGAACTTGACAAACTAATTTGATAATGAAAGAAAACTTGAAGAGTGAATAGTGCACATATCAAATAGGGGTTATACGGGGTATATTGGTTATAGTGAGCACAGTGAGCACAGGGGCTATAGTGGGTACAGTGAGTATAGCTAGTATAGTAAGCATAGTGAGCACAAGGGGTACAGAAGGTACAGTGAGCACAGGGGGTACAATGGATACAGGGGCTATAAGGAGCACAATGCACAGTAGCACATTCAAAAAAAAAATATAAAAACAAATTGGTGAACTAAAAGAAAATGAACTTGACACACGAAAACCTAGACGAGACAGTTTAGATAGTTGCCAATTTGTGAGCGGGCACCACTGATCATGATGGAACACTGACACATACACCTCCGTAGACATGCCTTGACTATGATACTGTTGTTGATTGGATCCCATAGAAACACGTATAGAGAGAATAGTAAAAAGATGAAATCTCAAAAAAGCATAAATAGAATAGAAAGAGATAAGAGAATTGACACTAGATTGGGTACAACCTTCCCCCACATACTCTGATGGACGAATCTATTAAAGCATGCATATTTATCAGTATTTTTCATTATATCCTGAATACAAGATACATGATGGTGGTGCTTTGAAAAGTATGTTTACAAAAATCTGCCTTATTTACAAAATTATCACTTTTCAAGTGATCTACTATTTTTACATAAATATCGCTTTCTAAAGCGATCAATTGTTTTTACAAAAAATGACTAAAATACCATCTTTAAATATTCTTTCAAAGACCTGAATAAGTCTATGCACGTTCACACCCTCATGAGTCTTCACCTGATAAATCAAAACACAAATCACATTAAAACCCTCAAGACATCAAAATTTTCACTCATAAGGGTGTGAATGTGCATGAACTAATTCATACATTTAGAAGAATATATAAAAGATAGCATTTTAGTTATTTTATGTAAAAATAATAGATCAGTTTAGAAAGCAACCTTTTTGTAAAAGTAGTAGATCACTTGAAAAGCGATAATTTTATGAATAAAGCAGATTTTTGTAAACACATGCTTTTCAAAGTGCCACCCTCATGTATCCTCTATTCAAGATGTAATGAAACCTATAAATATACATGCTCTAATAGACTTGTCCATCAGAGTATGTGGGGGGAGATTATACCCAATCTGGTGTCAATTCTCTTGTCTAATTCTATTTTGTTTATGATTCTGTGAGATCTCATTTCTATACTATCCTCTACATACATGCATCTTGAATATCTTATCAACAGTGGTATGAGAGCCAAGGCACATCTGTGGAGGTGGTTTCATGAGGTCCAGCTATAATTCGGAGCTCCATTTTGTTCGGAATTTGGTATCCATCTCAATCATTTGTTCTATATTTTGGTTCTATATAAGGCCATGAAACCTACCCGTAACATTGAAGATTTTTGTACATCACCCCTACCTGGGATAATGCTTGAGTAACACTTGGAACTTCTGTGGCAAGAACTCCAAAATGCTAACAAGCGTGATGCTTCACTCTAGCAACTACAAAGTGATGACAATAACCTATTTAGGGTGGTGAAGAACATTATCACCGCTCAAGAACAAGGCACACAATCCAAGATTGGTGCTAAAAATTTCCAATTTTTATGATTTGATGGATGAAAGGATGGCTAATTTATTCTTTCATGGCTTTCTCAATTTGATGATTTTTATTTGGATGAATCATATTTTGAAAGTGAGAAAGTGAAATTTGTTACTAATTATTTGGTGGGTAAGGACCAATTATGGTGGAATGTTTTTCACCATAGCATCAACCACTCCAGCACATGGACCCCATTTCAAGAAAAGATCAAGCAGTCCTTCCTTCCTTCTTAGTTCTAGTTACATGCTCATCGATCATGGACAACGTTTGGATGGAAAACAGAGATACTGTGTCAACCTACACTAAATGTTTTTGGCAAATGACTACTACTTGTTTGTTCGCTTGAAATGATTTATAAAGGTACGTTGCAACAAAAGTATGAAGATGGTTTGGAGATGGAAATCCAAGCCAAGTTGAACACACTGCATCCCATGAACCTCTATAAAGCTATTTCTTTTGCTCATGATGGTGAGAAGGAGATTCAATCCATCACCAAGTTCATTTGCTTACAACAAATATGTAATAAAGTAAGTCTATGATCCAAGGGTTTGGCCGGTTCAGACAGATCTGAAATCAGACACCGTTTGTTCATCCGTGTGTATGACCAAAGATCTCGACTTTTAGACTTACTAGGAGGTCTTGTGCTCTTGTGAACAAGTGATCCACTTAGCTTAGTGGTTAAGTATCAAGGATGTGAAGGAGGAGGTCTTGGGTTCAAGGATGTGAAGGAGGAGGTCTTGGTTAAGTATCAAGGATGTGAAGGAGGAGGTCAATCCCCATGGGAGACATGGGGAGAGTATTTTGCCCAAAGAGATCTAGAGCCTTCTAGAAGCATCCACTTGAGTTAACTCGAGTTAACTTGGACACTTGTCGCACATGTAGTTACATGGCTGACACTTGGATGGTTAGTATCCACCTACCCAAGAAGGCAGTCCCCTGGAGAGAGCTATATATAGAGGCATTTGGTTGGGAGGAGAGTCATCTCTCAAGCATGTGGTAGTCGTAATCCTTGTTCTCTTGCATTGGTATCAGAGCTTCCATGGTGACCTTGGAGTGAGCTTCATCATGTTTCTCTCCATCATTATTATAGCTTTAGCTTCATTTTGCCTATCACGAATTCAGCCGTAGCTTCATTTTGCCTATCACGAATTCAGCCGTGAGTTGTGTATGTTGCTCGCGGGTGCATCATTTATCCTTCGGAAATCCTTTTGGCGAGCTACATCAAGGAGGAGGCTACAAAGAAAAAAGGAGACTCATGATCTCAACACAAAAACTTATAAGCTATCGTTCGGGCGCTGTAGCAGGAATCAACAAGCGGCTGCGCGTGGTTAGCAGGAATCAACAGGCGGCTGCGCGTGGAATTCAAACCCGCGATCTTCTTCTGCAGATCGCGCGTCTTCAGACTTCAGAGGAGGACAAAAGTGAAAGGTTCCTGCATCGGGCACTCGGTGTTGTAACCCGTGACCTATAGGCATTAGATTTATGCTTTCAGCCACGAGACCAAGCCTCGTATCGAGCAAATCGATGTGCCAACTATAGTATTTATAAAATGTTTTCATCACAAAATATCAAGTGCGATCGACTGGAGTCGTGGATAGCATCACAACCAAGATATCTGTTTCAGAGGACGGCAGTTAGTGTTCGAACCCGTGACCCGTAGGCCAGATTTCATTGCTCTATCCAATAGAGAAAGAAGCGCTTGGAACATTGATACGGATACTTAATTATTTGTCCTCGTCTTCAGAGCTTATCACTGTAATCACAAGCTTCTTCATCATTTGGGGCAGAAATCCATTGATGGTCAAAGGTGAAGGGACGCATTTTCTTTTAAATTTTGGATCAAGATGTCCCTGGAACTATGTGACAATGAATCAAGGAGCTTCTATCAAGTCATATTGCATCGTCTTCTTTATCTTACACCCATTGAGAAGTGGATGTGTCATACAAAGACCATGTAGCTGGGAGGACATGCATCCATGGTGGATGTTGCATGCACTGAGTCTTCAAAGCATGGAGACTGAATCCAACCAAGATGAAGAATCATTTTTTCTTGAGGATTAAGAGGACGAATCACTCTTCCAAAGGATTAAGGGAAGGACGTAGCTCTATGTGGAGCTAAGTATTTTCCAAATTATGCTTTCACTTTGATATTTGTTTGCTCGAATGCTTTCATTTAGGATGCATTAATTAGGACTAAAAGCATAGTCCAATTATGATTATCTCAACATGAAAGCTAATTAGAGTACTAAACGGTATTGAAATGACACAAAAGTATACAAGTACTTTTCAATTTTAGGTATGCAATTGAAATTTTTATTTCCATTCATGCACAAAAATGAAAAGATTATTTGTGCATAAAAGAAAGTTTTATGCACATCAAGTTTGCACTTCCTTGAGAAAGGTAGTTAATTCTCCAGTTCATGCACTTGAATAATTACCTTTTGCCAGAATAGCAAGCAGGTTGTTTTTGCATGGATGCTTGTTTGCATACCTAATAAGCTTGAGATTTGCTTAAGTTCATTACACATGCATGAACTCACATGCATTTGCACCCAAAAAAGGGCATTTGCATACATGAACATACATTTGCATGCAATTAGATGCATGTGCATACGCATGATCTTTTGGTAAGTAGTGGAACACATATACTTTCATTCCTTTCTTTTTCTAACTTGACTTAGCTAGGTGGGAAAAATAGAAAATTACCTAGTTGCAAGGATCCTGACCATCAGCAACTAAGTATCTAGTCTATTCTTTCCCAAAAAAGTGATACATAGGTACCACTTAGTAGGAGTCTTTGTAAGGAAAAGAAAGCATGTTGAAAGTAAGTATTCATTTTTTCTTGTCATTAAGATGCCAAGAAAATAGAGCTACTTTCCAATGTACATGCTCAATCTAAGTTTGGGAAGAAACCTAGACATTCTTAGCAACTAACGAGGATTTAGTTGTTTTTGGATGTTCATGTTCATGCACCCAAAGTAGGGAAGTTTCTGTTGAAACGCAAACCAATTGAAGTCGTAAGATCAACAAATTTTGGAAGGTTTAATACTCTAATATTCATCAAACATTGATGAAAATAAGTAGAAGTATTGAACTTCTAGAATCCCTGGAACTCTAGTGTTCATAGATGATAGTTTCCAGAAATCCATCTCAAGATATGATGCAAGGTCTTCAATTGACGCAAAAACTTTTGAAGGAAACTTGCTTGATTCTATTTAAGCTAACTCAAGGCTTAAAAAAGAAACCAAGACAAATATTAATTGATCTTTAGGAATCAAGTAATTTCCTAAAGTCATGACAATCAATGAAATGATTCAAATTATTTTCATATATCTTAGGAAATCCCGATATTTCCTAAAGACAATTTAGGAAACAAGTTCTTTCCTAAAAGATTAGCTTCAAGGGGTAAAGCCTTGAATCTTAAGATTAAGTAAACAATTCCAAGCATTATTTGCTTGTGCAAAGTTTTCAAACATGGAGACTTTATTAAAGCACTTTTTTGAAGATAAGAAAAGTATGCTTGGTGGTCTTTAAGATAAGAAAAGCTTAAGCAAGAGACCCAAGCAAAGTAATCTTTGGAAATTAAGCTATTTCCTAAAGATAAGCTAATGAAAGAGTTCAACTAACTATTTCATTAGTTAAATGAGAATGTCTTTTGGATAAGCAAAGCCTTTAGTCTTGGTCTTATCCAAAAGTCTAGAATTCCTTTTGAACATCTTTCCAGTAAAGGAAAAGATTCCAAGATGAATCATTAGACTGGAAAGCAAAAGATTCCAAGATGAATCATTGGACTGGAAAGTAAAAGATTCCAAGATGAATCATTTTCTTCAAGTTATAGCTTAGTATTACTTGATTCCTTGGTAGGAATCAAAAAGTCTTGAAAGAAAAATCTCCCCACTTGTGAGACTAGCATCTTTCAAGAGAAGTTTTATAGCAAGTAGTTCCCAGCAAATCCCTAACCACCAGGTTTGGTATTTAAGTCCAAATAAGTGATATAACCTAACGTTATATCAAAGATTCTTAGCTTTGGAATCTGAAAAGCATTAGAAAATGCTTGGACTTAAGTTGAGGGAAAGATCTCTAAAATCCTGTAGGTAAGCAAAGAAGCTAAGATAGTTTAGGAGATCTTAAAGATAAAGACTAAGTCTTTATTTTTGTCGCAAGTATCAACCAGACTTGATCAAACTTGGCCATGATTGTCCAAGAATGTGCGATTAGAACTACTCTATTGATTGTCCAAGTATTGGCAGTAAAAATTCCATTAGGAATTATTCACTCAAGTTCCATTTATCGAATGGAAAATTATGCAAAATGTAAGCTGTTCCAAGTATGAACAGAGTGAAGGAATTCCAAAAATGTAGTCTGCAACCGTGAAGACGGTACTTAAGTCTATGGAAGGTAAAACATAAATGTTTGCCTATCCTCAAAGGGATTTCGGTACAAATCCAGACAGCATGAGCGGACTCGTAGACTTAAGCAGTAGAGAGATTCCTGTAAAAGTCTCGGCCGAGATAGGTACCTAAAGCATCAGTAAAGAAGGAATCTAAAGACAAGAAGTTAAAAACTCTTGTCACTACAAATTGGTCAAGGCTAAACCAATCGAACTTGAATTTTTAAAAATTCAAGTACTTGGAATTCTATTTGGTTTTCATTTGAAAACTCAAGCAAAGAAGGATGGATGTTCCATCAAAAAGTTTTTCAAGTTCCCCAAGAAAAGCACAAGATCATGCGAAGGAATTACAACCTAGAAATGTCTAGTTAGAGGTAATGCCTGAAACTTCTAAATTCTTGTAAAAGAATTAAAAAAATAGGGTACTCTATCAAGATATGTTTAGACTTTAGGATAAGAATCACCCACACATTAATGTGAATATAAAATAGGATGGTATGGGATACCAGATTTTATACTCAGATTGATGTAGGAAAGATGGTATGGGACATCGGACCATGGGATGATAATTATCTTTTAGTCTTAGTTTGGATTTTGAAGTTAGGTTTCATCCTCAAGGGAATTAAGACTTCAAGGAAAGTTTGATTCATGAAGGATGAAAGTAGTATCTTAGGATACTTCAAGGTAACTTTAAGATCAAGAAAATTGAAGATATGAAGAAAGTAACTTCTAAGATCTTCTTCGAACACTTCAAACTAAAGTGTTGTCAATCATAAATATTTGATAAATTTATGAAAAAGTTGAACTTTGACTTTGAGTTGATCTTTTCAACCAAGTATTTGATTGAATAAATCAAGCACCAAATTTCTAGTATAACTTTGTAAATTCACTCTTTTGACTCAAAGAAACGCACAAGAATTGCATTCCCAGTAAGGAGTCATAAAGATTGAATGTGACCTGAACTTAGTCTCAAGTGAAGCATTATTTGAATACTAAACTCGACAGAACCTCAGTGGGTCGACACACTGATGTTGGTTACCACACTAGTATCTTGTGGTTGGATGATGTTTTTGATTTTCTTTGAATCTGTTTTAGAATCCAGCTTATTTCTCTTAAAGATAAAGACAATGCTTCAATACCCTGTTGAAATAGATCTTTGAAAAGTTAAAGTCCTGAGTCATCTAGCCTTTGACTCATAGCAAATTTACGTATCTACGAAGTATGAATTGGTTGTACATAATTTTAGTTTTTTCTCTCCACTTTCCGAATCTTTTGGAATTGACTCAGATATGGTATCTGATTTCTTTTGCAAAAGACTAGGGTTAGCCGGTTAGAATTAGACAACTAACTTGAACATCCTAGATAGATGTTATGTAGAAGAACCTTTTCAATCTTCAAAAGTTAATAAGTCTAAGTAGACTTGTTCATTTGAGTTTGCTTCAAGGTATAGCGTAAATGATTTCCTAGAGTCCAGTATACTCTAGAATAAAGAAGTTAGGAATTTCTCATTAAATTGAAAATTCCCAAGAATTTTCAGTTAAAGTCTTTGAGAAAAGTGTCCTAAGTTGGACAAATTTCATAATGGATTTGTATTGAGCAAGTTATAGTATGGTTGACTCAAAGAAAATGGTAACTTTCTCTTATAGATTACATAGGATTTTTCAATATCTTAGGACAAAGTAGTCCAAAACCAAGTAACTGTTGGATCAAAGTAAACCATTGTATAAACATCCAAGTTAGATGTTCGAGACAACCAAACTTCAAGTTCTCCAAAACAAATTCAAGTGAATCAAGGGTTCTCAAAGTCTTGTAAAGGATAAAGAATCCTACCTAATTTATTAAGTCTATGCACCATTTATGCCTAGAAATAGACTAGTAATTTGAATCCACCTAGTTCACATGTTTATGCCTAGATCGCACATCTAGAAACTGTGAATTAGTGAGGGATGTGTTTCAATCCACCTTTATAATTCTTTCACTAGTTTGTACTTTGTACAGTTCATCAAAGTGCAAATCAAAACAGTGTTTAGAACCATTTGGGTAGGGATGCCACCACAGAGATGAGACATGTTCTTCCAGTTCTAGAACATGACCATGTTCTTCCAGTTTTAGAACATGAGGTTCGGGGGTTGCCTACAGTATGTATATAGCTCTATTTTTGAGGATGAAAATATTTTCCAAGGGGGGAAGAATGTAATAAAGTAAGTCTATGATCCAAGATCTGGCAGGTTCAGATAGATCTAAAATCGGACACCGTTTGGTCATCCGTGTGTATGACCAAAGATCTGGAGTTTTAGACTTACTAGGAGGTCTTGTGCTCTTGTGAACAAGTGATCCACTTAGCTTAGTGGTTAAGTATCAAGGATGTGAAGGAGGAGGTCTTGGGTTCAATCTGTTGGGAGTGATGGTTGGATGTACTCAGAAGATCAAGTTGGTGCTGTTAGACCTGCTTCACACCTGCCCTTCTTTGACTCCAGATATGTTTAGTAGACTCCTTGAAATTCCAAAAGATACCAAGAAACCATATATGTGCTTTGCAAATGTTATGAGTAATGATCAAATCAAGACAGACTACTTGTGACTTCAAAATCCTGAAAAACTTGCTATTTTGGTATTAACACCTGCTCAGTGTTATGCTGAGTGTGACCAGTGTAGTTGCAATTAGCAAAATTCCTTCTAGAGATATTCTATTAGCTTAGTAAGCTTCCATTTGCAAGTGTAATGAAAGGAAATGATAAATCACACTCAGAGAAATCACTTTAGCAAAATAAGGTGTACCCCCGATTTTTTAGGAGACTTACAGTCACAGACCAGTGAGCACCCCGACTGAGATTTCTCTGTGATGGTTGATCCAATGGCCTTGCAACTTTGTAGGTGTGTAGTAGACTATGATCTGAATCCAATGCACTTTGAATCATCCAATTTGGTTCAGTAGATCTTGAGATATGGCTTGTTAAAGTTGAGAGAGTTGAAGAGTACACTCAGAGAATAACAGAGATGATCAATATGAGTATATGTATTAAATCTATTGATTGTACATTCCCATTGGCATGATATGTAATGTCCAATGGTACTCAGAGGTGTAGGCTATAGTATGGCTCATACACACTCAATGATTCACTCAGAAATACCTCGGGAAGAGTGACACACACCCGCGACTTTTTCCTTCACATATATATAGTTTGAGTGAGATTTTGAATTTTGAATTCTAATTCAATTCTCCTAGAATCTTGTACCTAAAAGTGAATGAGATATTCTCTCAATCATTCATCTACTTTTCCACGACTTTCTCAAGTAGGTGTGATTACAAGAGTGATTAAAGTCATATAGACTTTTACATGGGATAAATGGTAAGATCAATAAGACTAGGTTCCTATGGTTCATTCTTCAAGTTATATCCTCATGAATTATCCTAAGCTAGGCTTCCAAGATTCAGCTTTATGTTGAGTCTTCATGGTTGATATCCAAGCCAAGTGTTAAGGCTTGAATTACACCAACAGCTCCCCCTCAAGCCAAACACTTTGGCTCAAGTCTTCATCTCTATTCTTCAATTACTTCCTGCAAGCCAATCATGGATTTAAATCTGCATAGCTTGCTTCCATCCAGAGCCTTAGTAAGCAAATCTGCACATTGCATATTAGTAGACACATATGATAATTGAATATCTTTGCTAAGTAATTTCTCCCTCACATAGTGGTAGTGAACCTCTATGTGTTTTGTCCTAGCATGATAAATTGGATTAGCTGCTAAGTGAAGAGAACTTGTGTTATCACCAAATATAATTGGTGGCCTTGTGTATAGACCCAATTCTGAATATAAAAGCTTCAACCATATGGCTTCTTGAGTGGCATTTGCTAGCCCTCTATACTCTGCCTCAGTAGATGATAAAGCTACTGTGGGTTGTTTCTTGGATGACTAAGAGATTGGTTTATCACCTGCAAAACATATGTAACCAGATGTGCTTCTCCTGTCATCCTTGCAGCCTGCCCAATCTGCATCTGAGTACACTTTTATGTCAATATCTGATGTATAAGGAAAGTAAAAACCATGACTTTGAGTTCCTTTGAGGTACTTCAAGATTTTCTTTGCTGCTTCTAGGTGAGGTACCCTTGGTTTGTGCATGAATTGACTAAGCACACTAACTCCATATGCTATGTCAATTCTTGTCAAGGTAGCATAGTTCAAACTACCTACCATACTTTGGTATCCTGTGATGTCTTGGACTTCTTCTCCTTCATGAGCACTTAACTTTAGGTTGACCTCCATTGGAGTAGTAGATACTTTAGCATCCTGCAAACCAAACTTCTTGACCATATCCTGCACATACTTCTTTTGAGTGATATATATACCTGAGTTGGTGTAGACTAACTCAAGACCTAAGAAATACTTTAATAATCCAAGATCATTAATCTTGAATTCCTTCATCATCTGTCCTTTGATATGTCTGATTCCCTGAACATCATTTCCTGTAATAATGATGTCATCAACATAGACACATAAATATATTACCTCTGTACTACTTCTCTTTATGAATAGAGAAGTGTCTGCTTTACTCATTATAAATCCTTGGTCTAGGAGGTAGGTTGTCAACCTGTAATTCCATGCTCTAGGTGCCTGTTTCAAACCATATAGAGCCTTCTTCAATTTACAAACATGTTTTACCTTCTTGGGATCTTCATAGCCAAGTGGTTGTGACATGTAGACTTCTTCAGATATCCATCCATTCAAGAATGCATTCTTCACATCCAATTGGTACATGTTCCAATTCTTGGATGCAGCTACACTCACCATAACTCTGATAGTTGGCATCTTGGCCACAGGAGAAAATGTCTCCTCATAATCAATGCCTTGGGTTTGTGCAAAACCCTTGGCTACCAACCTAGCTTTATACCTGTTTATTGTACCATCTGAATTCCTTTTGAGTTTGTAGATCCATCTGGATCCTATCACCTTCATGGAGTCCTTCTTGGGTACCAAGTCCCAAGTGTCACTCTCCTTGAGAGCCTCCATTTCTTCATCCATTGCTTCCTTCCATTCTGGTTTAGTGATTGCTTCTTCAAATGTACCTGGTTCTTCATTCAAGAGATCCTTTGCAAGATACACAGAGTGCTTGGTTACAAGTGAAGTATCATACCCATACCTAATAGGTTTTTTCTTTTCTCTCTGAGATCTCCTCATAGCTTGTGTTGAGGATTCTGGATTATCTTCTAGTTGCTTCATCTTCATCTTCCCTTTGGATTTCCAAGCCTTGAACTCTTCAATGTTGATGGTGTCTTCATCATCTGAGCTTGTGTCCTCTTTCTGAATTGGTTCTTCTCTGATAAGTTTGGGAAAGTCTTCTTCCATATCATAAGGTAGGCTAACTTTCTTGCACTCATTTTCATACCATGAATCATTTTCATCAAAGATGACATCTCTGCTTACCTTAAATCCTTTGTTTGAGGGGTTATAGAACCTGTATCCCTTCTGATTCAAATCATAACCAATGAAGATACATTTTTCAGCTTTAGGGTCTAGCTTTCCCCTTACCTGTGAGGGAATATGCACATATGCAACACAACCAAAGATTTTGCAATGATCCAGAGATGGTCTCTTACCATGCCAAGCTTCATATGGTGTCATTCCATCAAGTGTCTTTGATGGCAACCTGTTAATTAAATATGTGGCAGTAGATACACTCTCTGCCCATAGATAATTTGGCAATTTCTTTTCATTTAGCATAGACCTAGCTGTCTCTACAATGATTCTATTCCTTCTTTCAGCTACCCCATTTTGTTCAGGTGAGTACCTTGTAGTAATTTCCCTCTTGATGCCTCTTTCCTGCAAGAAATCTTCAAAGTCATTGGAGAAGTATTCTCCACCACCATCTGACCTTAGCTTCTTCAAATGTTTACCTGTTTGATTTTCAACTAGTGCAAGGTATTTTTTGAAACAATTAAATACTTCATCTTTATGTTTCATGAAATATAAGACAGTCCACCTGCTATAGTCATCAATGAAGGACACATAGTACCTTGATCCAGATATGGATGGCTCCTTGCTAGGTCCCCAAACATCTGTATGCACCAATTCCAGATAGTCTTCATGCATAAACCCTTTCTTGGTATAGGGCAATCTGTGTGACTTACCAAATTGACAAGCCCCACACTTGTATATCATGTGTTGCTTGGATACATTAGGTATCCCAAGCACACATTGATCCCTACTCATTTGCTTTAAGGTCCTCTCTCCAATGTGACCTAATCTCTTGTGCCAAATCTCCAATTCTGATAGTGTTTGATCCTTATAGTTGTACAAAGCAATACTCTTTGTGTCTTCTAATTCAAAGGTAAACAATCTACCTGATTTTTCTCCCTTGGCTATTCTTCTGAATCCATGTCTTGGATCCTCCACATATGCACCATGTTGAGTGAACCGGACCTATAGACCTTTTTCCACAATCTGACCTACACTCATCAGATTCTTGGTGATTGTTGGAACATACAATACTCTGCTCAATAAATTCTGATTACCATCACTAGTTTTGACATTGCCTACTTTAACAATTGAATGTTTAGTGTCATCACCTGTCTGCACTTGATGCTTGCCTTTGGGTTCTTCCAAATCAGAAAGTAGTGCAACATTTCCAGCTACATGATTAGAGCAACCTGAATCAATATAGAATAAATGATCATCATTGATACCTGACTTAGATGTCATATTCATGATCAATAGGGAATCATCTTGTTCCTCTGCATAATTGTTGTAATCCTTCCTATTTCTGTATCCACCTTGATAGTTGCCATTGTGATTGTAGTTGTTGTTATAATTATTGTTGTAGCCATGGTAGCTTTGAGATTGGTTGAATCTGCCTCTGCCTTGAGAGTATCCTCCTCTTTGGTGACCTCTTCCTCTTTGGTTCTTGTAGTTTTTGTAGCATTCATCTGTGGTATGGTTAGACAAGCCACAAATATTGCATGGAGATTGGTTGTAGGGTCTCCCCCTACCTGACTTACCTCCTCTGCCCTTACCTCTAGAAGATCTACCTCTCCCTGCATAGTTTGCTTGGGAGGTAGAGCCTTCTTCATCAACCTTTTTGTTTTTTCCTTTGTCTTTAGCCTTCTTATCAGTATATAGAGCAGAGGGATTGTTACCTTTTGATTGCTCTCCATTCTTTGTGATCTTTGCTTCATGTGTGAAGAGTTGTCCAATCAGAGTTGTTAGATCAGGTGCTTGGATGTCCATGTATAAGTCCATTGCTGTGGTAAAGCTCTCCCACTTGTCATCTGCCTTTAGTCCATTGATCACTTGTCTGACTATTTGCTCTTCCTCAATCTCCTCTCCAACACTTGCAAGTTGGTCTGCAATGTCCTTGACTTTGGTAACAAAATCTGAGACAGATTGCTTTGATTGTTTCCTAAGAGTTGTAAACTCAATCCATAGCTGATTCTTTCTGGCCCTTGTGCTTGATGAAAAATAAGTTGACAAGGTTTCCCAAGTCTCTTGGGAAGTTTTGCAATTCCTTATGTGTGGTAGAAGGAAATCAGAAATAGAGTTTAGAAGATATGACCTTGCCAAAGCATCTTTTGCACACCATTGATTGAGTCTCTCTTGCTCTTCCTTGGTGGGTAGGCCTCTTGCTTTGAATGAGGGCAATTCCTCATCTCCTGATATGAATCCAAACAAGCTCCTTCCTTGTAGATAGGTCTTCATCCTTAGCGACCAAGCTTGGTAGTTGTTCCTGTCTAATTTTTCAATGAAGGAAGGGAAACCATCACCCATGATTACCTTATAAGCTCTGATACCACTGTTGGGAGTGATGGTTGGATGTACTCAGAAGATCAAGTTGGTGCTGCTAGACCTGCTTCACACCTGCCCTCCTTTGACTCCAGACATGTTTAGTAGACTCCTTGAAATTCCAAAAGATACCAAGAAACCATATATGTGCTTTGCAAATGTTATGAGTAATGATCAAATCAAGACAGACTACTTGTGACTTCAAAATCCTGAAAAACTTGCTATTTTGGTATTAACACCTGCTCAGTGTTATGCTGAGTGTGACCAGTGTAGTTGCAATTAGCAAAATTCCTTCTAGAGATATTCTATTAGCTTAGTAAGCTTCCATTTGCAAGTAGAATGAAAGGAAATGATAAATCACACTCAGAGAAATCACTTTAGCAAAATAAGGTGTACCCCCGATTTTTTAGGAGACTTACAGTCACAGACCAGTGAGCACCCCGACTGCGATTTCTCTGTGATGGTTGATCCAATGGCCTTGAAACTTTGTAGGTGTGTAGTAGACTATGAGCTGAATCCAATGCACTTTGAATCATCCAATTTGGTTCAGTAGATCTTGAGATATGCCTTGTTGAAGTTGACAGAGTTGAAGAGTACACTCAGAGAATAACAAAGATGATCAATATGAGTATATGTATTAAATCTATTGATTGTACATTCCCATTGGCATGATATGTAATGTCCAATGGTACTCAGAGGTGTAGGCTATAGTATGGCTCATACACTCTCAATGATTCACTCAGAAATACCTCGGGAAGAGTGACACACACCCGCGACTTTTTCCTTCACATATATATAGTTTGAGTGAGATTTTGAATTTTGAATTCTAATTCAATTCTCCTAGAATCTTGTACCTAAAAGTGAATGAGATATTCTCTCAATCATTCATCTACTTTTCCACGACTTTCTCAAGTAGGTGTGATTACAAGAGTGATTAAAGTCATATAGACTTTTACATGGGATAAATGGTAAGATCAATAAGACTAGGTTCCTATGGTTCATTCTTCAAGTTATATCCTCATGAATTATCCTAAGCTAGGCTTCCAAGATTCAGCTTTATGTTGAGTCTTCATTGTTGATATCCAAGCCAAGTGTTAAGGCTTGAATTACACCAACAGATCCCCATGGGAGACATGGGGAGAATATTTTGCCCAAAGAGATCTAGAGCCTTCTAGAAGCATCCACTTGAGTTAACTGGAGTTAACTGGGACACTTGTCGCACATGTAGTTACATGGATGACACTTGGATGGTTAGTATCCACCTGCCCAAGAAGGCAGTCCCCTAGAGAGAGCTATATATAGAGGCATTTGGTTGGGAGGAGAGTCATCTCTCAAGCATGTGGTGGTCGTAATCCTTGTTCTCTTGCAAAATCCATCAATGACCACAACCAATCAAACCCAAATTTTCTTCCAAGCTTCCTTTTTCTACTTTTTCTTCCCCTACTTTTCAATGCTCACCTACTTTTCAACATGCACCTTTGTTTCAATGTGCTCCTCAATCCAATCTCATACCAATTCACAAGCCAATCCCCTTACACTCTACCAAACCTCCAACTCTTCAAAGTACGATGATCTACAATGATGGATGCTCAACAAAAGAAGCCCCATATCATTTTCTTGCATTACGGTAAGTTTAATCATACTAGATCTAAATGTAGGTTCCGACCTAACGACATGAAGCATGTCGAAGCTGAAGTACACAACATGGAAGTGGTTCATGAAAACAATCAACTTGATTGGACTAAAGAAGCATTGTAAAATGATCTAACTAAATTGGGTAACAAAATATCTATTAATGATCTACTTTGCATGCAAGGTACTATTAATGGTAAATTTGCTAATATTTAACATGATGATCGTAGTTCACATGATTTTATTTCTTATACACTAGTGCAAGATCTTCAATTACATCCGCTTCATTCTATGTATAAAGTTAAGGCTGCATTTTGGGAAAATAGATATAATGTTACAAGCAAAGTGCATAACGTTCAGATTTTTGTAGGTTCTTATATATATGAACTCACATTCTTAATTTCTCCTTTGTAGTTCTATGATGTTATACTTGGTATGCCTTTTCATCATCATCATAATCCATGCATTGATTATCATACACACACAATTAGTTTTAAGTTTCATAATCAAGATATTTCTTTGTCTACAATGCATGAATTCCAACCATTTCCATTAATAAGTCACACTCAAGTAAAATTTGCATTTACAAAAGGCTATAATTCATGTATTGTTTTTGTCAAGAACATAGTTGATTATACACATACACTTCCTTATGCACATAAATCATTTATGGATTCATATATGGATTGTTTTATGGCTGATTTTCCTTCTATACTACCACCTTCTAGGGGATCTTTTGATCATAGTATAGACTTAATTAGTGGTATTTCTTCTCCCCATAAAGCACGTTATAGGCATGGAGTGGTTTCCCATCCCCACAAACAAATATTGTCTCAATCAGTAATATTTCTACTCTTCATATTCATTCGTTTCGTGGCATGATTTCTACTTATGCATTCTAAATATTTGAATAAGTCCATGCATGTACACACCCTCATGAGTTTTCACTTGCTAAATGAAAATACAAATCACATCAAAACACTCAAGACATTAAAATCCATATAACATTCCATTATTCCATAAAATATAACATGCCTCGCAATTGACCAAAAACTGACCTTAGTTGATCAAAACAAAATAGACATGGATTGCCAGTCACATGTCCCATCAATGAAAAATCATAAGCATGTTCTATGTAAAATCATATGCATGGAATTGGAAAATTGGAATTTAATGTGATTATGAATGATATGTAGAAATCAAATGATCATAGTGTGTAGTGATGTTTTATGAATCTATGTTAAATATTAATTAAAAGGAATGGGCTATCAAGAAATGAATAAGGATAGTGGATAAAGGTTATCTTTTATAAGTACGAGGTTGTGGGTTCAAATCACCTACATGTTAAATTAGTAACTAAGTAGGTTAACTAGAGAAATAAGTAGGCTAACTAGGGAAATACCTAAGCACTTATTACCACACATAAGTTAGAATTGGTTCATGCATAGCCAATGACTACCAACTAAACCAAACGAAACCAAAGAGAACCATAAGTGCTATAGAATCCAAAGATGCCAAATTTATGCCATAGTTCTATGCCTTAGTCAATGCCTTGGAGTAACTGAATGATAACCAAATTGATAAACGAATTGATAAATGAATTTGATAAACTAATTTGATAACCAAACCGCACGTACATAGAGGATAGTACAAAAACAAGATCTCATAAAAGTCGACTCGTCCATCAAAGTATATGGGGGCAGATTCTACCCAATCTAGTGTCAATCTATTCTGTTTATGCTTTTTTGAGATCTCATTTTTGTAATATCCTCTTCGTATGTGCATCTTGAAGATCTGATAAGTAGATGCATTTATGGATCAAACACTTAATTCATTCTACCAAAGGTAATATTTGCACATATCGTTTTTCACTCCCATATAGAGTTAGTATATGAAGTTGATAATGATCTTAATGGAAGCTGAGAAAAGTGTGTCATAGTGATTTTTGATACATTGTACGAAAACATAGTCTTGGATCTCATACAAATGAGAGGTCCTTGGCTAGTAGATTCATGTAGACATAGTCAGATTCATGCAATTTCTCCGTACAATAAATCCCTAGACTACAGTATACAGTCAAACCAATTGAAATGCAAAACTTAGTGGGAAGGGATGTTAGAGCGACCTTGTAGTTCTGATATTAGCATTGTGGTTTTTATTGCTTTTGCATTCGGTTTCTCCTTTTTGGACTTGGAAGGCCAATTGCTGAAGGATTTGTTCCCAAAGATAGTGAGAGAGAGAGAGACCGATTACAGACATTGATGCACTATAGAGAGTAGGTTCGCTTGCTAAAATTGACTTCATGGTGCTATTGGAGACATGGATTGCAAGGATTGATTGCACATACAAGATGGAGAAGAGAGAAATTGAGAGATTGGGTCAAAGCATAGAGCAAAGTGCTTGACTGATGTCACGAGAGAGACCTGCATGCACACTATAGAGTGGTATTTTTGGTGCTTTTGTGATGATTCGCGCATGGAGTCCTGATCAGATCAGAAAGAGAGACAGAGAGAGAGAGAGAGAGAGAGAGAGAGAGAGAGAGAGAGAGAGAGAGAGGAAAATGGAGATGGAAATCACGCAAGAAAATAGGCGGTTTAAGCAAAAGAGATTGAAAGAAAATGGAGAGAGAGAGAGAGAAAGAGAAATAGAGAGAGACATAGAAATAGACAAATAGAGAAAGAGAGTTTTGTTTTCCATATGTGTGCATATAATTAGATCTTTGATAAGTGCATTTATGAGCATGCGCATAAAATTTGGTGTGCATATATATGTATGTGCATGCATATGAGCATGTGTGATTAGTGCATGTGCATTTATGAGCATGCATATGAGTGAAAGAAAGTGCATCCATGAGTGCATAAATGCATATGCATGTGTATGTGGGCATGTGCATGAATGCATGTGTATGTGAGCATGTGTACATGTATGCATGACTAATATATGTATATGCATGGTGTGTGCATGTGCATGTAAGACATAGGTGAGTGCATGAGTATAAATATCAAGGCATAAATGCATGAAAATGCATGCATATAGATATATGAATGTTAGGATGTATGTATGTTGATGATGCATATCAGTATGTATGTATGTATGCATGCATGCATGTGAATGAATATGAGTAAATGCATGATTGACTGTGAACATGCATGTATGAGATAAATGAATGCATGTGTGTAAGTATATGTGCATATGCGTAGAGTATGTAAATGCGTAGAGTATGTACATGCATAGAGTGTGTGTATGTATATGCATGAGTGTAGATCATGTGCATGAATATGCATGAATGCATATGAGATTCTTAATGCATGTGCATAAGTGCATGTGTATGTGAGATGTATGCATATGCATGAGTATAGAGTGTACGTATGCATGAGAGTATATATTTGTATGTGTGAGTGCATGTATGTGTGCATGAAATGTATGCATGCATATGAGAAATTTTTTGCATGTTAGCATACATGCGTGAGTGCATGCATATGTATAAATTCATGTATGTATGAGAATGCATGCATGTATATATGAAAGGGCATGTTTTCATGAGATAGAAGTTTGCGTAAATGCATGAATGCATGAAAGTACATGCATATACATATATGAATGTTAGTAAGTATGTATGTGCGTGATGCATGTTAGTATGTATGTATGCATGAATATGATTACATGCATGTAGGAATGTGAGCATGAATACTAGCAAGTATGTTAGCATAAAAGTGCACAAGAATGAATGAGTATATGAGAATAAATGAATAAGAGTGCATGAGCATAGCTGTGTGTATGTAAATGCATGAATGTAGGCATATATGAGAAATCTTTATGCATAGGATAAAAATTTAAAGTAATTAATGAAAAACATGAGTGGTTCAATTTCTCATAAAAAGTACATATGTGATTTTTTTCTAATGCTTTTACAGAGCATTGACGAGCACTTGATCGTGAGGCGTATTACAAATGGGAAGATGAAGAGCAATGAAGTAGATGATGATTGAAGCTGCAATCTCTCGCATCCTTCTATCTAGATCATTCTAGCAAACAAAATGCAAATCAAATTATCTTAGAGGATTAGCTTAGAACTAGAAGATTGTCTTAGAATGCTTACCTATATTTGCCGAAATTGTATACCGTTATTTTATTGTAACAGTTCTCACTTCATCTTTACATACATGAATGTTACCACTCCTTCTAAAAAAGAAAAAAAATATGCATGTAGTCAAATGATGTTTACCATGTGCATTCTATAGACTAGACCATTTGTAAATAGTCAAACACTTCATACAACAATGTTTTCACCTCTTAAGTGCTTAACTGCACTGAAAAAACACACCACATGTAGTCACAAAGTAGGAACCATTGAAAAATTGGAACTGATCCACCCGTTGGTCTTCGTTCATGCCCCGACAACATGCCTCCCAGAAAGACGTCCATTGGCACTAAGTGGGTATACAAGCTTAAGGATTAGCGTGATGGAACAATTGAAAAGTATAAGGTAAGGCTTATTGCAAAAGATTATGCTCAAGAAAGAGGCATATACTTTGATGAGACCTTTGCTCCCACATGCCAAATGACTACTATTCCTAGCATCTATGCACTTGTAGCTCATAGTGGTTTGAATGTACATCACTTAAACATTAAAATAGAATTTATCAATGGTGACTTACATGAAGAAGTGTATGTTTTTCATCCCTATGGTTTTGTACAAAAATGGCATGAAAACAAAGTGTGCATATTGAAAAAGACATTATATGGTTTGAAGAAAGCACCATGTGCTTGGTGTGAAAAGATATATGCCTACTTGATTTCATATGGTTTTAAGGTCAATCCAATTGAGAGCACATTATATGTAAAGCGTGGAAATGATGTGGTTTTGATCATTGTTGTCTATGTTGATGACATGCTAATCATAGACCCTAATGAGAAGCATATTGCTGATTTTAAGGCTGATTTACATGACTCATTTGAGATGTTAGATTTTCATTTTCATCATTATTTAGTAATTCAATTTATCCAAGTTGATGGTGGAATACCTTTGTATCAAAGCAAATATGTTAACACATTATTGCAGCATTTTGGCCTTGAATATTGTCAACCTATTGACACTTCTATGGAAATGGTTTTACGATTGAGTCTTCATGATGTTGGACATGCTTTTGATGTTGTTCCTAATCAATAGGCTGTTGGATGCTTGATTTACTTATGCATTGCTTTGCCGTATATTCATTTTTTATCTCATAGATGAGCAACTTTATGCATTGCCCAGATGTCAAGCATCAGCAAACAAAAGTCAATCTTTTGCTACTTGAGTGGTTGTACCCGGCTACTTGGACCGTTTTATTCCAAGGGGATCACTACTACCATATTTACATGCTTTTCCTGACTCTGACTAAGCTAGTTGCTATGACACTAGTGTGTCCACCAATGGTTTTTGCTTCATGCTTGGTAGCTCATGCATATCTTGGTTGCAAAATAAGCAACCTATTGTGGCCACTTCTAGTTGTGAGGCTGAGTATAGGGTAGCTTTCATACCAGCTATTGAGTGTGTGAGGCTCACATTCCTTATGCACGATTTGGGTGTTGGCTAGTCTTTTGCAACCACCATCTTTATTGACAATTAGAGTGCATTTCTTGTTGCGAGGAACCCTATGTCTCATGCTTGCACTAAGCATATTGAGGTGCATAATCATTCTTTTAGGGAGAGATTCTCTACAAGGGAGATTAGTTTTGCATTTGTGCCCACACAAGAGAACATTGCAGACCTTTTCACAAGGCTCTGACTAGAGAGAAGTTTGAAGCTTTCTGCAAAGATTTAGGCTTGTTTCCTTTTGTGAATTGATTGCATATAGAGTAACACTTCCTTATACATGAGTTTCATCTCCTTGTTCATTGCATCACTCCTACCGAGATCTGTTGATATATTTTGGGAGTGGTGTGTCTGAACACACTAGGACCATTAGGGCACTTTTTTCCCTCTTTAGGAGGTTTTTTTTCCTCCGCTTGTATATATGCCTATAATGCTAATGGGTTACTCATCTTTGTACACTCTTTTGGTAATACATTCAACATTCTATGTTGTGCTCTAAGCTTCTTCTTCTTCCTTGTGTTCTTCGCGTGCTTCTACATACCACAAACTTCAGTAGATGGTAGTTCTTATAATTTTCTTTTACATTTGTTAGTGTAGGCACTCAACATAAATACATCTCATTACTTGTATAAAGTGGTTTGCATTTCAAGGAATTCACTATAATGTAACATATGAACTACATGACATAAGATTTGTATAGGTTCATATGTAGATGCACGAACATTTTAATTGCCTCTTTGCAATCTTAGAATGTTATATTGGGTATCCTTTTTTCATCATTATAACCCATATATTGAATATCATGTGCATACCTTTAAATTCGATTTTGAAGATTCACAAGATTCTTTGTCCACAAGGCATGATCTCGAACCATTTCCATTGGTTACTCATACTTAACTAAAATGTGCATTTGAAAAGGTCACAAATCATGCATCATTTTTGTAAATTTCATAAATTATTATACTCATACCCTTTTCCTTGCATAAAAACTTTTTATGAGTACTTAATAAGTATTGCTTTGTGTTTGATTATCCTTCTAAACTAAAATCATCTCAAGGATGCTTTGATCATAGGATAGATCTTATTCTTGGTAGTTCTCCTCCTCATAAAGAACCTTATAGGCATGGCCCTCTTCACCAAAAGGAATTAGAAAACCAAGTTAAGGCTTACTTCAAAATGGACTTATAAGACCTAGTTCTTTCCCATTTGGAGCACCTATTCTCTTAGTGGATAGAAAGAATAAAACTCATACGATATGCATTGATTATAGATCCCTCAACAAGATCAAAATTAAGAAAATATACCCTATTCCTTAGATAGATGACTTGGTAGATAAATTACGAGGATGCCATATTTATAGTAAGATTGATGTTAAACCGAATTACCATGCGTACCATGTATAATGATATCTACAAGACCACTTTTAGGAATCAAACTAGCCATTATGAGTTTAAGTCAATTCCCTTTGGACTTATGAATGCTCTTGCTACATTTGCACGTATGATGAATAACACTTTTCTTGATTATCAAGTTTTCATTCTAGTTTTCTTCAATGATATACTTTTTTAGATTAAGAATAAAAGCGAGCATGAGAAGTGTTCAGAAATAGTTTTTAAATTGTTATGAAGAAATACACTTTATGCTAACCTTGAAAGGAGTTACTTTTTTCCAAAAGTAAACTACAATATTTTTAGGGCATATTATTTCTAATGAAGGAGTGCATGTAGATCCGAAGAAGATTAAAGTCTTTGTAGAATGGCATATACCTCAATCTATCAATGATGTATCTTCTTTCTTGGGTTGGCTAGTTTCTATAAGACGTTTGTTCGAAGTTTTTCTTATTTAGAATTGCCCCTTATTTATTATTTAAAAAGAAAATAAAATTTTCATAGGGGTTAGCACAAAAAGAAACATTTAAAAAACTCAAATATTCACTTTCATATACACCTATTTATAGTTACATGATTCTACATAACTTTTTCATGAAGTTACCAATGCTAGTGGCTTTGCTATAGGTGTAGTTTCAATGCAGAACAATCATCCCATTCCATTCAAATGTAGGAATCTTAAGCAATCTAAAACAAATTATAGTTTGTATGATAAAGAATTATTAGTAGTTTTCCATGCTTTATAAATTTGGAAACACTTCCTTATAAGATTTGAGTTATTAATCAAACTAGTCAACAATTTATTAAGCACTTATCAAATCAACCATGTATAGTTGATAAACATCCTAAATGGGATTCATTTATTCAAAAGCTAATGTTCTAGCAGATTCTCTTAGTTGTTTTACCTTATCACAATTGCATTTTGTTTTTCTTCATGACATTTTCACTCTCCAAATTCATTCATTTCAAGAAATGAATCCCATTTATGCTTCTAATTTGCATTTCACACATGCATGGCATGACTTCAATAATTCTTCATCTTTTACTGATGAACATTATACATTTCATAATGGGTTTTTGTATTTCCAATTGACCTAAGAATTTCTCAGGATTTTAAAGATCTTATAATAAAGGAAATGCATGAAACATCTTATATGGGACATAGAGCATACAAAGCACACCATTTGCTTGAAAACATTTCTTCTTTTGGCCACATATGGAAAAAGATATTGCACATTATGTTTCTCAATGCATTGTATATCAAGTTTTCAAACTTCTTCATGGTAAAGCATTTGGAGTGTTAATGCCACTCCCCATTCTGAAAAAACCATGGGAACGTAATTCTATGGATTTCACCACTATTCTTCATATCACTTCATCCCATAATGACACGACTTGGATGATAGTTGATAGGTTTCATAAATATGCATATTTCATTCCATCTAAACATACCTTGTCTACAAAATTTAATTTTACGCATCATGGTTTCCAAAATTCACTTTGTCTTAACATCATTTTTGTTTTCGCAATCATTTTTGGGTTGCATTATTTCAATATTTTGGTTCCCAGATATATTTTAGATCTACATTTTATCAAAAATGTAATGGGAAAAGTGAAGCTACAAATAGCATTACTATTGATTTATGGCATTGTTATTCATTAGATAGTCCCACTAATTGGGATGTGAAATTGCCATTGTCTACAATAACACAACAGATACGACTACTATGCGTGCACATTTTGAAATTGTTTATGGTAGAAAACTTCCCAGTCCCATATCACTCACTCAAAATGATATTCCTATGGTAGATTCAATTGCCCAAGGTCACATTTATTTAGTTTACAATGTTGACAAGCATATTAGGAAAAATTAAGAAATTTGTACTTGTAATGCTAATAAGAAATCGTGAGCCAAAGAATTTAAGGAAAATCATTTAGTATGGTTATGTATGACAAACAACATTTGAAAAATATTTTCACATTTTTCAAAAGATTAATGATGCATCTAACTGGAACATACATAATTCTTTTCATATTAATTTAGTAAAACCATTGAAAGATACTTTGTCACTCACTTCTATTCTTGACAAACCTCCTTTGCTTCAAGAAAAAAAAGTTTAATTCTTGAGAAAATAATAGATCATGACATAACTACTACACGTACATGGACTCAATATCATAGATACTTAGTAAAGTATAAAAATCATTCTATTGAGGAATGTCATTGGATCCATAAGACTTTATTGTCACCTCTTTATGATAACGTAATTATGCATATCATTCACATTCACATTAGTCTAACTCCATAGAATATTTTCATGCATGTGTTTTTACAAAGGACATGCTCATGTAGTTTAGTGATCGAACATGTGACTCACCATCCATGTCTATTTTATTTCTATCAACTAAGGTCAGTTTCTTTCTCAACTCGGGCAAATTATCACTTAAAAAATGTTGAAACTTTGAAGTTTAATAAATTGAGTTATTGATGTGCTTTTTGTTTTCATATAGTTGTTGAAGGTTCATGAGGGCATGGATGTTTTGGATGTGTCTAGACACGAATAAGAGAAATCATATTTTCTATATATTTTGTAAATAAATATCCACATAGAGGGTTCTTTCTAAAAAGTAAAATAAAAATAGTGGTTAAGATAAGGATCCTTGTAGATCATGATTTTTCAAAATAAAAGAAAAGCTCTTTGTAAAATGGAGCAACTTTTTACTTTCATGCCTACTTCTTGAAGCACCATCATCATTGTAATCTTTATTTTCGACATAATAAAAACCCTATAAATACAGGCTGTCGAGAAGTTTGTGAAAAGGAGGGTAGAAAGAGGTACATGTGGAATTTTGTAAACATATTATACTCGCATCTAAAGCAAAGAAAAGTACCTATATTAAGAACATTAGGTGCTTATGCACAAGTGTTGGGCTTGCGAGTGTGCTCCAAACTCAACACTCCACTTTTTTGGGGGAAGAGGGGAGTTATAGAATCTTTGGCTTTAAATTGGTGGTTCCAAGGGAGTATGTTCTTATCTCAGTGATCACTTCAAAGTTTAAGTCCAATAATAGTTTTCTGTAATACTTGCTACTCTAGTCCAAAGCATTTGCTTAGTCCCAATATACTAAAAGTCGTGTCTTAATTTCAAGTTCTTTTTTATGGAATCAACACTTAATCTTTAAGTGCTTCACCAATTATTGCAATTCTTGTTTTCTTTTACTTGCACACAACCAAGCGTTACACTCGCATCTCATCAAATGAACTTCACTTCTCAGTAGCGGAGTTTTCCCCATATGCATCCAACAGGAAATCTTCTCAGTAACCGAATAGGAGATTTCAATTCTCGTATGATTGAATGCGAGGTGAATTTTTCAGCCCGACTATCTATTTCAGCTTGAGGAGAAATTTATTTCAATATTTTACCATTATTTTCAACTCAGGGCATAAGGATTTAATATGTGCTTGATCAATGCAATAACAAAAGCCACTTGTCGAAAAATCAGGATTTCGAGTCATGTTCATACAAACCATATATAATATCATGAAAGCTAAGTGAAAAGACGTGATTAAACGAATTAATTACAAAACAGAAGCAAATAAGTAACGTTGCTCAATTTACATTATGGACCTCGACTCACTGCCTCATAATAAATAAATATATGTTTTGGTCATTGAGCTATTGTCATAGGTAGAAGAAGTCTTCCTCGAAATCCTATCCCAGATGTTTGCGTATGAGATAAATTGAAAGACTCACAAGTATGAAAGGGAGATAGAAAAATTGAAAGAGACTCACAAGTATGAAAGCTATCTCCATTGCAGTTATGTTCTATCGTTTTTCTTCAAGTGTTGATGAAGCCGTATCACGTGAAGATTATCATTAAACAATTAATCATAACGCTTGCTTTCTACACAGAGAACCTTAGCAAATAAACATAAGCTTAAAAGCAGAAGTGTATCACAGATAAGAATAAGAATACAATTGCACCTCTTTTCTTCCAAAATCTATGGAGCAAGTACAAAAAGCCAAAATGATGAACATAATTCTCCTCTGTATACATGCATGCGTAGCCTTCTTTCCTAAATCCTTAAGACAACAACTCTGGAGAGTTTTCTTTGAATAGGACGACCCTCCAGCCCTGATCAATAGTGCATCTCTCATGCCTTCTACATGATCCATCCCTCTCTAGATTATATTCATTTTGTTATGCTAATGAACACCTTTTCATATAATCTACAACATACATCTTTTATATCTACAATCGTACGCTGTTCTTTACAAATATGAAGCCGAGGAGAAAAAAGTCTTTTGTTTTTTTTTTTTTTAGTTATATAAAGTATGGTAGAACAACCGCCTGAAACATAGCATTGTCCTAACAAAAATCAATTAGATAACGCATCTGAGAGCCTAACCTGATTAGATTTCAACAAAATGAATGTAGAGTTTACTCCGATCACAGCGCTCAATTTCACTTCTTCCTGAATTCTTCCTTTAACCAAAAGTTTTCATATTATCAAATGTCGGAACAACTAGAGTAAAACTCAAAAGAATGATGAGGATGCGAGATGCATATAGGAAGCAAAACATCACTTTTTACAAGCATTCTTAACAACACATAATCAAAAGAAAAACTTTATGCGCGCATCATCACAGAAAGCAAACTTCAACTTCCATAACACTTCAAGTGAATCAATTGAAAGCCATTTATAGAAATTTATTCATTATGTTGCAGTAATCTTTAATCTCCTTCGTCATTGTTGAAGACATTAGCGTAGAGTTTGGATCCCACTGCATGCAGGCGCAAGATCAGGCAGTGAATCCTTTGCGCAGAGCGGTGAGCAATAGTTCCATCGAAATCAAAATAGTGTAATACGCGTTCTCTCACAGTAGATAATATTTCAAGATAATCTAGTTGTTGCTGCCGTAAGTGAAGGCATTCATCTTCAAAGAAAGACTCCCATCAAAGGTTAAGAGGGGATGGTATAAACTCTGCAAGCGATTCATCAAAACATTCTCTTCAACAACACATCATCACTTGATCAATGAAGTTACGCCTGAAGCCCCCTCTGTCCCTGCCATACGTGCCGGTAATTAACCCCCCAAAATCTGGTCACCAACAACAGATGCATTCCCCTCCTCAAATCTCGAAGTCAACCCGTTTCTCTTTTGGTAATCTTCCTTGCCATACATGAATGCATAAATGATAGCATGCACATCCCACGGATGCCACGTGGTGGGTAGCTGCCACATGAAACAACCCTTGTTGTTCCCTTTCCAAGGATTTTTGTCAGATCCCCAATATGCAGGCCGCTTCCTCATTGCCTTGTTTGCGCCCACTCTTTTTATGACCGCCGAGGCCGAACTCATTCTTTCTATGCATAGGATCTTCATGGCTTCCAAAAACAAAAGACACATAGGCATATCTCCAAAACATTCAATAGAGGTTCGAATTTTTACCACACATTACTTTCAAGTTCTCTTGAATTTTCCACCAAAGACACCCAAAGGTTTCAGTGGTGTGAGTGGATGCTATACAATATCCACCCCCTCCAAACTTGTATGGCTTCCGGACACACCACCACCGGTCTGGGTACCTACATCTTTAAGTCTTCTGGAAATCTTAGTATTGTGAGAAAAATCAAGTGCATGGGTTAAGAAACATGTGTGCCTTTGCATATCCATATAGCAGGCCCTATACATGCATACTCGGAATGCATCAAAAACACAATGGTGCAAAGATGAGGTATCAAGTATTTGATGGTGAGGTTTCTCCATTCGAATTCAAACTAAATTTTGTTCATGCATGTACAAATTAGCTTATGTGCAATTAGAAGTGCATCTATGATCTTCAAAATTTTATGCACATACATATTCATGCATGCATACTTTAGATACAATAATTAACAATCATGGTGCAAGCGTGGGAATGATTCTAATGATTTCTATTGAAGAAACTTTTCCACTCATAACTCCATTTTCAAATGCATTCACTTTTATCCCCACTCATAGCTCCTCTCATTTTCACTCAAGGCTCTACATACTTATATTTATAATATTTATGAATATCTCTGTTGTACAAATAAATGTGCACCTATGGGAATTAAAATATGTGCTCTTCTCAACTTAAAATATACATTATTTATGTGCAATGCAACTCGTAAATAGTGTAATAGATCAATGTTAAAGAAAGGTAGCTATTAAAAAAGGCTTTCTAAACTTTACACTTTGTTTGTCATCTCCATTATCTTTGCTTGATCATTTTCTACACTCATTAAAAGTACACAAAATATGAGAGGCATTAAATCTAAATAACCATATATATATATACATGCGATCCATGATAGTATTTCTCAAAAATCTATCTACAATAAAACATGAACTAACAAATCAAAAGTAGTTACCTTTTATATGATCCAATGAAACTCAAGATCTTCAATTGGTTCCCAATCATCTGCATCTGTACTCATAAACTGATAAGAGATATCACAAACATCATATTCAGTAACATTATTTGAAAAATTTTAATTCATTTGAACACTAAGTGCATTTGCTTGATTTGAATTAAATTCAAAATTTTCATCCAACATGCATTCACTTTGTGAAGATGATTCATTCAATTCATCTAACTATTCATACTCAAAATCATGCAAACCCAAATTTCATATATTAAATCAACAAAATCATCTTGATCTATAAGAGTTTCATGCATTCTCTTTAAAAATAGCTCTCCATAATCAAACAAACTCAAATATTCATCACACTCATTATTGTAAGACATCCTTTCACAGATATTCAACTCTTCATCTTGCAAAAGACTATGCTCAAGAGAAAATTCATCATGACTTCCATTATTCTCTAGATCAACCTCATCTCTCTTATCTCCTTCTACTTTATGAGGAGTACTAGTGAGAATATCCTTAACTTGTGAAGAGTCAGTGACTAATATCCCATCTTCCTCTTTATGGAAAGCCTTGACACTTGCTTCACTAACTTCTTGAAAACTCAAATTACTCAAGTTCTTTACATCACTAGATCCTCGTTCATTTTCTTTTCAGACGATGTGTTTTTTTCACACTCGACATAGAGTTCTTTGGTAATTGATTCTTGCTCAAATATTTCATCATGTGTGAGAATCTCAACATATACATTCAAATCAATTGAATCTTCATTTATCTCATATTCACATCGGGCTTCATCAATGCAACCATTTAATTTCACCTTTTTCTTGCTAATCTTTATTAGATAATGTACCCATATCATATGTTTTATGTATTTCAATGAATGTTGGATTCTCCTTCTCATGGCCCATTTCTTTAGCATATAGAATGAACTCATCATAATCTCCATTTATATCAGAATCTATCTTTTTATAGAGTATGACATCAATTACATACATATCATTATACTAATGCCCAATCAACAACTCATTCTTATTCCCATGATTAGGATCATTCTCTTGTATCTCTAAAAACTCAATTAATGTGATATCACTCAAGAGTATTTCACAATCTTGATCTTGATCTAGATTATACATAGGATTAGTATTCTGCTTTTTACTATTGGCATACATACCACTCTCTACAGGACTCATCATTTGTATGTCCTCCTGATTAGCATTACGCTCACTTGCATTCTCTTCATACAAATCAGTCATTTGGTGATAATTCATATTTGAATCATATGCTTGAAAAGGTGTTTCACTCTCAGATGGCATCAAATAGTTCCTCAAGTATTGCTTGGTTTCATCATTTAAGGAACCATCTTGTTCTTGATCTTCACATGAATTCACTGGATTATTTTGAGGTATTTAATTTTTAATCTCTTTCTGATCATCTTGACTTTCCGTAGATATCTTTAAATCTTGATTATTATCATATCTTCCTTCTTTGTTTGCTTGATTATCATCCCTTAGAAGTGAGGAGTTTATCAGATTATGGAAAGCCTCATATTATTGTCTTGGTATGTTTTGTTTATTTTTGTTTTGTTGTATGTTTCATATTGGTTTGGTTTTAATTTCTTTAGCTTCCACATATTCCTTTGCTTCTCCCATCTTTGAGGTTTGTGAATATATAGTATTTGAAGATGTAATCATTATAAAAGTATCTATAGGCTCTTGGTATCTTGGATCCTTAGAGATTACATCATTTATGCTTATAGGTTCTTTATAGTGATCCTCTTCATAAGCATATATGTGTATTCCATGCATATCTTCTTTATTCCCAATTGGGATTTCTATTGTTCTATGGATTATCAAATTATTCTTAGTTTTGGAAATGCATAGAATTTATGCATCTTCTTCATTTGCATAAATATCAGCTTTTCAATCATTTAAAAATTTTTCTATTGTTTGTTGTTTCTTCATGTATCTCCTCACAACTTAATGGACGAGCATCCAATTCTCTGTGAGCCCCGAGTCGAAGATCTATATCTTGCAGAAGTGGAATTACTCCTCTCTAGCTTTAGCATCTATTGCTCAAAGAAACAACGATACTTTTTTATGTCTTAAGCCTCTCTTCTTATTTTCTGACAGATCATCAATAATTACTGGTCAAAATCTCTTTGGATCTCTAGAATTGGTTGATCTTTGGGCATATGAACCCACCTCAGGAAGGACTTACTGCAAGCCAGTTTGTCTATGTACTCAAGCGTGAACTGCTTGAGGAGCATCGCTTTGTATTGTGACTATGTCATATGGTTTATTTGCATGAGTTGATCACATAAACTATATTTACATACATAGAAAAAGTTTTTACATAACTCTAGATTTGTCATCAATGTCAAACCGACACCTAAGTACTTTGCTCGAGTTCATACTCTTTACAAAATCTAGATATATTTCTCCCATTGAAAAATCTGCATCACTTTATTAGTCGCTCATGAAATGACTGCATGGTTTTTTGACGCCTATCCTCTTGCTAAAATCATACAAATTAGGCTAAAAGATCCTCCATCCTGAATTTTCTAGGATTCGCTAAGCTCAATCGTCCACTTGATTTCTCAACTTTCTATCTTTAAGATTCACTCAACCTCTCCTTTCACGTCGTGTTCACCACGTGTGTCCAGAAGTTCATGGAAAGGAGGGTAGAAAGAGGTACATATAGAATTTTTTAAACATATTGTACTTGCATCGAAAGCAAAGAAAAGTACCTATATTAGGAACATTAGATGCTTATGCATAAGTATTCGGCTTGCGATTGTGCACCAAACTCAATACTCTACTTTTTAGCGGAAGAGGAGAGTTCTAGAGTCTTTGGCTTTAAATTGATGATTCCAAGGGAGTATGTTCTTATCTCAGTGATCACTTCAAAGTTTAAGTTCAATAATAGCTTTTCTGTGATACCCGCTACTCTAGCATTATCATTGGCAACTAGGGATAAATGAATAATTTAAGTGTGAAGATGGAATTCCATGGACACTTAGTTTCATAGGTGAAAACCATCCAAGCATTTGCTTAGTCCTAAAATGTTAAAAGTCGTGTCTTAATTTCAAGTTCATTTTTATGGAATCAACACTTGATCTTTAAGTGCTTCACCAACTATTGCAATTCTTGTTTTTTTTTTACTTGCATACAATAAGCATTACACTCGCATATCATCAAATGAATTTCACTTCTGAGTAGCGAATTTTTCCCCATATGCATCCAATATGGAAATCTTCTCAGTAACCAAATAGGAGATTTTAATTCTCGTATGATTGAATGCGAGGTGAATTTTTCAGCTTCCCCTATTATCTATTTCAGCTTCAGGAGAAATTTATTTCGATATTATATCTTCATTCTCATATTTAATGTGTGCTTGATCAACGCAATAACAAAAGCCATTTGTGGAGAAATAAGGATTTTGAGTCATCTTCATATAAACCATATATAATATCATGAAGGCTAAATCGAAAGATGTGATTAAACCAATTAATTACAAAACAGAAGCAAATCAGTAACGTTGCTCAATGTACAGTATGGACCTCGTCTCACTGCCTCATAATAAATAAGTATATGTTTTGGTCATTGAGCTATTGTCATAGGTAGAAGAAGTCTTCCTCGAAATGTTATCCTAGATGCTTGTGTATGAGATAAATTGAAAGACTCACAAGTATGAAAGAGAGATAGAAATTGAACGACTCACAAGTTTGAATTGTTTATCTCGTTGATGTTATATTCTATCGTTTTTTTTCAGGTATTGAAGAAGCCACATCACGTGAAGATTATCATTAAACAATTAATCATAAAGCTGACTTTCTACACATTAAACAATTAATCATAAAGCTGACTTTCTACACAGAAAACCTTAGCAAAAAAACATATGCTTAAAATCAGAAGTGTGTCAGAAGTGTGTCACAGATAAGAATAAGAATGTAACTCCACTCCTTTTCTTTCAAAATCTGTGGAGCAAGTACAAAAAGCCAAAATGATGAACACGATTCTCCTCTGTATGCATGCATGCCTAGCCTTCTTTTCGTCAATCCTTAAGACAACAACTTTGCAGACTATTCTTTCAAGACGAGGACCCTCCAGCCGTCATAAATAGTAAAAAACTCATGATCCACTACATGATCCAGTCCTCTCTCGGTTATACTCATTTCGTTATGCTAATGAACACCTTTTCATATAATCTGCCACATACACCTTCTATATCTACAATCGTACGCTGTTCTTTACAAATATGAAGCCGAGGAAAAAAAAATCTTTTGTTTTTTTTAGTTATATAGACTATGGTAGAACAACCGCCTGAAACATAGCAATGTCCTAACAAAAATCAATTACAGAACGCATCTGAGAGCCTAACTTGATTAGATTTCAACAAAATGAATGTACAGTTTACTCTGATCACAGCGCTCAATTTCACTTGTTCCTGAATACTTCCTTTAACCAATAGTTTTCATATTATCAAATGTCGAAACAACTAGAGTAAAACTCACAACAGGAATGATGAGGGTGCGAGATGCATATAGGAAGCAAAACATCGGGTTTTACAAGGAGTCTTAACAACACATAATAAGAAAGAAAAACTTTATGCGCGCATCATCATAGAAAGGCAAACTTCAACTTCCATAGCACTTCAAGTGAATCAATTGAAGGCCACTTACAGAACTTTATTCATTACGTTGCAATAACCTTTAATCTCCTTCGTCACCATCGAAGACATTAGCTCAGAGTTAGGATCCCAGTGCATGCAAGCGCAAGATCAGGCATTGATTCCTTTGCGTAGAGTGGTGAGCAATAGCTCCACCGAAATCAAAAAAGTGTAATACGTGTTCGCTCAGAATAGATAATATTTCAAGATAATCGAGTTGCTGATGCCGTAAGTGAGGGCGTTCATCTTCAGAGAAAGACTCGCATCAAGGTAAAGAGGGGATGATAAAAACTCTGCAAGCGATTCATCAGAACATTCTCTTCAACAGCACATCATCACATGATCAAAGAAGTTACGCCTATAGCCCCCTCTCTCCCTGCCGGTAATTAACCACCCAAAATCTGACCTCCAACAGCAGCCGCATGCCCCTCCTCACATCTCGATGTTGCCCCCTTTTCTCTTTTGGTAATCTTCCTTGCCATACATGGATGCACGAACAATAGCATGCGCAGCCCACGGATGCCACGTGGTGGGTAGCAGCCACATGCAACAACCCTTGTTGTTCCCCCTTCGAAGGCTTTTTCTCGGATCCCCAATATGCAGGCGGCTTCCTCGTTGCCTTGTTTGCTCCTTTTCTTTTTATGACCATCGAGGCCAAACTCATTCTTTCTATGCATAGGATCTTCATGGCTTTCAAAAATAACCACACATAGGCATGTCTTCAAAACATTCAATAGAGGTTGTGACTTTTTACCATACATATTACTTTGAAGTTCTCTTGAATTTTCCACCAAAGATACCAAAACGTTTGAGTGGTGTGAGTGGATTCTGTATGACAACGCACTCTATAGAGTCATCAATTAGAGTGCATAAGCCAAATTGCACCAATTATTGTGTACTATCCCATCTATTACATTTCTCTATTCTTTGTGTGTTTTCTGTTTTCCTACTCTCTATGTATGTGTGTATGTAAGATCCTTCAACAAGCTTACTTAAAGATTGTTTACTATAAGAAATTCACAAGGATTGATATTGTACTTGTATAATGTTTCACAAGGTTGGATATTGTACTTGTATAATGTAGTACATATGTCCATATACGATTGGTCAATGGTTAGTATTGGATCCCCACATGACATAGTTAAGAAATATAGTGTGGATTTCAAATTTTAAAATTGTAACTTTTGACCATTGTCGGAAAGTTTCCAACCTTTCCGTTGACGACCAGGAAAATTAAAATATGATTATTGGTTAAGTCTAATTCCATTATTACAATATTTTGCTTGGAAATAATCTCTTGTTAAGTGTTTGCAGGTTCAAATGGATGAAGAAAACAAAAGTTCATACTATGGTTTACCCTAAACTTCTTAAATAATGTGTGTTTAGGCCATAGAAGTATTGAATCATGGGTTTAAAACCCTAGATTTACATTTAATCTTGTGCATTTAAGTTAGGAGCATTAATTCCTAGTTAATGCTAGGGTAAAAGTTAGGGTTTCAATGGGTTATCAGGAGTTTCCAAAAGGTTTCAAGAAGATTTTTCAGGGGGTTTATTGAATTTTAAGGGTTAAAATAATAGGTATTTAATTAAATTAATCTTTAAAATGAACATTTATGTATTAAAAAAGTAAAATATGATTTAATTAATTAATTTACTCATGTGTGTGCATTTAAATACTAAGGTTCTAATTAATTAAACCTTAATCTAAGCTTAAATTAAAAGAATTATTTAATTATCAAAATTAAGGTAATTGAATTAAAATAAAAATGAAGTGGATAATTAATGAGTGGTTTATGTGAGTGGTGTTTAAAGTGTGGTGTGAAATAAGTGTGTAACTAAAGTGGTTAAAGTGAGTAGATAAAAGTGTGGTAGTTCTTTGTGTAAGTTAAAAGGATGGTTTAGATAATTTATGCAATTAAAGTGGAAAAAAGTGAATGGTAGAAAGAATGGTGTGTGAGTGAAGGTATTAAAAGAGAGGTTGAGTGAGAAAAGTTAAATAAAGTGTGATAGAGATGTGTGGGAAAAAGTGTGGATGAGAACATAAAGTACAAAACCAAAAGAGTGGTAAAAAGCAGATCTCTGTGTGTATAAATATGTGGGCTTTGCTCCAATGTTTGGTACAGGCCTCTTCATGTAGTTTTTTCTGGCAGACATAATCTGAGGGCGGAGAAGAAAAGAAGAGTTGTTTTACTCCGAGGCCAATTATACGTTTTGGTGGCAATATGGAAACGTTGCACGCGACAGCGTCGTAGAGAGAGAAAGAGCAGGTGGGAGTTCGGCAGCTTCAACTAAAAGGAAAGTGCGAGTTAAAGGGACTGTTCGATATACAGAGATAGGGAGGCGGCGCCATCTAAGGAGGGGGGGTCGTCTGAAGCTCCGGAGGAGACCAACTAGGAGGCTTCTGACATTGAAGGAACGCCATCGAACTCCTGTGCTCACAGGAGGTGGAGCTTTAAATAGAGGAAAAGTGGATTGTTCGTCAGAGAAAGGAGAGCGCTGAAGGAATTCTAGCTCAGATGGGCTACATGTATTAAGAAAGAAGGGGGCTCCGCGGCTGGTTAACAAGCATATGTGCGCAGAAAAGGGGAATGTCATGAGCGGACAATTGGCATGATGATTTGATGTATGATAGGATTGATGGAAGGAAGAGGCCAGTTCTATGTAGTACTTCTTAGCAAGAGGAACGAAAGCCTGATCATGGCGACAATGGCGATGAACTGTTACAAACAAGCATATGAAGGAAGGGCCTGAACATGCTCTTGAATGTCTACTTGTGAAAGTTCTTCAAGAAGAATACTACCTGGCATTCAACGCTGGAACAAGACATCTGATCTGCTACGAAGGTAGCACTATTAACGCTGAAACCTGATTATATAATGGGCTTTAAAGAATGTGGATTGTATTGGTTTCTTAATATCATTATGAAGTTCTGTTGGATCAATATTGCATGGCACTAGTGATTTTTTTTTCGGAAACGCTTTTATGCATAGTTATTGACTGAAGGAAGCAAAAGATGTGCGCATGACCTCTTCTGGTTACCATTACTGTGATGCCACAATTTGTGCAGGGTGAACTAGACTTTTGACAAATCGATGTTATGTTGTGCAACGAGTCTGGCTGGAAGAGACATCTATGTTGAACATTGGAATAAGTCTAGTATTTAAATCAATTAGAATATACGAATAATAAGCGATCCGATTTCGTTTGTGAGTGGGAAAAGTTTCGAACGTGCGTCTGTTTACTTTCCAGATTCGAAATGCACCTATGTGTAGAGTGATAAAAGTGCGAAGACATAGTTTGACACTGTTGGCATGTCATACGCGATAACGCTTGGCGCTTTACATGGGAATAAATCAATGTTTTAATTTATAGGAATACATGTTTTCTTTATTATTCTGCTCACAAAATTATACATTATATGTGCAAGATCACGTCCTGTACAAGTAACATTTGACAGAGCCAAATGATTTGCTTCTCATTTCAAACAATCAAACTTATTAATTGTTTTCCATGAATTGTTCGTTCATGTTACGACGTCACATTTGATTCCAATAACTATGGACAACTTCGGTTGTTGAAAGAGAATTTAACAGTTTGAATTTCTTGTATTTTCGCATATTGCAAGCAGTAACTTTTTTAGAGGAAATGAAACTTATATATATTCATCGTTCTACTATCTAGATAGGGAGTTGTGTTTTTGTTATGTCTATTGTCTGCACCTAACTAGTTTTGCAAATTGATTTGATAGTATAGTTTCTTCACGTATTAACTTGGTTTGATGAGACATTTGTTCTCAAAGCATTTAAGGATATGATGAGTTATTTTGCAATTAGAAACTAATATTTTTGTTGCTTTCAATTTCTTTCGTGAGTCTCCCCTTCATTTGAGCTTGCTCCAAGCACCCGGCGTGCACCGTACTTTTCGACGGTTGGCTTGATCCACCGGCTGTCGCTTTCGCGCGAACACCATCACCAGTCTATGTGGCATGTCCAATTGAAGATCAATTTTCAATGTTGCAACTTCAATGGGCAGTGCACATTGCCAATAATTTTTTGGATGATTTATGTCCATTGCATGCAATCGTGCAAGCCCTCTATAGGACTTTGAAGTTTGAGGTCTCAAGTTTGCTCAATGTTATCAGCTATCATCTATGCCATATCCTCAATAGAAGCCCAAGTATCTATTGAGAATTCAATTATATTTTCCTATCTATCTATCTATCTATCTATCTATTTATCTATCTATCTATCCATCTATTTATCTATCTATCTATCTATCTATCTGTCTGTCTATCTATCTATCTATCTATCTATCATCTATATATTTATCTATCTATCTATCTAGTTGTATGTCTCTCTATATGTCTTTCTATCTATACGTCTGTTTCTATGTTTGTATGTCTCTATTTTTGCCTATGTATCTATCCATGTGTGTGTTAGTTAGTGTGTCTGCATATGTATGTCTGTGTCTCTATCTTTTTGTCTAGCTATATGTATGTATGTCTATTTGTTATTTTGTCTATTTGTCTATCTATCATTCTATCTATCTATTTGTCTCTCCTTTTCTCTACCTATCGATGTACCTATCTATCTTTGTATCGATCTATCCATCTATCTATCTATCTATGTATCTATCTATCTATTTATCTATCTATTTATCTATCTATCTATCTATCTATGTATCTCTCTCTCTCTATCTATCTATCTATCTATCTATCTATCTATCTATCTATCTATCTATCTATCTATCTATCTATCTATGTATGCATGTATCTATCTGTCTATCTATCTACGCATCTATCTTTCATCTGTAGATATGAATTTATGCTTTAATATGCACACACTTGATAATTATACACATGCATATTTGAATAAGAAATGAGTTACAACCCTTGAATGTAATCAAAATTTTTTTTATAGTCCTATATTATATCAAAGATTTGTTATCGCGGAAGTAAAAAAAAATAAATCTTTCATCTAATAATAAAATGGTATTATGTATAGTATATTCATAAGAAATTTAATCTTTGCCACTTTATACTTTTGAATATTGATTCACATATAGTTGCGTATATATATGCTAAAAATTCATCTCTTTGATATGCTCACAAGTGCTTCATCTTTTATACGTATACATATACACACACATAATGTACGTGCAAATATACATATATAGCATGGTAACATCCAATACCTAGTACCAAGTGAGTTTGAAATGTTATCATGCAATACCTAGTACCAAGTGAGTTCGAAATGTTATCATGTATACATGAGTTACCTCTATGAATACGGTTGAAGTAATGAAAAAAAGAAAAGATTTAAATTCTTCTTTGCACAATATTGTTGTTGGAAAGCTAATCAAATATGGATGCTAATGTTTTCTCATCCAATGAAACCATACATTTTCATACAATCCTCTAAACATCGATCCATTGTACCAAGAGTTTTCCATTGTTTGATGCACAATGTACCGTTTTGTCACATATCTATCTATTTGTGTACTTATTTCTCTATATGTTTATGCAACTATTTGTTGGGGATTCTTTAGTTGAAAGTGGCTTCAGAATTTTTTGGATACGAGTAGAGAAGAAGGAGAAAAAGAATTATGAGAGAAGTCTTTATGCCTTGATTAAAATAGAAGATTATAATTGCTTTTGTTACCAGAATAATAGAAATGATTGACGCTGTAGAGAACTTTTTTAAGAGAAATACAAAAAATACAATGAATACAACAAAATATCCTAATTACTTGTGCAATCAGCCTCTACGCCGCTTCTTGCCTAGTGGCATGCCTTTGTACACCCCTTGCACTCAAGCCTCCAATAAGGTTGAAGTCTTGTTAAGTTCTATTGTTGACTTGAATCACTTCCTTGATGATACTATGGTGACACCTTGATGCATTTTCTCCTTGAACGAGCTTTACATGCACATAGAAAGGAGCATAGAATACTCTCTTCACAATCCTTGATTCTCTAGTTCTCTACACACTCTCCACACTTTGTCTCTCTACACATTTTGTCTCTCTCTCTCTCTCCATACTTTATCTAAGTGTGTGTATGGAAATAATTCTTGAGCTCACAATGCATCTCGTTGATTGCTTATTTTATGTTTTTTCTATGCTAATTTTTCTTGTGGAATTCTTTAAGTATGAAACTTCACTTGACTTGATATGCATTCATGTGTGTATCCAAGATCTTGGACGCCCAACCCACCTCCACACTCCCTAGTAAGCACACCTCCCAACTCCTTCTGTTCCTCATGATACTTTTCCTTCTAGTATCCAAGAACCTTCTCATGTAGAGACCAACGATACCCTATTTTGTCCTATAGAGACTTCATAGAACACCAAAATTTAATGGCAGGACACACGTAAGGTTTTTTAGTTTATGTAACTTCTTTACTTTTAACCTTAAATTCTTCAAAATCTACCCATAAGGGAGGTTTCACTCAAACCTTCCAAAAACTTATAAACTGTTAAAAACCTTTCAAAATGATGCTTTTGATCCATCAATTTTTCTAGAGGTTGTTCTTCATCTTTGGAATCTTCAATGACTTTTTTCTACATAGTCCTAGTATTGTACGTAGGCACACTTGAATATCAATTTATTTTTCCTTTTGTTTTACCTTGCACGTAGTTTCCTTCCCACCATCAATTGAATCTATGTTGAATGTAAAAGGTGTTTTCTTCCCTCTTCTATAACTTGTCATAGGTTCACCCAATTCAAAAACTTGTATGGACTCCTTTTCTTCATGATCTTCTATACTCATCTCATCTAGAGAAACTCCATAGAAAGGAAATGTGTTAGCTACTTCGAGCAAGGAGAAAACGTACATATTGTTCCTCATTGATATCCAATCCTAGGCTTTCCTTTCTATCATGTTCCATACGAATGCCAACCATTTGCATCATGCTCATTTGTCCATGGTTTAAATTTGTAGTCCTTCTTCTTAATAGATTTGATTGAGCTCTTTTCCTTCATGTTTTACCCACATAACATCCTTGCCCCCATCGTTTAGAAAAATATCATGCCTTAACCAAGGGCTCCCAATCAATAGTGGAAAGCCCCGATATACATGTGGCAATTGCAATACAACAAACTTCAAAGAAAAGATGTTACCTTGTACCTCAATTAGAACTCAAGGAACCACTCCCAAGAGCCTTTCCTTGTTCTAGTTAGCCAATGTTACATTTAAATTGGTTGGTCTTCATGGTTGAACGTAAGCTTTTCCATAGTGTATTCAAGCAGTAGGCTCATGCTAGAGTCACCATCCGCTATAACTCATTTTAGATCGTGTCCTCTTATAGTGGTAGTGGGTCACATGCTCTTAAAATCTATGAGGGGGTCTCCCACTTTCTTCCTTCCCTCACATAGAGTTTTATTCTTTCCAACTATAGTGGATGTGGACACTTCATCAATGATCTACAAAAATTTAGACCTGACTCTTGCTTTCATTTTCAATAGATGAAAGATATTAACCTCATCCTTTATTGCTTTCAATAGTCTCAAAGCCTCAGATTCTATACCACCCTTGAAAATGTGCAAGTCCTCAAGTTCTTTTGGGCTCTATTGAATGCCTATCCATATCAATTTCGTGTTCATTGTTAGTTGGTGTTGGAGTTAGATGTTTACGGAAGCACACGAATAACACAAGGAAGAAGAAGAAGCTTGGAGCACAACACACAATACTGAATGTATTACTAGAGAATGTACAAATATAAGTAGCACATTAGGGCAATAGGCGTATATACAAGCTAGGGAAGAAAACCTCCTAAACAGGGAAATACGTATCCGGGTGGTCCTACTGTGTTAATACACATCACTCCCTAAATATATCAACAAATACCCCCTAGGAGTGATGCGGTGAACAAGGAGTTGGCACTCATGTATAAGGAAGTGCCAAGCTATGTGGAATCAATCCACAAAAGGAAGTAAGCCCAAAGCTTTGCAGAAATCTTCAAACTTCTCCAAAGGTAGAGCCTTCATGAAAAGGTCTGCAATGTTCTCTTGTGTGGGCACATATGCTAAGTTGATCTCCCTAGCGGAGAACCTCTCCTTGACATAATGATAATGCACCTTGATGTTCTTAGTGCGAGCATGGAACACAGGGTTCTTCGCAACTGCCAATGCGCTCTGATTGTTAGTGAAGATGGTGGTGGCAGAAGACTAACCAACACCCAAATCATCCATAAGGCGTCTGAGCCACACACACTCAGCATAAGCTATGAAAGATACCCTATACTTAGCCTTTAAACTCGAAGTGGCGATAGTAGGATGCTTCTTGCTCAACCAAGATATACATGAGCTACCAAGCATGAAGCAAAAGCCACTAGTGGACACACCAATGTCATAGCAACCAGCCTAGTCAGAGTAAAGAAAGCATGCAAATATGGCGGTCGTGATTCCCCCTTGAGATAAAACAACCCAAGAAACCCAGTACCACTCAAGTAGTGAAAGATGCGCTTAACCGCCTGCCAATGCTTGACACTTGGGAAATGCATAAACTTGCTCTTCTATGAGACAACAAAATGAATATCTCGCCGAGTAATGCATAAGTAAATCAAGCATCCAACAACCTACTAATAGAGAATAACATCAAATGCATCTCTAGCATCCAAAAGACTCAATCGTACACCTGTCTCCATAGGAGTGGCAATAGGCATACAATCTTCAAGGCCAAAATGCTGCAATAATGTGTCAATATATTTCGTTTGACACAAAGCCATTCCACCATCAAGGTGCATAAATTGAATGCCGAAATACTAATGCAAATGCCCCAAATCAGACATCTGAAAATGGGGCATGTAAACGAGCCTTAAAATTAGCAGTATGCCTCTCATGAGGGCCAGTGAGCAGCATGTCATCAACATAAACCACAATGATCAAAAGTACATCATTAGCACGCTTAACATATAAGGTGCTTTCAATTGGACTCTTCTCAAAACCATGTGCAATGAGATAGGCATGAATCTTTTCATACCAAGCATTTGGTGCTTGCTTTAAGCCATATAATTCCTTCTTTAACCTACACACTTGGTTCTCATGCCCTTTCTGCACAAAGCCACGCGGCTGAAAAACATACACTTCTTCATGCAAGTTGCCATTCTGAAATGTTGTTATGATATCCAACTTATGTACATTCCAACCATGATGAGGTGCAAGTGCACAGATGCTACGAACAGTAGTCATTCGGCAAGTAGGTGCAAAGGTCTCATCATAATCAATGCCTCTTTCCTATGCATAACCCTTTGCAACAAGCCTAGCCTTATACTTGTCAATTGTACCATCAAGCTTACGCTTCACCTTGTATACCCACTTAGTCCCAATGGTGTTATTGCTAGGAGGCAAGTCACATAAAGACCAAGTACCATTCTTCATTATAGCATCATATTCAGATTGCATAGCAGCCATCCAATTTTCATCAAATGAAACAGGCTCATTCTTATCACAGAGACTAGATGCAGCCATAGCATAGAAATTTGATGAAAAAGAGGCACTATTAGAGCTTGAATGAGTACGATATGATAGAGGTGCATCTAGTTTGCTATCACGCAAAGTCTGCACGAGCCATTTTGGCATAGTTTTTTCCTCCTCAATATAAGTTCTCTCATCAACAAGTGCATTAGAAACGGAATGATCTGCATCATCACATGAAACCTGCAAACGTTGAGAAGTTGTCTCATTAGGACTAGCACTAGACTATCGACCTATTAAAAGAGGCAACAAAGTATCATACATGTCTTTGGAGCTAATAGATGTCTCCTTAGTGCACGAAAGCAATGGTTGAATAGCATCTTCCACAAAAACAACATCACTGCTAACGAGAATGTGTTTAGTCTATGGTTGATATAGATTATAGCCTTTACTTTCAAAACTGTACCCAACAAAAATACACTTTATTGCTTTATCATCCAATTTTCTACGATGTTTCTCAAGCACTAATGCATAGCTAAACAACCAAAAACATGCAGATGAGCAACAGATGGCTTGCGATCATGCCAAGCCTCATATAGAGTGATAGACTGGAGTGCTTTAGTGGGACACTTGTTAAGTACATATGTTGCACACAAGACAACCTTAAGCCAGAAACTATGTGGTAAAGCCTATCTCTTCACCATACACCTCGCCATCTCCATGAGTGACCTCTGCTTTCGTTTAGCAACTCCAAAAATGCATTAAAATAAGAAGACATATATTCCCCCCTTGATCAAAATGGAGGGTGCCCAATTTACATGCTAATAGATTTTAAGCCAAAACCAAAAAGTGTTTGAAGCACATGAAAACTTCAGACTTTGCCTTCAATGGATATACCCATGCATGTCTGCAAAAATCATCGATGAAGGTCACGAAGTAAAGATAATTTCCAAAAGAAGGTGTCTACATAGGACCACAAACATCAATATGTACAAGTTTCAATTTCTATGTAGCCCGAACTGAACCATCTTTTGGAAATAAGGAACGCTGCATTTTGCCAAAAATACAGCCTTCACATACATGTTTACCGGGTGCCTTAAGTTTAAGCAAAGAGGATACCATTTCAGATTTCTACAGGCATAGAAAACTAGCAAAATTTAGATGACCAAAGCGTGCATGCCAAAGTTTTGCATCTTCCATAGCTTGAGAATCATGTACTGCACATGCTGATTCATTCACAGATCTTTCATAGTTTATGATCTTATGCAACCCACGACATAAAATGGTAGAAGCAATAATCACATCGCCATTTCACAGATCATGAACTATACACCTGCCATCCACAAACTTCAAAACCAAGCCGATCTTGGCTAAGCTGAAACTGATAACTAATTCTTCTTGATCCCTGGCACAAATAAAGCATCTGACAAAGTGAAAGAACTACTATCAACAGTAGTCAAAATGATCTTACCAATTCTTATGATAGGATAAGAGGAGTTGTTGGCACATGTGATAGTATTCCCTATAGGGGCAGACTTGAGTGAAGTGAAGAAACTCTAGTGCGAGGTGATATGTTTGGTCGCCCTACTATCAAAGTACCAAACATCTGAGTCTACTGAAAACATGCACTACTCATGAAAAGATGGTTCAAAACTGCAAACAATAGTAAACACCCATTCTTCTTCCTGCACAAGATTAGCAGACTCTTTTTTTTGTGTAGAGGCCTCTCCAACAACCATTCTAGCCTCTTTCTTCTTTGCCTCTTTGGCAGCCAGTTTTGGACAGTTCTTTATGATATGATCATTTCCTTTACAGTACTTGCAAAACAATTTCTATTTTTGTGATTTCTTTTCATCTTTGTCTTCCCTCTTTGATTGTGCAGAATTAGTAGATTTCTCCTTACTAGTTGAAGAGATCCATTTTCCTTTGCCCTTCTAACTAGCCAAGAAAGCTTGATCTGCAACATGCATAATGGACCTCTTTTGCCTAGACTGATCTTCCTACAACATAACAGAGACTAACTCCTCAAATGACAAGGAATTTGGATTGCTTTCATCATCAAACGAAGAGTAGAAGAATAACTCTGATATGAATTAGGAAGAGCATTCAGAATGGTCTGCACAAATAAGCTATTTCGTATAACTTCATCAGCAGAATCAATTCTTTGATCTTTGTTTGAAAATTGTCCATAGAATCACCTTCATTCATGTGCTCACTCTCCAACTGTTTTTGGAGGTAAGCAAAACGAGCCTCATTCCTAGCTTGGTACAATGTGGTAAGTGTATCCAAGCATCCTTAGATTTTCTACAAGAGCGAATGTGAGGAATATTGGTACGTTTGACAGACAAAGCTATCAATGCATGTGCCTGGGCATCTCTGCCATCCCAATGAATTTGCCATGCAGTAGGTGCAACAGAAACCACAACACAAACAGGAATATGTAGAATATCATCATCTTCGACACCTTCTACATCAGCTTCAGTACCTAGAGTTGTAATAGTTGCAGGTGCGATAGGACACTTTTCAACAACTTGCACAATGTCACACAGTCCTTTTGTAACCTGTACATGTCGAATCATATAAGCCCATGATGGTTAGTTGGTACCACCTAACTTATCCTCAATAGCCAACATATAGAAATCATCACTGCTTTCAACCATGGTTGGTGACTAAAATACCTTGATGTAGAGAATTGATTTCAAAAAGTTGAACATAACTGCCGAGAAAAATTTTGCTAGAATGTAGCAGACTTCGAGATGCTTATACTGGCGAACCAAAACTAGTATATACCTTTGGCACAAAAAGATAAAATAGCCTGCACAAGCACTCCAATAGTGCGTTCGGAGGCTGAACCGAGCTCAGATCGTGATTTCGGCACCATAGAGCGAAGCGATTTTGATCTCTGAAATATCTTGAGTATACTTGCCAAACTTTGTGTGATTCTCAGACTATGATCGGAGGGGTGTGAATGAGCCCTAGATGAAGCGATGACCTGCTCTGATACCAATTGTTGGAGTTAGACATTTGAGGAAGCATGCAAACAGCACAAGGAAGAAGAAGAAGCTTGGAGCACAACACACAATACTGAATGTGTTACTAGAGAATGTTCAAAGATAAGTAGCCCATTAGGGCAATAGTCGTATGTATAAGCCGGAGGAAAAAACCTCCTAAAGAGGAAAAAAAGTGCCCCAGTGGTCCTAGTGTGTTCACACACATCACTACCTAAATATATCAACACCTGGGAAGCGGGATGATTATAATTTTCTTTAGGGACACTTTTGGTTGAAACATGCTAACGCTTAACAAGATTGGGGATCCCAAGTAATGACTTTCAGGAACGGGCATAAAATGTATTTAGTAGTATCGGATGATATGCATACATATTCTCAATATCAGTTATCAATGATTGGATAACCTCCTCACATGTTTGAAGGCCTCATATATGATGAAAAGGCGGAGTTTGTAGAAGCTAATAAAGGTCATCTTCTCCTTATGAATGATTGATATCCCTAAAGTTCTAGCTAAATACCATAGTAATGGATGAGTCGACCTATGAAAGTTCTTGATGATGTTTTTGTAGATGGAACACTCTTTCCTATGGAAAATCAGCTACAACAAAAAAGTATTCATATCCAAGAGGATCACGTGGAGTCAATTAACTTGGGTTCCTGAATCAATCCCAAGATGGTTAAGGTTTGCGTGGACTTATGAAATGCCTTGTGAAGTGACTTGTTTGCAGTTTTCTAGGAATTCAAAGATATTTTCCCTTGGTATATTTTGATACGAAGATCCTTGGTCCTTTATTTTATAAACATAATATCTGCTTAAAGCCGAGTGCATCCCTAATTATTGAGAAAAAAATAGCGGATGAATCCCAATGGCAGACATGGATTGCTTATTGAGGGTTGAATTGATTGTTTTGATTACATAATCAGAATGGGTCTCACCTATTGTGATTGTCACATAGAAAATAAGAAGTTGAGAATTTATATAAATGATCAAAAATTAAATTTAGCTATAGTAACATACTATTTTCATTCACCATTTGTGGATACAGTTGGAAGAGGTAGAAAGTTTGGATACCTACTCTTTTCTTGATGGATTCAGTAGCTACATCCATGTATATATGGATAATCTGGATGTGACCAAGATATAATTTATAATAAACTGGGGTGTATTGATCTGCACAATCATGTGGTTTGGACTCTTAAATGCTCCCAAAACATTTCAATTATGCATGCATCAAATTCATCTTATTTCACATTTTTGTCTCTGCAAAATGGGGATGATATCTTAGGACATTTCAATTGAACATCGATCAAATATTTTTCCCTTACTTGACATTTTTATCTTCTCACCTTATTTGAAACTTTATGAGCTACCCCTCATATGGCCACTGTAAGGAGATGGAATAACCTTGAAGACTCATGCTAGAGTTGTCCTTAGTCTGACTAGGATCTTTCATCAAATGTAGTGCTTCAATGGTAGAAAATGGAGTTCTAAATAATTATAAATCACTCTCCCCTTCTAGAGATCACTATCGTTAGTGATCAAGGAAGGAAAGTGTTTGTGAATTAGATCTTTTGATTCCAACGTAACATCTGTGAGTCGACGGTTGGCCCATGCTACTAAATACTCTCATATGGAGAGATATTGTAATGGCCACTCTCTTATCAAGAATTGGAAACGAAACATCTTGATGAGATGTTCTATTTCCTAAAGCAATTAAATTTTTTAAAGATTTCTCATCTCCGCAAATGTATTGATAATTGGAAACTAAACATCTTGATGAGATGTTCTATTTCCTAAAGCAATTAAATTTTTTAAAGATTTCTCATCTCCGCAAATGTATGGTCTCAACTTGCTCACATGAAAAATTAGATGAACTTAACAATCATCTAGCAATTGTTGTTTTTATTCCACATCAATAATCATCGTGATTATTTTTCAATTTCCACAAATTCTAGGGGATAAATTGGGTTTTGGACCGACTGTTAGTGATGAGGGAAGTGGAAACTGTAAAAACAGATCATCATCCGTTTGAAACATCAGTGGTGTGTGATATTGGTCTACAAATGTTTTCGTCCTCTCAACAACTTGCTAAAGAATAAATTGAGCTATTTTCAAGTTAGCTTGCATATCTTAGAGGAAGTGTGAAGTAATTGGAGATTTTTTGGGTAACCCTTTGGTAGTTACTATGTGGAATGGACTCATAAATCACCTAAAAATGTGCTAGCTTAGTAGTTGTACAAACCATAATTGAGTGTATAGTGCCCATGTACAAGTATCCACTCCTAAACCCATCTATAAACACCCTATCTTTGAACTCTAGATTTCTCTAAAAACCTAAGTGTACATCTAAGAACCCTACACCCCATGTGTGTTTATACCTACTTGTAAGTTATAATGACCTTAAAAATATGTGTTTGAAACACAAGACCCCTATGTCTATGAGTTTGTCTATGTGTGCGTATATGAAACCCTAAAAGCTTTATGTCTAAGCCCTAAATCCCTGGTGTATGAATGTTTCAAATCCTAAATGTATGTATGTACCATATGTGTATGTGCTTGGGGACCTTAAATATGGAAAGCCTTAAGTGTTCTTCTAAAACTCCAATGTTTAAAACCCTAAATATGGAACCTTAGGAGATAAAAACAAAATTCTAAACCCTTACTACCCTAAAACTCCTTTGCATAAACGTATAAATGAAATCCATAACTTTTTGTCTAAAAACTCTAAGACCCTAGTGTATGAACATTCAGACTCTAAGTGAGCCCTTTTAATCTTTATATGTATTTATATCAAAAACCTTTGTGCAACCCTATCTATGTGTATGTATCCGTCTTGTATTTGCATATAGGTGAATGGATGTGAGAGTTATTTAGTTTCTATAGTTACGTGTGTGTGTGTGCACATGTAAATAAAGAACTAATAGATTAAGCCATAGACTAAGCGAAAAATAAAATGAGACAAAAAAAAGGAAAGATAACTAAATAAATAAACAATTTTCCAATATAGAATAGAATCAAGAACTTGTCTATATGTGTATATTCACGTGCAAATTTTGAAAGATTTCATTCAAAGGGAAATTTGGACTGAGATCCTTCAAAAAGAGAAAATTCGATTAAGTATAATATAAGCCTTTCATCACATGATTTACTTATAATGTTTTTGTAGGTATGTCTTTTTCCTCTCTACTCTCGGAGAGAGTTGAGAGAGAGAGTGAGTGACATAGAGAGAAAGAAATAGAGAGAGAGAGAGGGAGAATGAGAGAGAGAAAGAAAACCCATCTTTCTACCCTCATCGCTTCATCCTTTCTTTGACATAGATGCAATTAAGATGAATCTTATATATATATATATATATATATATATATATATATATATATATATATATATATATATATATATATATATATATATATATATATATATATATATATATATATATGAAAGAACTTGGAGAAGCTTGTAGGAGGTAGAAAAGTGAGTTACAAAGTGATGAAGTTTGGTCTAGCCAACCGGCACAAGACCAGCCTGTGAGCTTATGAAGATTCAAATTAGCTTTATAGCCATGTGATAAGTTTTATAAATTGCACTATGTACTTAAGCGCATTAATGAGAAAGAATGGATACAAAACAGATAGGTTTGGGCATTGACTAGCTCAAAAAACTTAGTATCAATGGATGTGAAAACGAACTTCAAATGCTCATAGCGACCAGTGTGATTACAATTAGAAAAAATCCTTTTTGAGTATTGATATAGATAGGGTTGAGTTTATAGAATGCACAAGAGTACAAGTAATAAGCAAAATATGCTTTTGGAATGAACTACACACTCAAAAGTGGTACCTCCTATTTTTCAGGAATGTGATGAGATTGACCATGAGATAGAAAAAACAAAGATATTGCCCAATCTAGGAAACCAAATGCTTTAAAACTGTATACAAATAAACAAGACATTGATACCTTTTGAATGAGTCTTCTCATATCTGATTTGGATCTTTGTAGAGAGTGCAGCAGCCTTTGCAAGCTTACTATTGTTGAAGAAGATGATGCAAAAGAAATGAAGGAGCAAGACAATAATGGCCACAAGTGTATGTATATTGTTTCCATGTAATTTACAAGTGATTTGAAGTCTTTATATAGACTCTTGAAGTGCTCCACGACTTCACATGGAGTTTGAATTCAAATGAAGGGAGTAAAGGTTGTTGGAGGGAATCAATTCACTTTCCTCCAATCGAGGAAAAGTGAAGATCTAGTTTGATCTACTTTTAGGTGATTGATTGATTGATTGATTAGAACTCAAGCACCGAAAATTCATGGAATATTATCTCTCTTTTTTTATTTTTACATGTGTAAAGGTCTATGCATTTACAATGGTAAAACATCCATGAAAAATCTTTTAATAAAATACAATAAGTGAGTATAAGTAAAAGAACTCTTCAATGGATATTCGTTCGATGTAATCTAAGTGATAGCTTCTGATGTAGATCAAATACACCTCAAGCATAGTGTAAGCTTGATGTTCCAATAGCTCCTGCTCAAGCTAAATTATGTCTGAGTCTTCATTCTCTAATAGGTTGAATACTTGCCATAGCTTTGAATCTACAAACATTTATTCCATCAAGTGCCTTTGTCATCATATTTCCTACTTGCTTTTCAGTTGGAACAAAAGAAATGTCAATCTCCTTTGGCATGAGCTTTTCCTTGATGAAGTGGTAATGAACCTCTATATGTTTGGTTCTTGCATGGAAAATTGGATTTGCTGCTAGATGCATGGAACTTACATTATCTCCAATTATGTGAGTTTTGGAACTGACAAGTCCCGAATCTGTATACACTGCTTTAAACCATATTGCCTCTTGAGTTGCTATGGTCAATACTCTATACTCTACTTCAGTTGAGGATAAAGCAAATCTTGGTTGCTTCTTGGAACTCCATGACAGTAGCTTTGAACCTGAAATGCTAAGTAACCAAAGGTACTTCTTCTATCATCCTTAGCTCCTGCCCAATCTACATCTGAATAGATTTTCATATCCAAATCTGAAGATTAACACTAGTGTTGTACTTGGACACTTTAGTGTCCTTGGACACTTTAGTGTCCTGAAAAAGAGACAATGTTTGATGAATTTTTTAGATTACTAGAAGGAACCATTTATAAATGTAACTATGCAACATGTTGGCATAAGGGTTGAACATTTTTAGAAAAATATAGTTTTTATTAAAGGATATAAGAATTAATATTTATTCACTAATTTTATGATGCTAATTTCAATACTGGCGCAGAAATTACAGTGATGTAAGTTAGAGTTTTTTTTAATTAAAATCATGATCTTGTGATTTTCATTGGTCTAAATGCAATAAAATCTTTTATTTTATATATGTCAACATGTTTCTATCGATAGTTAGAGATTTCTAATGAATTTTACTAGGTTTATGGCATAAAATGAAGCTCATTTGTGATATGACAGTCTTATCATCTTTGAATTATTTTGCAAAGTGATGGTTTGAATATGCATCATTTTTTGTTATCAAAATACTATTTGATATTATTACAACTAGAAATATTTTTTTGACAACCTTAGGAGTCCAATTTCTATGTCGTTTCTTCAAGTTAAACAATACCACTGTTTTTCTACACTAAGAAAAGGTCATTTTATGAGGAAATATTGCATATGCTACATGATTAAAGTTAACATGCTAGTTTTTTCTATCTAAAATAGTTTATAATGCTTATTGAATTATTTTGATTCATAATATAGACCTTATATCATTTAGAAAACCTAAATTTTTAGGATGAATTTTTATTCTCGGTAGAGAGGATTATGGCCATTCAATGAAATATTGAGATTTTTAGTGGTATGTGAGATACATACAAAATTATTGATTCAAAGACATGCAGCATATCTTTATTCTACTATAGGATGGTTTTTGAGCTAAAAAACAAACCGTTGTAGTGCTTTTATGAATCAATATCATATAGAAGGCTGCTAAAGTGTATAACTATATAATGAGCACCCTATATTGTACTAATTTTTTTATTATAAAAATGATTTTTCTAGTTCCCAAGACTTGTCTTAAATGATTATATGACAATAAATTAACATTAGAAAAATGATTCCAATAGGAGGAAAATTCTTTATATGGAGATATTTCTTTCTTCTCATATATAAGCTTACAGAAAAACAGTTTTCCTTAGCCATATTCAATCATTTGTATATTTTGAGTTATCAAAAAAGGTTATTTTTTAAAATATATATTTTTTATAGAGCATCTAGGTATAGATCTTTATGGGGCTTTAAGGTTTTTTCAAAATTTTATTTGATTAGTATGTGTGATTTTTTTTATTTATTAGAAAAAAGGACACTAAAGTGTCCTGTTTTGGTACAACACTAGTGTTAAGGATAGAAAATACCTTCATTAATTGTTCTTTTGAGGTACTTGAGTACTCCCTTTGTCGCATCCATGTGTGGCCTTCTAGGTGTCTGCACAAGCTGACTAAGCACTCCCACACTATTTGAGTCATCTCCCCTTGTATGAGTAGCATATATCAAGCTACCTACCAAGATTTGATATCTTTAATGTCTTCAATTTTCTCACCTTCATAAACACTAAGTTTATGATTCATCTCTAAAGGTGTACCTGCAAGCTTTGCGTTCTCCATTCTGAACTTGAGAAGTAGATCTTCATTGTATCCCCTCTGCGTCAAATATATTCCTTCATCTATGTATATCACTTGCATACCTAGGAAATATGTGAGCTCACCTAAGTCACTGGTTTTGAACTCCTCTTGCATGTGTCTCTTGATCATATGAATGCCATTCAGATCATCACCTATCACAATAATCTCATCTACATATACACGTAAATAGATAACCTCATTGTGATCCCTATTGATGAATAGAGAAGAATCTGAGTTATTGGGTCTGAACCCTTCATCTTGAAGGCATGTAACCAACTTGTAATTCCAAGCTCTAAGAGATTGTTTCAATCCATACAATGCTTTCTTAAGTCTGCAAACATATGATGTATGATTATGGTTTTCAAACTTGGCGGTTGTGACATGCATACCTCTTCACTTATCCAACCATTTAAAAATGTATTTTTCACATCAATTTGGAGGATTCTCCAATTTCTTGCAGTAGCTACACTTATCAATGTCCTGAATGTAGTCATCTTTGCAACTGGTGAGAATGTTTCCTCATAGTCTATACCATGAGCTTGTGAGCATACTTTGGTAACTAAGCTTGCCTTGTACCTACAAACTGATCCATTTGAGTTTATTTTCACTTTATATACCCATCTTCAACCAATTACCTTTTGATTGGATGACATTGGAACCAAATCCCAACTGTCCATCTCCTTCAATGCATCTATTTCTTCTTTCATGGCCTTTTCCCAATTAGGGTTTCCCTTTGCCTCTTCATAGGTTGAGGGTTCTTTTGATATCAAGTCTTTTGCCAAGTAGATTGAATGCTTTGTAACAATTGTGGAATCATATCCATACCTTTTTGGTTGTTTCTTCTCTCTTGTTGATCTTCTAGGGGCTTGCTTGGAACATTCTCCACGCTCTTGCATCTTTGCTTTGCCCCTTGCTTTCTATAGTTTGTAATCCCTTTCCCTTTCATATTGGTCATCATATACATCACTTGTTGGATCCTAGACCTATGTATCTTGCCTGCTTTATAATTGACGAGAATCAAAATCAATATCATATGGTTGAATTTCCTTTTGTTTGTCTTCATCATACCAAGACCTATGTTCTTCAAACACAACATCTCTGATTGTAGTGAATTTCTTTCTTGAAGGATTATAGAACATGTAACCGATCTGAGTTCAGTCATACCCAATAAACACTACCTGTGTTGCCCTTTCATCTAGCTTACCTCTTATTTGTGATGGTACATGAACATAAGCTAAACAACCAAACACCTTGCAATGTTCAAGTCTAGGTTTGCTTCCATGCCATGCTTCATAAGGAGTCATACCTTGAAGTGATTTTGATGGTAGTCTATTGATAAGGTACATAGAAGTTGAAATACCCTTTGCCTATAGATAATGTGGCAACATCTTCTCTTCAAGCATTGTTCTCGCTGATTCAACCAATGTCTTGTTTCTCCTCTCTGCGATTCCATTTAGTTGAGGAGAGAATCTGGTAGTCACTTCCCTTTTGATACCTTTATCCTACAAGAACTCATCAAAATCTTTGGAGAAGTATTTTCCCC
>CM035415.1:123846958-123859458 GCA_020310875.1 Ceratopteris richardii
CTAAAAGAGGTACAAAGAAAATGAAAAACTTCAAACAATCAAGCAAAGGATCATCATTTTGAATACTTAAGTTGCTCAAATGACCATCCTTTCTCCTTAATTGATTGAACCTTTTCAAAGGACTCATTTTCTTGTCATCCTACTCATAATTGAAAAGAGAATACATGGCATGTCATCCTTTTGCCATGGAGAAAGGAAACCATCGTGAACCTCAAATTCCATGTGACTTCTATATCTCATGATTGTTTCAGAATTTGGATAAACCAATGCTTCCATTGCATCCAAAACGTGCCAAAACCCTTAGCTTGACTATCTTCTTGCTTGATTTTGACATTCATAGTTCATGTTTTGAATTTCACATACATACTTAGTCTTGCCAATACCAAACTTGGGAGCTCAAGGAGTTGTGACTGCCAATTAAGTACTCTCCAAGTTCTAGTTCCAATTCTTATCTTATTGCTTGTTCTAGACTTTTCTAGTCTTCTATCTTGGACTTCTTGCCTTGTCCTCTTGTAATCTCGTAGTATGAGATCTTTTCTAGGTTTTTCTTGTATCTAGCTCATCTCCATGAAAAGAATTCTTGTAATCCAGATATCTTGTTTCATACCTATGATCTCGGGTTGTGGGATCTCCTATGGAATCTCTAGTCAACTTATCCATGCCTATTAGTTCTGGGTGGTGGGACTTCTTGTATCAGCTACATATTCTTGTGTTATTCCCCTAAATGGGTTATCTTGTAATCAGAAGTATAGCTCCCAAATCTTGTCTAGTGTAGTTAGAGAGCACAATCTACTGATCCCATGACATTTTGGCAAGACTAGATTCTACCCAAAACAAGCATCATAGAGAACATGTATGAACAGATCGTGGCATCACTTTAGAGTCTTCAACAAAAAATTTAGGACCTAACTCATAGACAGACACAAGTCGAGACGGAACATCTAGTGCATGTAGGTGCACTCCTCCACAAATAACAGGAACAAATCTGGAAATCTCAAGAAAATCAAGGAAGTATTCAACTGAATGAGAAGCCTAGCTCATCCTTCATGAAGGCACCCAAGATATGGATGCTCGAAAATTTTGATGGTGATCATATGAAGTTCCATGGACTTCTTCAACAAGTTAAATTATACATCTGTGTGCAACCTAATAGATACCCTGATGAGGCATCCAAGCTTGGTTTTACTGGGACATTCTCTATGGCCAAGCATTACCATGGTTCCCCCAATTTTGGAGAAGAAGATGGCAGTACTTCATGACTACGAGAGGTTTCTTCGAGAACGCACCCTCTCTCTCTCTCTCTCTCTCTCTATATATATATATATATATATATATATATATATATATATATATATATATATATATATATATATATATATATATATATATATATATATATATATATATATATATATATATATATATACACATATATATATCCCCCTCTCCTATCCCAATCTATATCTGTGCATTTGTGTTATTGTCATCTCCATCAAATTCCTTCTCTCTCTCTCTCTCTCTCTCTCTCTCTCTCTCTCTCTCTCTCTCTTCCTCTCTCTCTCTCTCTCTTCCCACTCCCTCCTCCCTCTCTCTCTCTCTCCCCCTCTCTCTCAGCTAACTTTGCATCTTCATCCACATGACACTCTTGTGATAAGGTTATTAATTCTCTCTTTCCATCTCTTTCTCTCTCTCTAGGTCTCTGTCTCTCTCTCTACTCTATCTACCAACCTCCCTCCATTCATCAAAATGTAGCAGAGCTAAGGGGCCTCTCTCTCTCTCTCTATCTCTCTCTATCTCTCTCTCTCTCTCACTCACTCACACTCTCCTCTCTCTCTCCCTCTCTCTCTCTCTCTCTCTCTCTCTCTCTCTCTCTTTCCTTCTTTTTTTTTCTCTTTGTCCCTAAGAATCCCTCTTCATCTTTAGTTCCATGACATTTTCCTATCACTAGGTTATTAATTTTTTTCTCTCTCACTCTAACTCTCTCTCTCTCTCTCTCTCTCTCTCTCTCTCTCTCTCTCTCTCTCTCTCTCTCTATATATATATATATATATATATATATATATATATATATATATATATATATATATATATATATATATATATATATATATATATATATATATATATATATATCCCTTTCTTTCTCTTTCCCTCTCTACCTATCTTTCTCTCCCTCTCCATTTCTTATTCTTCTAATGACCATCTATAGATATTTTTGTTGTGCTCCTCTATCTCTCTCTCCATGTATAAGTATATATATATATATATATATATATATATATATATATATATATATATATATATATATATATATATATATATATATATATATATATATATATATATATATACATACACACACACACACACACACATATATATATATATATATATATATATATATATATATATATATATATATATATATATATATATATATATATATATATATATATATATATATATATATATATATATATATATATATTTGGTGCAAGATAATCATCAATTGATGATTTGGACAAAGATTTGAAGTCAAAGAATGAATCAAAGATCAACATATGAGACTTGAAGTTTAGTGCATGATCAGAAGATGAAGAATTGTATATACATGTATACTAATCTTGTAATTAGTTCATAAAAAGCTTTGCATCTATGATGATTCATGATGTAAACATCTATATATACTTGATATATGTTGATATATTTAGGTAGTGATGTGTGTGAACACACTAGGACCGCTGGGGTACTTTTTTCCCTCTTTAGGAGGTTTTTTTCCCCCGGCTTGTATATACACCTATTGCCCTAATGGGCTACTGATCTTTGTACATTCTCTAGTAATACGTTCAGTATTGTGTGTTTGTGCTCCAAGATTCTTCTACTTCCTTGTGTTGTTCGCGTGCTTCTACAGATGTATAACTCCAACAATTGGTATGAGAGCAGGTCGTCGCTTCATCTAGGGTGCCGTCGACACTCCTCCATTTGCAGTCTGAGAATCGCACGAATTTTGGTGAGCATTCTCTGTGGTGTCGAAATCGCGATCTGAGCTCGTTTCGGCCTCCGAACGCACTATCGCAGTGCTTGTGCAGGCTATTTCGTCTTTTTGTACCAAAGGTATATACCTGTTTCTGTTCGCCAGTTTAAGCATCTCGAAGTCTGCTACAGGTTTAGAAGAACTCATCTGGGCACTTTTGTTCAACTTTTTGAGATATAGTCAATTTTCTGCATCAAGGTATTTTAGTCACCAGCCATGGCTGAAAGTAGTGATGTATTCTGTATGTTGGCTGTTGAGGATAAGTTGGATGGTACCAACTACCCATTATGGGCTTATATGATGCGACATGTATTGGTTGCAAAAGGACTGTGGAACATTGTGTAGGGTGTTGAAAGATGTCCTGTTACACTTGCAAGTACAGGTACTGCAAATACAGGTACTGCAAATACAGGTGCTGGAGGTGTTGGAGCTGATGAAGATGGCGTCGAAGATGATATTATGCAGATTCCTGTTCGTGCTTCTGTTTTTGGTGCACCTACTGCAGAGCAGATTTGTTGGGATGGCACAGATGCCTAAGCACATGCATTGATAGCTTTGTCTGTCAAACGTGCCATTATTCCTCATATTCGCTCTTGTAGAACAGCTAGGGATGCTTGGGATACACTTACCACATTGTACGACGCTAGGAATGAGGCTCGTGTTACTTACCTCCGAAAACAGTTGGAGAGTGAGCACATGAATGAAGGTGATTCTATGGACAGTTTCCTAACAAAGATCAAAGATTTGAAGGAACAGTTGATTTCTGTTGATGAGGTTATACCGTTCTAAATGGTCTTCATGATTCATATCAGAGTTTTGCTTCTACTCTTCGGTTGATGATGAAAGGCAATCCGAATGCCTTATCATTTGAGGAGTTAGTCTCTGTTCTGTTGCGGGAAGATCAGTCCAGGCAGAACAGGTCCATTATGCGTGTTGCAGATCAAGCTTTCCTAGCTAGTTAGAAGGGCAAAGGAAAATGGAGCTCTTCTACTAGTAAGCAAAAATCTGCAAATGCTGCACATTTGAAGAACCGGGATAAAGATGAGAAGAAATTAGAAAAGCAGAAATTGTTTTGCAAGTACTATAAAGGGAATGATCATATATAAAGAACTGTCCAAAATTGGCTGCAAAAGAGGCAAAGAAAAAGGAGGCTAGAATGGTTGTTGCAGAAGCCTCTACACCAAAAACAGTGTCTTCTAATCTTGTGCAGGAAGAAGAATGGGTGCTTACTACTGTTTGCAGTTTTGACCCATCTTCTCATGAGCAGTGCATGTCTGCAGTGGACTCAGATGTTTGGTACTTTGTTAGTGGGGCGACCAAACATATTACCTCGCAGCGCAGTTTCTTCTCTTCACTCAAGCCTGCCCCTATAGGGAATACTGTAACATGCGCCAATAACTCCTCTTATCATGTTATGGGAGGTGGTAAGATCATTCTGACTACTGCTGATGGTAGTTCTTTTACCTTGTCAAATGCTTTATTTGTGCCAGGGATCAAGAAGAATATGTTATCAGTTTCTGCATTAGCCAAGATTGGCTTGGTTGTGAAATTCGTTGATGATAGGTGTACAGTTCATGATCTATCAAATGGCGATGTGATTATTGCTTCTGGCATTTTATGTCGTGGGCTATATAAGCTCATAGAGTATGAAATATCTGTGAATCATTCGGCATGTATAATTCATGATTCTCAAGCTATGTCAGATGCAAAGCTTTGGCATGCACGCTTTGGTCATCTGAATTTTGCTAGTTTGCTACGCCTACAAAAATCTGATATGGTGTCTTCTTTGCCCAAGCTTGAGGCACCTGGAAAACATGTATGTGAAGGCTCTATTTTGGGCAAAATATAGCGTTCCTCTCCAAAAGATGGTTCAGTTTGGGCTACGCAGAAACTGCAACTTGTACATAGTGATGTCTGTGGTCCTATGCAGACACCCTCTTTTGGGAATTACCTTTACTTCATGACTTTCATTGATGATTTTTCCAGGCATGCATGGGTATATCCACTCAAAGCAAAGTCCGAAGTGTTCATGTGCTTTAAACAGTTTTTGGTTTTGGCTGAAAATCTGTCAGCATGTATAATGGGCACCCTCCATTCTGATCGAGGGGGGGAATATATGTCTTCTGATTTTAATGCATTTCTGGCTGATCGTGGGATAAAACACCAGTATACAGTGTCGTATACACCTCAACAGAATGGAGTTGCTGAACGGAAGAACAGGTCTCTCATGGAGATGGCGAGGTGCATGGTCACGAGTCAGGCTTTACCACATAGTTTCTGGCTTGAGGTTGTCATGTGTGCAGCATATGTACTGAATAGGTGTCCCACTAAAGCGCTGCAGTCTATCACTCCATATGAGGCTTGGCATGACCGCAAGCCATCTGTTGCTCATCTGTGTGTTTTTGGTTGTTTGGCATATGCATTAGTGCCTGAACAACATCACAAAAAATTGGATGATAAGGCAGTAAAATATATTTTTGTTGGGTACAGTTCTGAAAGTAAAGGCTATCGTCTGTATCATCCACAGACTAAACGCATTCTGGTTAGCCGTGATGTTGTCTTTGTGGAAGATGCTATTCAGCCATTGCTTTCATGTACTAAGGAGACATCTGTTAGCTCCAAAGACATGTATGATACGTTGATGCCTCTTTTTATAGGTGGACAGTCTAGTGCTGGTCCTAATGAGGCAACTTCTCAGCCTTTGCAGGTTTCATATGATGATGCAGATCGTTCCATTTCTGATGCAGATTTACATGATGCACTTGTTGATGAGAGAGCTGATATTGAGCAGGCAAAAACTATGCCAAAATGGCTGGTGCAGACTTTGCGTGATAGCAGATTAGATGCACCTTTGTCATATCGTACTCGTTCAATAGTGCCTCCTTTGCATTAGATTGCTATGCTATGGCTGCGTCTAGTCTCTGTGATGAGAATGAGCCTGTTTCTTTTGATGAAGCACAAAATTTAGAAAATTGGATGGCTACCATGCAATCTGAATATGATGCTATAATGAAGAATGGTACATGGTCTTTATGTGACTTGCCTCCTGGCAAGAGGGCCATTGGCACTAAGTGGGTATACAAGCTGAAGCGTAAACCTGATGGTACAGTTGACAGGTATAAGGCTACGCTTGTTGCAAAGGGTTATGCGTAGGAAAGAGGCATTGATTTTGATGAGACCTTTGCACCTACATGCCGTATGACTACTGTTCGGAGCATTTGTGCACTTGCAGCCCATCATGGTTGGAATGTACATTAGTTGTACATTAAAACAACATTTCTGAATGGTGACTTGCATGAAGAAGCGTATGTTTTTCAGCCCCGTGGCTTTATGCAGAAAGGGCATGAAAACCAGGTGTGCAGTTTAAAGAAGGCATTATATGGTTTAAAGCAAGCACCACGTGCTTGGTATGAGAAGATACATGCCTATCTGGTTTCACATGGTTTTGTGAACAGTCCAACTGAAAGCACCTTATATGTTAAGCGTGCTAATGATGTTCTTCTGATCATTGTTGTCTATGTTGATGACATGTTGCTCACTGGTCCTATTGAGAAGCATATTGCTGATTTCAAGGCTGATTTGCATGCCTCATTTGAGATGTCTGATTTGGGGTATTTGCATCACTATTTGGCCATTCAACTTATGCAAGTTGATGGTTGAATGGCTTCGTGTCAAACAAAATATATTGACACATTATTGGAGCATTTTGGACTTGAAGACTGTAAGCCTATTGCCACTCCTATGGAGACAGGTTTACGATTGAGTCTTCATGATGCTCGAGATGCATTTGATGCTGTTCTCTATCAGCAAGCTGTTGGATGCTTGATTTACTTATGCATTACTCGGCCAGATATTCAGTTTGTTGTCTCACAGATGAGTAGGTTTATGCATTGCCTAGGAGTCACGCATTGAAAGGCGGTTAAGCACATCTTTCACTACTTGAGTGGTACTCGGCTACTTGGGTTGTTTTATCCCAAGGGGGGATCACTACCGCCAGATTTGCATGCTTTTTCTGACTCAGATTGGGCTGGTTGCTATGAAACGCGTGTGTCCACTAGTGGTTTTTGCTTCATGCTTGGTAGCTCATGTATATCTTGGTTGAGCAAGAAGCAGCCTACTATGGCCACTTCCAGTTGTGAGGATGAGTATAGGGCAGCTTTCACAGCAACTGTTGAGTGTGTGTGGCTCAGACGCCTTATGGCTGATCTGGGTATTGGCCAGTCTTCTGCCACCACCGTCTTCACTGACAGTCAGAGCGCATTGGCAATTGCGAGGAAGAGGTTGACCTGTACTCTTATCAACATCACCTTTGACATCCTACTCAAAGGTTAGCATATGCCCTAGAAATTGATTCAAATTAGGAGTGAAATGATATGTTGACAGTTCAGTAGCTAGAATGAAAGGCTTTCACTTCTCATCTCCTCTCAAACCTGTGACAATTTGTCTTACCAATTTGTCCTCTTCAATATCTTCATCAACTGCTCCTAATGCATCTGCAATGTCCTTCATCCTTGCTACATAACCAAAAATAGATTGAGAAGACGTCTTCTTGAATGTGGTGAACTATGCCCATAAAGATGCTTTCCTTGACTTTGTAGTGTTTTGGAAATGCTCTTCCAAAACATTCCATATGTCACTTGCACTTTCAAGTCCTCTAATGTGAGGTAGCAAGTAATCATTGACTCCCATGTAGATAATGCTCCTTGCTTGAGCATCCTTCTTCATCTGTGTCTTTAAATCTCAGATCTCTTCCCTAGTTGGAATACGTCCCTAAATTCTGGTTTCTCTTCTTCAGCTATGATGTATCCTATCAGATCTTTGGTCATAAGATGAGCATCCATCCTCATTGACCAAGCAGGATAGTTTTCTCTATCCAATTTCTCTATTTGAAGAGAATCTCCCATCCTTTTTTCACCTATGCAATAAATTCTTCAAGCTTTGTGAATAATGAATGTACCTTTACTTTGAATGTAGTTCCTTTTGATCTTCTTGATAGCTTCAAGCCTCGTTCTCTAGCTTTCACGTCAACCTTTCACCTTTTGAATCTTCAAAGATCAATTTTTGTATATCTGCAACATTCGGGGTCCTCCTCTATTCAATTTTGATAACTCCTGCTTTGATACCACTGATGGATAGTGTTAATCTCCAAAAGAACATAATACCCTTGATGTTAGAGCACCTCTATATCAAGAACAACTCAAAACCTCATTCAATTTTGGAAGTCCAATGCCAAATTATCAAACTTTGAACTAATTGTGAAGAAGCTAATTATTCAGAAAAGTTTGTTGCACAAAATTCACTCATTGACTGATCAAATGTGTAAAATTTTCAATGAAACTCTATACAAGTTGTCTTCTAAATTTTGCGCACCTTCTCTAAGATACATCTCCCAAAAGATTCACTAAATCTTGAGATTTACTCCAAACAATGTTCCTATGTCTAAAACTATTCTTTTGTGTAGTCGACTTGGACACCTCCAACTTCTAATGCATGGTTCTCGCAAACTAGACCCTGTTTATTCAAATTCTTTTAGCCACAAGTATCTTACCTTTCAAATTAAAGAATGAGTTCTTATTTTCTCAAAGATTGATAGTGTGGAGGGAGATCTGATCAAAACATTGACCATCGAGTTTACACTTGTTCTTGTCTTCACTTCTTCACATTCACACATGTAAATGTTCCTACTTAAAACTCTCTCAGCCTCATTAGAATTAGACTCTCAAAACTTGTAGAGAGCTCAATCAACTATAGAATTAGACTTTTACAAAAGCATTCATCAAGAAGATAAACACAAAAGGAGCACTGAGCAAACGATGGAGGTGCAACTTTCTTCTATTCTAAAACAATTTACATCTAATTGATACTTCAAGTTCTTCTAACTTTCTAAAGTCTCTAATGAGTTTCTAAAACTTATCACTCATCATTTCTCTTACTCATAGTACATCTATATTGTTGGAGTTAGACGTTTGTAGAAGCACGCGAACAACACAAGGAAGAAGAAGAAGCTTCGAGCACAAACACACAATACTGAACGTATTACTAGAGAATGTACAAAGATCAGTAGCCCATTAGGGCAATAGGCGTATATACAAGCCGGGGGAAAAAAACCTCCTAAAGAGGGAAAAAAGTGCCCCGGCGGTCCTAGTGTGTTCACACACATCACTACCTAAATATATCAACAAATCCCCCTTGGGAGTGATGCGGTGAACAAGGAGCTGGCACTCATGTATAAGGAAGTGCCAAGCTATGTGGAAATCACTCCACAAAAGGAAGTAAGCCCAAAGCTTTGCGGAAAGCTTCAAACTTCTCCCTAGGTAGAGCCTTCATGAAAAGGTCTACAATGTTCTCCTGCGTGGGCACATATGCCAAGCTGATCTCCCTAGCGGAGAACCTCTCCCTGCCAGGCAAGCAATAATTGAATGAAGATGAAGGTGCTACTAGCCAAGCTAACTTCCTAAGAGGAAGAGGAGGTGGCAAAGGGAAAAGGAAAAGGCAGAAGCAATAAAGATGGTGTCAAAGCTTGTTAGATTTTTGGTAAGACTAATCATTTAGCTCATGAATGTTGGTATAATAATCAAAATTGTGGAGGATATAATCAGAACTTGAATTCAAGAGGAAGAGGTAATAGAAATCAAAGAGTTAATTTCAGAGGTAGAGGTTACTTTGGAAGAAATGTAGGTAGAGGCTTTCAAAGTTAGTCCTACAATAATACCTACTACAACTATGCTTCACATCAGAAAGAGGATTCAACCTTAATTATGAATGCAAGGTGTGAAAGACAAAGTGAAGATCAAAGATTTTTCTACCTAGACTCAGGATGTAGCAATCACTTGAGTGGCAATATAGCTTTGATGATTGATTTGGAGAATAAGGTGAGTAATCATGTAGTTCAGAAAGGTGATAATAAAAAGCACAATGTGAAGTCCATTGGGTTACTAAAGGCCAAGGATGGAAGCATTCTTCTGAGTAAGGTTTTGCATCTTCCTACAATTCCAAAGAATCTCATAAGTGTAGGGGAAATTGTAGAGAAAGGTTATGAAGTAAGGTTTACTAATGATGGAGTTTTTTTAGAATACCCTAGCAATGGGTATAAACAAATTGTTTCATGAAAGAAAGAAGGAAAGCTATTCACATTGAAGATTCAAGGAAATGTTGCTCATGCCTTGTTCACTTATGGAGGACATAAGATCTTTGAGTTCGATCTTTGGCATAAAAGGCTTTGACATTTCAATGAAAGAGGTATGAAGGATATGATTAACAATGGTTCAATGCTTGGATTACCTAATGTTGCTGGTCAACACATGACATACAAGTGTGAAGCATGCGAATTGTGTAAAGCTCACAAGAAGACTTATGGTAAGAAAGGATTTATGTATTCAGAGAAGCTTGAGTTGGTACATCTAGATGTGTGGGGTCCATCAAAGGACTTTAGCATTAATGGTTCAAGATATTATGTGATTTATGTTGATGATGCTACTAGGTGGATCACTATATATGTGATCAAAGATAAATTAGAGGTGTTCAATACATTTAAAAAGTATCATGTGTATGCAGAAAGAATTTCAGGACAAAAATTGAGGAGACTAAGGTGAGATGGAGGGGGAGAGTATTTCTCTAATGAGTTCATTCATTACTTATGGAACGTAGGTATCAAAATGGAAGTTACTTGCAGGTAATCTCCTCAACAAAATGGTGTAGCAGAAAGGAGAAATAAAACTCTTGTTGAGTTTGCAAGGTCAATGATGAAGGAGAAAAATTACCCTAGTTATTTGTGGGCTGAGGCTATAAATACAGCCACATACTTTGTTAATAGGCTATCATGTAAAGCTTTGCATGGTATGACACCATATGAGGCATGGTGGGGTAAGAGACCTACCTTAGATCGTTGCAAAGTGTTTGGATGTTTGCCTTATGCATATATGGCATCTCAGTTGAGGCATAAATTGGAACCAAAAGCTGAAAAGTAGGTGTTCATTGGTTATGATGATAAGCAGATGGGTTATAGATTGTGGAATTCCATCCAGAAAGCAATTCCTTGTGTCAAAGGATGTTACATTTGATGAGCAAGGTACTTGGTATCCAGGTACAATTAATATTAATGCAAGTGATGAAGAAACATTGAAATAGAAGAAAGCTAAATCAAAGGTTCAAATATTTGATGAAGAAGAGAACAATGAAGCACTAGTTGAAGCTAAAGAGATGCCAAGGTTTGATCCAGAATGTGATGAATGAGATACTTCAAGAAGTGGAGAAATCAAAAGATCATCAAGGCACAAATGGCAACCTACAAGGTATAGCTATGATACTTCATTTTTCACCACTAAAGATTATGCTTATATGGTGAAAGCAGAGGAAGACCCTTCTACATATGAAGAGGCAAAAGGTAAGGAAAATTGGGAGAAAGCTATGCAAGATGAGTATGATGCATTGATGGAGAATGAGACATGGGATTTATTTCCTAAACCAAATAATCAAAAGATCATTGGATGCAAATGGTCTACAAGACAAAGAGGTGTGCAGATGGAAGTGTCTCTAGATATGAAGCTAGACTTGTTGTGAAAGGGTATGCTCAGACATATGATATAAATTATGATGAGACTTATATTCTTGTGGCAAAGATGACAACTATAAGGACTCTCATAGCTATTGTTGCATGTAAAGGCTGGAAGTTATGTCAATGGTTTGAAGATGGCCCCAAGGGCATGGAATTAAATACTTGTAAAGTTCTTGAAAGAGCTTGGTTTCCAAGTGTCTAATGTAGATAGTAGCTTACTTGTTAAAGCAAGTGATGATGGGTTCATTTACATGTGCATATATGTTGATGAAATAATGCGTACAGGTAGAGATGATAAGGGCATACAAAGTCTTCAGAAGCAAATGGAGAAAGAGTTCAAGATTAGTCACTTGGGAGACTTGTCATATTTCTTGGGTTGGAAATTTCATATACTCAACATGGAGTATATGCGAATCAAGAAAGGTATTTGAAGAACTTTCTAATCAAGTTTAAAATGGAAGATTGCAGGGTATCACCTACTCGAATGGAGGTGAATCATAAATTGAGCAAATATGAAGGAGAAGAATTCAAGGACAGGAAGTTATATCAAAGTCTGGTTGGTAGTTTAATCTATGCTACATTAACTAGGCCTGATTTATCATATGCATTAAAAGTGTTGTCTCAATTCATGCATTGTCCTATGAAAGAACATTGGATTGCAGGACAAAGGGTGTTAAGATACGTTAAGGGTACACTCAAAGAAGGTTTGTATTATGGTTTCACATCAGATACAAACATTAAGATATATAGTGATATAGATTGGGCACGTAATCCTAATGATAGGAGGTCAACCTATGTGTATCTATGTTATATAGGAGATAAGTTAATCTCTTGGTGTTCTAAGAAGCAACATACATTTGCTTTGTCATCCACAAAAGCAGAGTATAAAGGTATGGTTGAAGCTGCAAAGGA
>CM035415.1:123861958-123939458 GCA_020310875.1 Ceratopteris richardii
GCAATATAGTTTAAATAAGGGTTTGTAAATACATTCTAGGGGTTTTAAGGTAATTAAGGTTTCAATACACAAGGTTGCACACATGTATACAAAATCGGGACTTTCATATTACTCACTCACTCAAAGACATTCAAGCATCATACATGTATATTTAATGTAATGTTTTTGGTTCATCATCTTGTTGCTCTTGTTGGTACTCAAACATAAGAAACGTTAGTAGCACTCTTCAAATCATAATCAACATAGAGAGAAACGATAAGAAAAAGAATAATCTCTAAACTTTCTACTCAACTTACCACTATGGATTTCATTTCAATATTTGCTCCCACTAAATGTGCACATCGTGCTCGATGGTCCAGCCTACAAAATTGAATAAAAGTGTGTCAAGATTATTTCTGAAACATATTTTAGTTTTATTTCAAGGTTTTTCTTGACCTTCATATGCAAATGTAGGTTCTTAGCAATAAAGAAAACTTTAGAGTACTTAAGTTTTGATTGAAAACTCCTTTTGTAATCATACTACTATCATAAATATGTCAAAATACTCCTAAAAAAATCATTTGGAATTTATTCAAACAATATTTCTTATTCACTCCTTTAAAAGTCAGTTATCGTTTTATATAAATATTATTATTCTTCCTACCTACATACCTATCTAAAAATACAAATAACTCCATAATTACATAGCTCCACCGCATGTGGCTTGCATATAAGTCTTAGAAGGGTTCTGAGACCACATCTAAGTCATGAGTATCATTTTTTTCTTTTTCTTTTCTTCATTTTGGTCTCTTTGCAGAACCCTTAATGTGCTACATCTTTATTTGATCTTTATTTTGGGTTTTTTGCAGTGGAATAAAGCATAAAGTTCTTAACTAAAAAGTTGGTACAAATCTAGAATCTTCCGAGCTTTTTTGCTAAAGAGGAAAGACTTAGATCTAAGGATGTGGAGATTTGCACTAGCAAAAACTAGATTTCAGTTCCTCAGTGTTTTAGAAAAGTCATACAACCTGTCTATACAAAACAAGGCCTTCTTTATACTAAGTTCTTCAAGTCAAAATATTCTATTTAGGTTTTCATTATGGGTATAGATATCTCAACATACTTTCTCAAGTGCACACATTCCTACTAGTGTTTCTAATCATTTCTTATTGCAATTCAAAATGCTCTTTTGATTACTTAGAACTTTTATGAAAGGCAATGTATGATGTTCATTAAATAAAAAATAGAACAACAATAGAAAATCAACAGAATAAAGAAGAATACATTAACCTAATTAATTTTCTTTAGCAGATTCATTATCATCTTCATCTTCAAGCATTTCTTGATCTATTTCATACTCACAACTTCAATTGGTTCCCTACAATTAGAGACTTGAAAGGAGTGCCATCAAATTCACAAAGTTCATATATTCCATTATTAAATGCAGGCACAACTACATATAGCACAAAGCATCTTGTAGTCAATTTCCTTCTTGCATCATATTGAGTATCAAACATACTACCTTACACTAATAGCCAGTCACTAGTGTCTTCTGTGTGTGGCCTAAGTCGATCCATGTTGTCGAAGTATATTGTATTCTTTATTCTTGAATCCTTTAACTTTTGAACTACATCCTTTAGATTTTTATGTCTTTTTTCAAGTTCTTTAATTCTAAATGGCAATAATTCTTTTCTTGTCATATAATAATCCTATTTGATCATCATGCATGTGAAAGCCTAACTTTGGATATGAAAAACCAGTTTTTTATAATACATCAATTCAGTAGGCATAAATTGTGTAGTTCAAGTGTACATCATCCTATCTACCCATTATGAAAAATAAAGATATTTATTCATAACCTGAATATAGGTCATCCATTGATTAAATGGAGTAATAGTGAATGATTTAGCAAATTCATCTAGTAATGGTCATGTTCCTACATTTCTAAGTGTGACTTTCTTTATAGGTTGCAAATCCTAAAAAAAAATCTCATTCTTTTTTTGAACTATGAACCATCTGTTTGAATATGGTGTCGAGGATGGCTCCAATATTCACATGGATATCTTTTCCTTTAATAGTCGCATGAACTTAGCTAAATGAGTATTTGGAACTTAAATAGGTCATATATTCCATGGAATATGTGGCATTGCGAAGATGATCATGGGTGGAACTTGCTTCAAATCTATACAATCTATTTGATGTGGAAAAAGAGTGAGTGTTTTTCATCTTTCTTTATAACTTCAATAAATTTTTATTTTTCATTCTCTCTAAGAAATGGTTTCTCACCAAATTTATCTTCTTAACAATCTCATCAGTAAAATGATGCCCTATGAGTTCTCCTTTTCTTAGCATAGGGTCATCACACACTCTTTTATATTTCTCATAACTATCTCTTAGTAGTGGTTGAGCTATGGGTCTAATCTCTTTATTAACAATCTTGTACAAAGTATTAACTTTGACTTCATGCTCTTGTGAAAAGAATTAGCAATTAAAGTATATTATTCCATAGAACAAATCATAACAATTTCAGATCTTCCAGTCTTTTGGAGAGCTTGCTCAAGTTCTTCTAGAATATTGGGATTGCTTTCTAATTTATCTATATTCTTGATTTTCTCATCAAGTAACATTAGTCCTAGATTCTTATACTGTTTCTCATATGTTTTTCTAAATCCTTTGATATCTTTTCTTTTTGAAAGTATTGCAATCTGAATGTAAATGAATAAACAAAAAAATTTTAACAGTTTTTATAGGCTCATGCAAGATATCCAGACACTTCCAATATTTTCTCACTCAACACTAGGCTCAAGCAAAACTTTTCATCATAGTTTGTCCCATGTTCTATTATCGGTGCACTATCATTGCACTCTTGATTGTAAGTGTGTGGGTTTCTTTCTTAAATTATTTCTATATCTTGTATGATTCAAATAAATTTTCATGACTTTTAAGGATTGCAGACCTAATTTAGAATGGATTCTTGCATAGGAAAATCCATCATTCATTGCTGTAGTTTCCATTATCATCTAAGCTATAAATGGTTTCTAAAGGATAGCTTCCTAAGAAAAGCTATCCTAGATAAAGAAATGGAATTCTTTTGTTACTCCACAAATTGTCATATGTAACTTTGCACATGCCCCTAGTAGAATTCCATAGCCATTGAAAGGTTTCCTCATCCACGAGCCATGATCTTTGTTTATTGGCCATCTGAATTTATCATACATGTTTTTAGAGATCACATTTATCTTTGACCCGAAATCAACCAAAACTAGAGCTAAAATATGATTTTCTCTCATCTTCCAAATTTATTTTAACTTTTGTTACCTCTTGCCTAGAAGTTTCTACTGTACTTACTTTCTAATTCCCTTTTTTCTTTGTTAGGTATTATAGGAAAAAGAGAGCTCCAATTTAATTGACCTATTTCAATTTCATCATCATCAAACTCAAAAGAATTACTGAGGGTAACAGCCTCATTCATCACTTGAGTAACCTCAGATGATTCTTCCATCTCAATATCATGAGGCAATGATGATATTTTTCTTTTTATTAACTTGATAAATTTCTTTGAATTCAAGCTTCACAATTGAGAACACTTGTTCCAAAGACATTGTGACTTGTGTTGACACTCAAGGACAAGGACAAAGCATGGGAGCACATCAAAGAAATGGACACACCAGAAGAGGGAGCATGTAGGGAGCTCTAAGAAGCACATTTCAAGTTTTTAGAGGAAATCCCTATAAAAACAGTGATTTTCATCACTAAAAACCATTGTAAATACCATTTCACATTTTTACAACTCTAGTTTTTCTGAAGTCAAGGAGTCCTTGAGCTTGGAGATTATTAGAACTATCCTCCTACCGATTTTCATATTATTTTGGCTTCGTTTGAGCCGTGAAATAAACCCTCAAACCTAATTTTTAACTAGGTCAGACACAAGTGTTGACAAGGCCAAAAGCTAGCGAGAAACTATAAAAGAAGCTAGAGAGCTCATTTTTGGGGTTGGCTTGTTAGAGATGTCAGCTTTGTAAGAGAGTTCTTTTGTAATGGAAGCTTTCCATTGTTCCACTCTTTGCTCTTACCTTGCACGCATCTGCGTGTATGTGTGCATGCTTTTGTGCTTCTCACTCATGCACTTGTGCCTTCACTTGCTCACGGTCTTCATACCAGTCCTCATGTATCCATAGATTAAAATTTATAGGTGGATCTCCTCACATTGGTACTTGCCATTGTGCTAAAGTGACACCAATTTTGGCACCATTTTCGAGGAGAGACCTTGGAGGATGAGCGTGTTATGGTAAGATGTAGAGTAGGGATGTTGGAAGGCAAAATCATAGTCATTTTTTGTTTAAGTATTGTGAAGTCCTAGTATCGTGTATCGTGGTGATATCAAGTATCGTGTTATGGAATTCCAAGTATCGCCAACCATGAGTATCGTATTGTCAGGATTGATATCATTGTTGACCTAAGCATCAACTTAGGGACTTGCGGAGAAAGAGACTATACCTCAATCCCCTCTCAAGTGCATATAGTGGGGATACACACTTTTAATTATCAATCCAAAGAGTATACAAACCTAGCCGAGTGTATGAGGACATGCAATCATGTGATGATCAATGCAAATGAACTACTCAAAGAGTGTAAATAAGGCAAAGACTTATCCAAACAAGCTCCAACTGTTGGTCAAGGCGAAACGATACTTGGTGCAGCAGCCGTCAGTATTTTGGACTTTTCTCCCAGCTCCGAGCTCCAAATATAGCAAATAGCATATGCGTTTCGAAGCTCTCGAGAAGACGCATCCAATGGCAGTGTTTCACGCAATTCTGAAACTCCTACCTCAAGTTATGAGCAAAATACTGAGCCGCGAGAAAACTTTCCTACACTTCAGCACTTCCTACACTTCGCACACACCTTACCTACAGCAAATAAACACTTTCATGGATAGACAACACTCACAAGCACTTTTTCCAAGCAATACACATGCATACAAGCTCACAGAGAAGAAGATACAGAGTGAAGAAGACACAAATTCGAATTTCTGTGCTCTCTATTCTCGCAATGGCAAAAAGTTCTTTACAAAGAGTCACATTTGACTTATATACTAGTGCCCTAAAAATGGTCCTTTCACACTAGAGACCGGCACTTTATTCACTAAAAGACTAATTTCCTACTATTTTACATGGGTAAATCTCTAATCTTCTGTGGGGATGCATCTAGAGGACTCCTCTAGTGCCTTTACAATGGAAAATATATTACAAGAATGATTATGATACAAAAATATGATGTCCAAATCGGAAAAATTTTGGGGCCCGTCTTTTTCTCTTCTTTTTGCTTTCTTTAGCTCTGCAACACTCTCCCCCTCTTCGTCTCTGTCGTCCCTTGATAGGCTTTGCTTCTTGTCCTCGGTTTGTTGTCTGCACGCAACCTTTGCTCTGTTTTACCCGTTTATAAAACAGGCGTTCAGTTTTGACGGCCTCTTCTTAATTCTTGTTTTACATTCTCTGGGCCTGATGCATTTGACTTGCTTACCCGCAACCCTTAGAGTTTGACTGACTATCTGATATTAGCAGTCTAATTCACCTATAGGCTCATGAGTTCTGGGTTGCCGTGTTAATTCGGGTTGCCACGCACACCACCAGTGGAAGGTTTGAAGATGTGGTGCTTCAGTCTTCGATCTGGACCAGCCAAAGATCAAGAGGTTGAAGCACCCATGTGGGTTACGTCCTTTCCTTGGTGTGTGCGCCCCTGCGGGGCTTCCTACAGAGATATGTCTTCAAATATTTCTTTTTAGTGAAGCTGCTTATTTCGTTGTCTTCTTCTTTTCTTCTTCTTACTTGACTCTCCCTCAACACTGCCCCCCTCCTGGACTCTGTCGTCCCCGACAGGCTTTGATAAGCGACGGGCATATGTTTTATATACTTTTTGCTCTGTATCATTTAGCAGATTAGCTTCCCGTATCATGAGTTGTTTCCATTGTTCTGCCTTTACACCGTCATTGGGTGGCTGTCTGTGATCTGCGAAGAAGCTAAGTTCATATGCCACTAATTTGGCATTTAAATTTGACGACATCTTCAAAAAGATTTCGGAATCAATTTCAAAAAACCCTGTAAAGAAAGCTTCTTCAAAAGTCTGCATATATACACTTGGCAAAAACATTAATCTGGAATAATACGCCATTATTGTAGGGCGGCTGGGCATGACTGATAGATAAAAAATGAGGATTTGCGTGCCCTGATTAATGCCGATGAAATTCAAAAAAGTGTAGGCCACATGCTTGAAGACCTTGAGAACTGTAAGTATCATGCTAAGTATTTTATTGGTCATTTTGACGGTTAAGTCAGGTACTGTCGCATAATTTTGCAGCCAAAATTCGATGGTTTTGATCATGTACTCTTCCGTTGCCAAGTAATTATGTGTCGGGCTCGGAAGCATAGGATAATTCAGCCACTGTTTATTTATAGCATTGCTTTTTTGCAAGTCCAAAAATTCTCTGGTATCCCTTCTGCGTGGTATGGGGCAAAATGAAGGGTTTACCTGTAATAAATAAGGTGCTGCTTGCCAATGCACCCGTAGTGTGGGATGTTTCTCCAAAAATTTTCTTCACCAAATCGGTTATGCAGCTGCGAACTCTTCTTGGCTGTATGTGAATGTGTCTTGTTTAAAATTGAGCTGCTCATCTGGACTCTTCTCGTGAGCTTCTTTATATATCGTCTAGTTTTCTCTTTCAAGATTCCGTACGGAATATTGAAAGGCTTCATTATCTTGTCCAAGTCTTTACCTTTGATCTTGGCCTCTTTCATTACTTTGACCACTTCATTTTCAAAATTTTCTGTTAACCGGGACACCACTAGTGCCCGTTCCTTCTGACTTATTTCTGCAGTATAGGGCATTGGATGTTCGTCATGTATATCGGCCAACTGCTCATGTAGTGGAGAATTAGAGATCAGGTCAGATAGAAGACTTAGCTCTACCTCGTCAGTAGGATTTTCCTTAGCCGGCACTACTAGTGTCCCGATCGGTTCTTTCTCTTTTATCTGAGTCTGTAAGTGTGCTATGCATTCCTCTTTATCTTTTACCTCTTTCATGGCTTCTCTGAGTTTTTCTTTAGTGGCCAGCAATTCTTTACCAACGTCAGCTACATTATCCATATTTTCACTGTAGCTTTGTATCAATTTGGCGTTCACCTTTTGTAATTGATTCCTCAATTCATCTGTTTCGTTGGCGTATCGGCTCTGCCATTCCTCTGTCTTTGCTTGTTCTTGCTTTAGCAGCTCTTCATATTTTGAGATTTGATCTCTCAATTCTTTTTCTTTGGTTTCTGTGGATTCTTGTTGCTCGATGGGTTGATCATATAACAAGGACTTCATCAATTCCTTATTTCTGTTGCGGAGGCTGTCGTTCTCTTCCATATACAACTTGAGTTGTTGTTCTAATAACATGCTTCTCATCTTTATTTTCTCTTTCTCAGCCTCGCTCACATCGTGTAATTTTTGCATCGCTGTTAGTTGTGTATGCATCTGTTGATTCTGAGCGATGGATGCCTCATGTTGTAGCTTGATTGCCAGCACCTCTGTATTTTTAACTGCCAATTCTTTTTGTGCTTCAATCAATTGTGCCGATAACTGCTCACTCATGACTTGAAATTGATTCTTTTCTCTTTTTGCCTGATCATAGTCGGCATCTATTTCCATCAATCGTTGTTGAGTGTCCATGGCAGTCTGAATCATTTGCTTGACTACCGGCTTCATCTGATTAACATCCACATTAAGCCATGTTTTTGGTATACTTGGTTCTTCTCCGGTATTGACATGTTTTCCCTGTGCCACATATAATGTAGTGTCATGGGGCTGCCTAATTTGAAGTTGGATCCTTGGCTCAGCCACCATGTCGTCTTTGTTTCCTTGAGGTGTGTTATCCGGTACCTCGATCGCATTTTGTTCTTTTCTTTGTAACTCTTCTGTTTCCTTACTTGATGGAGTTTGGACTTCCTCTTTAATAGGTGGTTTTACATAAGTAGCATTGGCAGGAGCTTCCTTGATGCTTATCTTTGTAGTATCATTCAACTGAATGACATGCTCCGGTTCAATGGGATCTGCTACATTCTGTTCCATTTCTTCATGATTCCCTGGCGTCACTTCTACTTGATCGAGCTCATTCCATTCTTCTTCTTGAGTTTCTGTCCGTATATCAGTATCCAAGGTGTCCTTTTCAGGGCTGGAATCCGTATTGGTACTGGAATCATCGATCCCTAGTTCTTTGTATCTTCCAGCCTGTTTTGGTGTCTTCTCTGGACTTCGTTGTTGTTTCGCTTGACTTGCTTGTCTATAGTGATGACCTTGAATATTCAAGTTTACCTGCCCTTGCATATATTGATGTGTTTCTTCGAGGGCAGCGGAAAGATCTCTCTTTGTAATAGGCATTTGAGCTGTCGTGATCTTTGGTAAGAGATGAGTCCTCTTTGATTGTGGTGTAGCTTGGGCTTCCTCCTCTCGTAAACGCTTTGTACCCCTCATGGGTTTTTGTGTGCTGGTTCCAGCTTCCTCAACCGCAACAACTGCTTTCTTTTTCTTAGGGACCGTAGCAGATTTAGCGTACTTTGCGAGCCCTTCTGAGGTCGGCATCTCCCTTAAGCAATTTTTCATCTCGAGAGCTTCATATATCAATAAAGTTAATGCAGAACTGCCATTCAAGAACTTCTTCTGGCTCCATTTCTTGTGGGCTTCAAATAGCCGTTCTTGGACATACCCTGTTAAATTTATTTTGTTACCTATTTGTCGCATGGCATGTGACAATAGTTGCACGACAATTTTTTGCGGAGCCGTGTATCTGTGCATATTGGGGAAACAAAAATGTTGATGCACCAGACGGACAGCATCTTCAATGTCAATTCTGTTTATCTCCAGGAAGAACCTCTTCTTCGGATCATGACATTCCTCTTTGACATTCGTAATCCCTGTTTGATTCCATCCAAAGGCTTTATTGATGATTTCGTGAGTGAATCGGATGGTTTTCCATGTCCCTACTTTATCCAATACTCGTGCTTCTGGGACTGATATTTTTGTTGCAGCCGGTTGCATGGTATTCATGACTTGTGCACATCTTTGAAAGTCTGGAACATAGATCGGTAATTTGAGAAATGATTCTATGCCTGCTTGTGTCCATACATCTTCAATATGAGGTAACCCTTGTATTATTGTCTTGAAATCCTGTGACATGATTGGAAAGTAGTGATCTGTATCCATAATCTTAATAGTTGCCATGAAAATGAGTTCTGAGACTGGTTGGTCATCACGAAACCAATGGCCTCTTGCTCTGGTTACTGATTCCAATGGAAGAAGCTGCACTTCTTCTGTTGCATAGATTCTGAATCAGTAGACGCCATCTGTATTGCATATCTTTTAGGTATTTTCATCTGAAAAAGAAACAAAAAGGTTAGGTTATAGCCGAAGCGATTATTATCATTTTTTTGGAGTAATTTTCTTAATGTATGTACAAGTGCTCTCCTATTTCCCAAGAGGAAAATGTGCTTGATTATCCTGAAATAGAAGAAGGATGTGCCGAATGCTTCGCCTTGTAAGGTGGCCCTATCATGCATACTTTGGGTATTGACAATTCCATATGTGTGCAATTGGAAGTAGTTGGTTGATGTATGCATTCTGCCTTGTCTTTCGGCAACCAAATCTGCTTCATTCTGTTGGGAGGTAGTGTATTCTCCACCTTTTTGATGAATGTGGTTTGTCTCTTGCGGTAAGTCTGCTCCTTCTGATTTTTGAATCTGAAATTAGCCTGTGTAGCTACTGCAGACTCCTTTATTTTCCAGTAGCTATTCTTCTGGGGTTGTTTTGTGCGTAGACCCTGCTGGCTCTTCTTATGCTGAGGTTCTTTGTTTCGGTTTAGCTTCTTTTGGGCACATGATTTAGGAATCCATATTTGTGATCGATCCGGTTGAGCGGCTACTACTTTCCTTGGGATCCAAATTGTAGCGATTCATTGATGACTTCTTTGTTCCGACTAAGATGTTTTCTCATTTGATTGTTGGTTCTGATGTCGGTTGTGCTGCTGTTGTCGAAGATATTCCTTCACTTGATCTCTCCTTATCCAAGCTTGTTGAGTGTACGGAATAGGGTATATTTTCATAGGTACAGATTTTGAATTACTCAGAGGACTAGTCTGTTTTAGACATTGTGTTTCACTGAGGTCAGTTTCAGATTGATTGACACTCTCATGACTTGCTAGACTCGAAGATTGTGTGCAAGCAGAACTCAATGTGTCCTCACATATAGTACTTGACGAAGGTGTTTCTACTGTGTTTGTGAACATACATTCATGACTTTGTTCGTTAGAATGAACTTTTTGCTCTATGCCCACAGATTTGATGGGTCGTTCGTCTAGCAGACTGAATACTTCACGATGTCCTATCCTGGCTGAGATGTATCCTAAGGCCAATTGAATGGTCACCTCATATTCGTAAATCCAGTCTTGACCTAACACTACCTCTTCAAGTAAATCCTGATCATGACACACTAGTAGCTTTTGTTCCATGGTGTTGTTGCCAAGATGCAGAGGTAAGGTGATCTCACCTATGCATTGAGTAATTGTTCCTCCTATTCCTATCAACTGTGCCATTGATGGGCGTACTTCCTCCTGGAATTTTTGGGTCAAAGAAAGTTTGATACAGCTTACAGCAGCTCCTGAGTCAATGAGAGCATCCACTAAGTGGTACTCCGTTCTACCTGCTCCCAAATTTAAATATGGTTGCGTTTTCTATGATCCTAGGTTTTGAGTGGCTCTAAAATTAGCCATCGGGATGAGTTCTTCTCCTAATCGATATCTCTCATCTCGCTCTCTCATCCACTCTTTCCGTTTCTTTATTCTTTCCAATGCTTCCTGTCTCGCTTCTTCTCGTATCCTTTCCTCTTCTATGTGTCTATTCTTGCCTTTGATTAATCGAGACATTGTTTCTTCGGTCAATGGTTCTAGATATTTTTTTACTCTACATCCACTGATATAGTTTGGTAATACATCTCCATCTAGGGTTGCTAAGCTGATGGCTCCACTTGTAGATATACGATTAATGATTAAGGGGCCATATCCTCTCTTCTGCAACTTTTTAGTATGTTGTTTCAAGGTATATACCAAAACTAAATCTCCTTCCTTCAAATTTTTGTCTTTGATGTGGGCATCAAAATAGGCTTTCTGTCGTCGTTTAGCGGCATAAATGCCTGCTACTGCTTGTAACCTAGTTTCGTGAAGTTTTTCTATTTGATCCAATTGAGCTGATAGTTCATGTCCTGTCCACTTATAAGTAGTTGCTACTCTCAGAGTGGGAATTAAGAAATCAATTGGCAAAATAGCATTTTGTCCATACACTAAGTTAAAAGGAGTAGTGCCTATGGCGGTTTTATAGGCTACTCGAAATGCCCATAAAGCATGATGTAATTGCTTATCCCAATCTGATCTACCATTGTTAACAAGTTTGGTGAGAACTGTACACAAGATTTTATTAGAACTTTCGGCTTGTCCATTGGCTTGTGGGTGATAAGGAGCTGATTTCTTATGAATTACCAAGAATTCATTCAATAAAGCTTCTATCACTTCATTCACAAAGTGCGTACCTCTATCACTCACGATTTCTATTGGTAATCCAAATCTAGTGAAAACGTTCTCAAAGAGAACCTTTGCTGTAGTTCTAGCGTCATTTTTCTTGGTTGCTTTGGCTTCAACCCACTTGGTCAGATAGTCTGTAGTTACAATTATATACTCGGCATGGGATCCTTTCGCTGGTGGGCTGATAGGTCCTATGAAGTCTATTCCCCATTTGGTGAAAGCTCTGGCACTCATCATGGGTCTCAGTGGCATCTCATCTCTCCTAATTGGATATTTGGTTCGTTGACAAGTATCACAACGTTGGACATATGTTACCGCATCTTGATGTAGAGTTGGCCACCACATTCCCGCAAAGAGGATCATTTTTGCTGTTTTATCTGCAGAGAAGTGCCCTCCTGCAGCTCCTGTATGTGCCATCTCTAAAACAGAAAGATATTCGTCTTCGTGAATGCACACTCGTAATTGGTTATCTCTTCCTCGTTTAAAAGTTGTTTTCCTATAATGGCATAATCTTTACTTTGTTCTACAAGTGCACGTTTCCTTGCTATAGTGGCTCCTTCGGGGTATTCTTGAGTCTTTAAGAACTTTACCAGAGGCATGCTCCATCTCGGTGCTACTGTGGAATAGCATAGAGTTGAGTTCTCTTCTGGATTTTGTTCTTGACAGATTTGGCATGCTGATACATAGTTATGTGAGTCTCTTTGCATGGTTGGCCAATATATGCCAAATCTCTTGAGTGTTTGCCACGTTCCATTTGCATTCAAATGAGTTTTCCATTGGTTTACATGTGCTTTCTGAAGCCACATTTCTTGTTCCTCTTCTTCCACGCATCTCATTAATAATCCGCTTGAATCCTGGTGATACAAACTTCCCGCAATGATATGAAGGTTTTTAGTCTTCCAGAGGTCTTGGGTTTGGTTTGGTGGGATCCCATCTTTAGGTCCATGTGTAAGTATAGGGATCAACTTTTCTGCCCATTGAGGACATACTTCCAGGTTAAAAAGATACGTATCTGGCATATCATCGGGTATTCCTATGGGTGGTTCTCCATGGGTCATCCTTGATAAGTGGTCTGCTCTTATGTGGGTATTTCCTTTCTTGACTACTACCTCAAAATCAAACTCCATTAGCAATAAAAACCATCGTACGAGTCTTCCTGTATTACAAGGCTTGTTGACTAGGTACAGTAGGGCTTGATGATCAATGAAGAATTTGAATTTGTTTGCCAACAGGTAATGTCTAAACTTTTTGACTGCGTACACCATCCCTAGGCCTTCTCTCTCAGTGGTAGTATAATTGCGGTTTTCTTGATTTAATTGCCTACTAGCATAGGCTATAGGGTGGTCTAGTTTTCCCGTATCAGCAGGTTGAGCTAAGATGCAACCAATGGCAAACTTGGAAGCATCCACATGAATGTGAAATGGCTTATTCCAGTTAGGTACTCGAAGGATTGGTGCTGAACTCAATCGATTCTTTAACTCGTTGAAGGCTTTTTCACATTCATCGGTCCAATTAAATTGTGTCAATAATGCGTAAAGGGGTCTAGCAATTATGGCGTACATATGTATAAATCTTCGATAGTATCCACAATGTCCCATAAATGCTTGAACTTCTTTAGCAGTCTTAGGTCTTGGTAATTCCAAAATTACCTTGATTTTGTCTTCATCAGTTGAAATTCCGTTTTTAGAGACAATATGTCCTAGTATTTTCCCTTGTCTAACCATGAAGACACATTTTTCTGGGTTGAGGCATACTCGGTATTGTCTACATTTGGCAAAGATCTTTTCTAGTTCTGGGATATGTTCTGATCGTATAGCTGAATAAGTACAAAGATCATCCACGTATACCTCCATACTTTTTCTTAGGAATTCTTTGAATACATGGCACATCAACCTTTGGAAGGTAGCTGGGGCATTAGTCAGTCCAAAAGGCATGACTCTAAAGGCGTATACTCCCCATTCCGTTGCGAAAGCGGTTTTATGTTGGTCCTCAGGAGCAATCGCTACCTGATTATACCCTGAAAAACCATCCAGAAAGCTATAGACTTCCTTTCCTTCTACCCTTTCCAAGAGGTGATCCGTAATTGGTAATGGGTAACTATCTCTTATGGTCGCAGCATTTACTTTCTTTAGATTGATACATACTCTCAACTTTCCATTCTTTTTCGGTACTACCACCAACGGTGACACCCATTCCGTGTGCTCAATCTCGTATATGAATCCAGCATCTAGTAACTTGTCTATTTCTTCCTTTATTTTGGCTGAATACACATCATTGTATGTATATGGTCTTTGTTTAGAAGGTTTGGCTTCGGATGTCATCGGAATTCTATGGGCACATATAGATGGATCTACTCCCTTCAGGTCCTTATAGGTCCATGCGAAGACATCCTGATATTCTCTTATGAGACGGATTAACTCTTGTTCTTCCTCTAATGAGACATCCTGTCCTATGAAAGTACATCGTTCTTCTCCTTCTTCCAACCTTACCACTATCTTCTTGGTTTGTTCTTTATTGTCATAAGCTATTCCTGACTGTGCCTCTCTTTTAGGCACTTGAATAGCGATTTTCCTCTCTTCTACTTCATATTTCTTGAAGTGAGCTGGCACTTCAAACTGATCTTGTGGTCTGTTTTCCTCACTCTCTGACTCTTTATATAACTCCAACTCTTCTTTCTGTGTAGGTTCTTTGTAGTTTTCGTTAGCTGTGATGTTTACTTTTTGATCCTCATCCTCAGGTTCCATTGGTTCTGACTCCATTTCAATGCTCTCATAGTCTTCCTTCCATTCTTTCTCTATCACTTCTCCTTCTTCGGCCTCCTGAAGGACTACTACATAGAGACTAACGTCATAACCTTCCTCATCGATACATTCGTTCATGGTCACTACTTCTTCGTTTACACAGACATCGAGGGTCGCTAAAATTTCCATCCAACCGTGTGGTTCAAATTCTTCATCTGGAAATACTTGTGGCATGTAAGCTGGATCTTGTACAGACCTCGCTATCCCTTGTTTCTGCTGCCATCCTTTTCTTCTCTCCTCTTCCTTCTTTGCAGCTTGGCATATCCATAGATGAGTGTCCTCGTTCATCCAAGATTGATCACCAGAACCTACGCTATGAATTGATTGATCGTCTTCCTCCTTATGAATTTGATTCCATTGTAGAGGTGGAACATCTTGATAAGTGTACGTATGTAGGTTGATTCTAGTGGTGGTTCCTTCATGTTGTAGGTACACCGCATCTTTTCCCCAATCTTGTACAACCTTTAACTGTCTCATGAAAGGTCTTCCAAGTATCATTTCGTAATTACTCGGTCTTTGAAATTGACAAATTGCTAAGGTGTGTTCAAATTCAACTCCGCAGGTGGTGAAAACTACTCGTTCCAACAATCCCAAGGGTCTTTCTATGTGTCCGTGAGCCATTTGTATTTTCATATGTGTTGGTCTTAAAGCTGGTTTTCCCCATTTCTCCCAGATTTCTCTAGTGGCAATGCCTACACCAGCTCCTGAATCTAAGATGGCTTTGGTTGTATAAACCCTAAAGGTAATTGGAAGGCAAGTGTTTCCTTCATCTCCCTCACTAAAATCTCCTACCTTATCCACCGGGATCTTTACCGTGTTTACTTCGTCTGCTATCTCTTTCTTTTCCTCCTTGACCTCCCATTGATTGATTAATTTCTCCTTCAAATGTGGTTTTACCTTCAACAGTTCTTCGAATGTTAGGGTACAGGGAATTTTTACCTTTTTAAGGTGTTGTATGATGTCCGATGTTTGGATTGATGGGTTCGTTTCTCGCTTCCTCATTGAGGGAATACGATACAATTCTGAATTGTGTTCGTAATCCCCTGTGTAATTGGGCAGTTCTTTTACATCTTTCTCTCCTTGGTCACTTGCATCCATCGGAAAAATTTCTTCTGTATTTAGTTCAGGTATTGAGCCCTCTATTTCGTTTTCCGCTTCTAGTTCTTCAAAGGGTGGTTCTACTCCCTCAACTTTCTTCCATTTGTCCTCTTGAACTCGTGCCCATAAATCTTTAGGCCATTCTCCTTCTACTTCAGGAATAATGGATCCTTCCCTTTTGTACTCACAATAATTATCATTCAGTGTCTTACTTACTTCAGGTTCTTTGGTATCATTAGAGATGACGCATTCTTGGAATTCTTTTTCAAGAACTCGGGTCGTGGGTAACGGTAATGCAGGTTTTTCTAAGGTCTGTTGGGCAACTTCTATTAGTTTTTTGCAGATCTCCAACCTCTCCTTCTCTAGGTCACCTCTAGGATATTCTCTTTCATGTTGTTCGATGGTTGGTCCGGCTCTTATTCGTGCCTTGTATGCCTGAATCCACATGGCTAATTCTTCAGGCATGGGGTCTGCTAAAACCGATCCTACCTCTTCTTTTTTGTAGGTTTCATTTTTATTCTCTTCTAATTTTTCCTGTTCCTCTTTTCGATTCTGTTCGTTCTTCTCATTTTCCTTTTTCCGCAGTAACTTCTTTTCTTTTATTATATCTCTACGGTTCCTCCATCTTTGAGTTCTTTTACTTACCACACTCTTCTCAGGATCTTCTGAGTCTTCAACTCTCTGTGGTGTGGGTGTATTCATCTCTAGGTCACTTTGATTGTGTTCTTTTGGTTTTTCTGGGGTCTCTCTAGCTTTGGCTCTTGTTATTGCCTTCAATGGTATAGTGTATTCCTTATCACTTCCTGATGACTCGATTACTTCAATCACATTGATTTGCACGTTGGATGTGACCTTGTTGGGGTTCTTGGGGCAATCTCTAAAAAGGTGTTCCTTACCACAATCACTACAGTAGCCTTCCTAGACTCATTGTGGTGGTGGTGGGTTTGGCAATGTGCATTCTCTGATGTAGTGATCACCTCCACATCTGTAACAGGGTCCTCTGGGTACAGGTGGTCTGTTCATGGGTCGGGGTGGTATAGTTGCTCTAGGAGCTGTGTACATTAATGACACATAGTCCTACTCATATCCGTATGGACTTTCTGGTACTTCCATGCCATAGGCATATGGTTCACACAGTTGTCCATATTCTATCATTGAGCTTTCATAATTGGGATATGCTCCTTGACTATATTCGTAAGATGAGTCATATGTTTCATTACCAACCAAAGGTGTAGCTGGTACTATAGCTCTCTCAAGGTTTTCTTCAGGTTGAGCTATCTTGACTGGGACAACATTCTGAGGATGGGGCGGTTGCTGTCCTAGTACTGGTTGTGGCTGGGTGTATCCCTGGTACGCATATGGTCGTGGCACTGGTGCCTGTGGCTGATAAGTGGGATATCTAAAGGCTTCACCTCCCTGATCTCTCTGAGGGTATCCATAAGATCTCATGTATGGCTGTGCTGGTCTCGTTAGCCTATTGTAAGGGCAATTTTCTCTATTGTGATTTGTATATTTTTGTTCCACACTGCAATATTGTAGAGGTCCTGAGGTAGGGGGTCTGTTATAAGCATAAGCAGGTGGTGGGGCTACTCCCCTAGTACACAGGTGAGAAAGATTATCACCTCCGCACTGCATACATCTTCTGAGCATGGGTACTCTCATAGGGTTATTGGGGTAGCTCCTCTGCCCTTGAACGTTCAACTTCTTCGCTACCAAATTGGCTATTTCCTCTACATTGTTTTTAGGGATTGATGTGCTACTGACCGAATCTTCACTTTTCAAGCTACCTTGAGGTATTTTCAGATCCTCTGCTAGGTTGTCTTCTAGATCTATACATTCTTTCATACATTCTTGCAAAGTCTGAACTCTCTTTACATATACCAATGATCTCAAAGATCCGTTCAGCAATCCTTCCAAAAATAATGACACCATTTTATTTTGGGTAGGTCTCTTTTCTACTGGGCATCTGTCCACATACTGCTTGAATCTTCTTGCTGCCAATCTCACTGATTCGGTAGGGGCTTGCTTAAAGCTATGGATCAATGATGAAGAGTTGTTTTTAATTCCTGACTTAGTGAATTCCTCAATCATTTCTTGATAGACTTGCTCCATGTTTTGAAAAGTATTAGGGTCCAATGGTTGAAACCATGCTAACGTTGTGTCTGACAAAGTAAGGCCAAAGGACTCATATTGAATCAAAAAGTCTTCTACCTGTTCAGCTCTGATTACTTGTTTAAATTCCTCTATATGATTGTAAGGTTCACTAGAGCCATCATAGTGATTTCTCATGCATTTGGCAACTTGGATTGGCCTTAATCTTCTTCCTGCTTCGGGTGGTCTAGGCATTACTGGAAAAATTGGTCTTCCTATGGGTATGCCTGGTCCTCTTACTACCGGCGGTCTGACTGGAGCATAGATTCCATGTCTTGGGTCAATAGTTGGTTGAGGTCGGTAATTAGGGTTATTTGCATGCATTGCAAACTGCACAGGTGGTCTGACTGGAATTTGAGTGTGTTGGGTTTGTTGTGTTTGTTGTGTTTGTTGAGTTTGGCCCGACTAATGATATGAATCATTCTGGGATGTTCCAAGTGGGTTTCTTGAAGTAGTGGCTTGGTCCCTAGGGGGAAACACTGGGATGTTCTGATATTTCAACTCAGCTCTTTCTACTTCTGTTAAGGGCCAATATCTTCTCTGATTTTTATCCCAATATGTGATGAGGGTGGGGATATCAGGATCCTCGAATTCATAGATGGTGACTGGATTAGGAGCAGTTTCCCAAATTGAAGAATGTGCTCTAAGAAGATACTCCATCCCATTGATCAAATACACATCCATTAGGGAGTCATCTTGGGGAATCAGGTCTCCTCTCCATATCCTTGCAACCGTAGATCTCCCTCTAGGTGTATTTACTTGCTCTTCATTCCCACCTTCATTTAAGTTTGAAGCATTATTTTCTTCACCAATTTCATTAATGTTTTCTGGGTGTTCTGTGACGACATATTGGATATCTCTTTTGTCCATGTAAAATCCTCCTACGTACTTGACTGCTGGTCTAGGCACTATGTAAGCCTCTGAAGCTTTCTTTAACCTGGCCACTGATCTGTTTAGACCATCCAAATAAATAGGGATCTCATTTTGGTTGGTGTTCACATACTCCAAGGAGGTCCTGTACTCTCCCTCAATGATTGACATCATGCCAATCATGGGTACTGTGTTCTGCATATCCTCTGAAGCCATGGGAATTTCTTCCTCTGACTCACTGGAGGTCTCTGAGTAATGTGAACGGTTACTTGGTTCTACGACACTACCTACAGAAGAGATTACACTTCTTCGGCTTCCTAGAGTTCTTTCGGATCTCAGGTTCATTCACTTCTAAATTCTGATCAGTCTTTGCTCACCTTTAGCTTCTAGGATTCCTCACCAAAGGTCAGAATTTCTAGAAAACTTTTGCTGGGAAAAGACTGAAAAAGAATTTTTTCCAGATCACGATACTTGACTCCCAAATTTCACGATACACGATCTCTGGGCTACAAGGATCTCTGGGCGAAACGATACCCAATCTTTGATCTGAAACGATACACGATACTTCTCTTAGACGATACTTGATCTTCGAAAAGGACGATACACGATTGCGGATGAATATTGCGATCTTTGATCAAAACGATCTTTAGCACAAACGATACTTGGCTCAAAACGATACACGATACCTGCTGAAAACGATACGCGATCTTTGGTAAGTATCGCGATCTCTGCAAGACGATACACGATACTTCATCCAAACGATACACGATCTTGGTCAAATATCGCGATCGATATGAAACGATACACGATACCTGAACACAGACGATACACGATCTTTGAGAGGTATCGCGATCTCTGAATAAAGCGATACACGATACCTGACTATCACGATACTCGGGAAAAACGATACTTGTGACCAGCGATACACGATACTCACCCAGTATCGCGATCTTCCTGAGACGATACACGATATCTGGTTAGAAACAATACACGATACTTGCCAAGTATCGCGATCTTTGATCAAAACGATCGTTGGGCCAAGCGATACCGATCTCTAGCCGAAACGATACCGATCTTTGATCGAAACAATACCGATCGCAGGGAAATATCACGATACTCAACCACAGGAGCAAAACGATACTTGTGAAGTATCGCGATACTCGACCGCGGGAGCAAAACGATACTTGACCCTTGGATAAATTTTGAAAGAGATTTTTTGAATTTTACTTCAATAAACTTGTGGTACTAGCTCTCCTACCCTCTCCCCTCTCTCTGTATCAATCAAAATACACCTTTTTTACCCTGACAGTTCTAAATGATACCTGACGCAGATCGTTTGGCTCTAACAACTGACTTTAAATGGTAGATATGAGCATATGTGAGTGTGCTTACCTCAAGCTCTCTCTCTCCACACTTTAATCACACCCCAATCGCTCTGCGCAGCTCCCACAACTCGGACCACAGCACACGATACTCGACGGTTTTCTCTCACGATACTTGCTCAAAAACAAGTAAATTGCAGAGAGACTTTTTGGGCTTTTATACTTGGGATTTTTGTTTTATCTACTGAAAATGAAACAACAAGACAAGAAGTGAAAGCTACTCTAACTACCTAGCCTACTCTCTTGCTCCTCCTACTCTACTCATTCTACTCACTTCCCTAAACTAACAACTCACTACACACACTCCAAGAATGAGAAGTAGCAAGTGCGGTTGAAAATGACTTACCAAAGAAGAGACAATTTCCACTCCTCCACTTACTTCAATGCAAAAAAGCTACTTACCATCACACGAATGCCTCGGTTTGATTCGTCACTCCCCGACAACGGCGCCAAAAAGTGTGTTGACTAAGCATCAACTTAGGGACTTGTGGAGAAAGAGACTATACCTCAATCCCCTCTCAAGTGCATATAGTGGGGATACACACTTTTAATTATCAATCCAAAGAGTATACAAACCTAGAAGAGTGTATGAGGACATGCAATCATGTGATGATCAATGCAAATGAACTACTCAAAGAGTGTAAATAAGGCAAAGACTTATCCAAACAAGCTCCAACTGTTGGTCAAGGCGAAACGATACTTGGTGCAGCAGCCGTCAGTATTTTGGACTTTTCTCCCAGCTCCGAGCTCCAAATATAGCAAATAGCATATGCATTTCGAAGCTCTCAAGAAGACGCATCCAATGGCAGTGGTTTCACGCAATTCTGACACTCCTACCTCAAGTTATGAGCAAAATACTGAGTCACGGGAAAACTTTCCTACATTTCAGCACTTCCTACACTTAGCACACAGCTTACCTACATCAAATAAACACTTTCATGGATAGACAACACTCACAAGCACTCTTGCCAAGAAATACACATGCATACAAGCTCACAGAGAAGAAGATACAGAGTGAAGAAGACACAAATTCGAATTTCTGTGCTCTCTATTCTCGCAATGGCAAAAAGTTCTTTACAAAGAGTCACATTTGACTTATATACTAGTGCCCTAAAAATGGTCCTTTCACACTAGAGACCGGCACTTTATTCACTAAAAGACTAATTTCCTACTATTTTACATGGGTAAATCTCTAATCTTCTGTGGGGATGCATCTAGAGGACTCCTCTAGTGCCTTTACAATGGAAAATATATTACAAGAATGATTATGATACAAAAATATGATGTCCAAATCGGAAAAATTTTAGGGCCCGTCTTTTTCTCTGCTTTTTGCTTTCTTTAGCTCTGCAACAATCATGTATTGTCTAGACTAGGGTATCGTGTATCATTTGTCTTAGGTATCATGTATCATTTTTGCTCCCAAGTATCATCGATACTTCCTAAGTATCGTGTATCATCTATTCTAAAGTACTCCTACAGATATCTTCTTTGCTTGATTTAACCCTCCAAAACCCAGAACTAGCATAACATTTTCATACCAAATCCATTTGTTGTGATTTTGGGTCCTATAAAGCTAACACGGGGAGTTTTAGATATAGTATTTTGAAGTTGATCCTAGGTCGAATTAGGAAGCCAAGGGGTTCCAAAGGATTTTGAGCAATACAAAGGGGAAATTTTGGACTTGTAGACAAGGCTTATGAACCTGAGGTCTGGTAGACACTTAGGCAAGGATAGAAAAGGGATTAGATCATCTAAGGCTAGTGTCAGCCATACAACTAGGTCTTGGGCACAACTAATTAGTGGTTATCCATATGTGCTAAGTTTGGACACTAGTGATTCAAAAATGTCCTTTAGCATGGGAAGAGCCATAGGTAGCTCCGGCACTGCCTATTTGCAAACACCGGAGGCTCCATATAAGACATAGATGGAGTGTATTAGGAGCAACCAATTAGGTGCATGCATCTATGAGGATGGTCTAAGGAGATCAATTGTCAAATTCAAAAAATCCCAATCAATCCTTTGGACTTGAACACCTAGTGGTCAAATTTGAAGAGGGTTCTTATATTGACAGGCAAGGAACCATGTATGTGGTTAGGAGATTACCTAACAAGATTTATGAGTTTGTAAATATCATTCAAACAATGAGATAGGAGACCTAGAGCCAGGAGACTTAGGATGAGAAACCAAGACTCCTCGAGGTAAATCCGTCTTGAATAGGGTAATACCTCTAGAGTGGATGATGGAGAGTGTTAATCTCCAAAAGAACAAGTTATCCTTGAATTTAGAGCACCTCTATATCAAGAATAACTTAAAACCTTCACCAATTTGGAGGATATCAATACTCAACTACCAAAATCTTGAACAATCTGTGAAGAAGATGTCTACACAGAAAGTCTGCTGCAAATAACTCATTTATTGACTTATCAAATGTGTAACGTTTTTTATAAAACTTTGTAAAAAGTGTTGCCTATAGTTTATGTACCTTCTTCAAGTTAAAGCATTCCAAAAGACTTAATAGATCTTGAGAAATGACTTCAACACGTCACCTATGTCTAAAACTGTAATTCTTAATAGTCAACTTTGACACCTATAACTTCTAAAGCTTGGTTCTCACAAACTAGAACCCATTTATGCAAATGCTTTTAGCCATAGATGGTTTACCTCTCAAATTCTATTTTGACTCCTCATTTGTGCAAAACTTTACACTGTGCACTGAGAACTGACCACTTTTTTGACCATCAGGATTGCACCTATTTTAGAAGACACTCAACACTTCCTCACATATGAATGTTCCTACTCATAATTCTCACAGCCTGTTTACAACTAGGCTCTCAAACTTTAACCATAGGCACATCAAGTATGGAATTAGACACCTACAAAAGGATTCTTGAATTGATCAAGCACAGAAGGAGAACACACAGAAAAATTGGGTGCAATTTTTCTTCATTACTGAAAAGTTTTACATCTGGATGAGAGAGCTATCTTACTCACTTCACAAGTGTCTAATGACTTCTAATTCTTTTCAATTCTTGTTCTTTCACACTCTCTCATATTTGCCCTGACATTTTTCCTTGTATATATAGGCAAATATGTACAAGCTCATAACCATACAAAAGTATAAGTGAGCTAACTCTAAGTTAATGTACATATGTATACACATCTTCATTCTCTAAACATGTACTTTCTTCATGCTTCATATCTCGACCTTTTCTTCAATCCTTAACTTCAAAGCTTCATCAAAACTTCAATTTTTGATTGCCTTGCACCAACAGCTCCCCCTCAATCATCAATTGAGGTTTTCTCTATCTTCTTTATACCTGCCATGTCTTTGAATCTATGTAGCTTTGGTCCATCCAAGCTTTTGGTTAGCATATCAGCTATCTGATCTTTTGTTGAAGTATGTATGACTTCAAATGCTTATCCATCACCTTCTCTCTTACAAAATGATACTAAATCTCAATGTGTTTAGTCCTAGCATGAAAGACAAGATTAACAGCTAAATACAATGAACTCATGTTATCTCCATGAACAGTGGGTGTACTCTGAATGATGTCAAAACTCTTCATAAGAGTCTTATACCATATCACTTCCTTTGCAGCTTCAACCATACCTTTGTAATCAGCCTTCGTGGATGATAAAGCAACTGTATGTTTCTTCTTTGAACACCATGAAATTAACTTATCTCCCACATAACACAAGTATCCATAAGTTGATCTCCTATCATTAGAATTACCTGCCCAATCTTTATCACTATATATCTTAATGTTTGTATCTGATGTAAAACCATAATACAAATGTTCTTTGAGTGTACCTTTAATGCACCTCAACACCCTTTGTCCTGCAACCCAATGTTCTTTTCTAGGACAATGCATAAATTGAGACAACACTCCTATTGCATATGACAAGTCAGGCCTAGTTAATGTAGCATAGATCAGACTACCAATCAAACTTTGATATAGTTTCATGTCCTTGAATTCTTCTCCTCCATATCTGCTCAATTTGTGATTCACTTCCATTGGAGTAGGTGCTACCCTGCAATCATCCATTTTAAACTTCATCGACAAGTTTTTCAAATACCTTTCTTGAGTTGCATGTACTCCATGTTGAGTGTATGAGATCTCCATGCCCAAGAAATATGACAAGTATCCCAAGTCACTAATCTTGAACTCTTTCTCCATTTGCTTCTTTAGGCTTTGAATTCCTTTCTCATCTGTACCTGTAAGATTTATATCATCAACATATATGCACATGTAAATGAACCCATCATCGCTTGCTTTAAGAAGCAAGCTACTATTTGCTTTAGAGACTTGAAAACCAAGTTCCTTCAAGAACTTAACAAGTCTATAATTCCATGCCCTTGGGGCCTGCTTCAAACCATAGAGAGCTCTCTTGAGCTTACATACATGATCTGGATACCTTTCAGCTCTGAATCCTTGTGGTTGCTCGATGAAAACATCATCTGAAATATAACCATTTAGAAAAGCATTCTTCACATCTAATTGACATAATTTCCAACCTTTACATGCAGCAATAGCTATGAGTGTCCTGATGGTTATCATCTTTGCCACAGTACCATATGTCTGAGCAAACCATTTCACAACAAGTCTAGATTTATACCTAGACACACTTCCATCTGCAAACCTCTTTGTCTTGTAAACCCATCTGCATCCAATGATCTTCTAACTATTTGGTTTAGGAACCAAATCCCATGTTTCATTCTCCATCAATGCATCATACTCTTCCTGCATAGCTTTCTCCCAATTTTCCTTACCTTTTTCCTCTTCATATGTAGAAGGGTCTTCATCTGCATTTATCATATAAGCATAATCTTTGATAGCCAAAAAATAAGTGTCATAGCTATACCTTGTAGGTTGCCATTTGTGTCTTGATGAGCTTCTAAGTTCTCCACTTCTTGATGATTCTGGTTCATCACATTCTGGATCAAACCTTGGCACTTCTTCAAATTCAACCTATACTTCATTTTTCTCCTCTTCATCAAATATCTGAACCTTTGATTTACCTTTCTTTTTATTCACAACCTCTTCATCACCTGCATAAATATTGATTGTACCTGCATACTGAGTACCTTGCTCATCAAATGTAACATCTTTTGACACAAGGAATTGTTTTGTAGATGGACTCCACAACCTATATCCCATCTGCTTATCATCATATCCAATGAACACATATTTTTCAGCTTTAGGTTCCAATTTGTGCCTCAATTGAGATGGCACATATGCATATGCCAAACATCCAGCTGTATTTATAGCCTCAGTCCACAAATAATTAGGATTATTTTTCTCCTTCATCATGGATCTTGGAAACTCATCAAGAGTTCTATTCCTCCTTTCTACTACACCATTTTGTTGAGGAGAGTACCTGCAAGTAACCTCTCTTTTTATACCTACATTCCACAAGTAATCACTGAACTCATTAGAGAAACACTCTCCGCCTCCATCTGACCTTATTCTCTTCAACTTTTGCCCTGTGACTCTTTCTGCATACACATAATAATGCTTGAATGTATTGAATACCTCTGATTTATCTTTGATCACATAGATAGTGATCCATCTGGTAGCATCATCAACATAAATCACATAATACCTTGAACCATTGATACTGAAATCCTTTGATGGTCCCCACACATCTGTGTGTACGAACTCAAGCTTCTCTGAATACATAAAACCATGCTTGGAATAAGATTGCTTATGAGCTTTACCTAATTGACATGCCTCACATCTGTATTTCATATGTTGACCTACAACATTAGGCAATCCAAGCACTGAATCATTGTTAATCATATCTTTAATACCTCTTTCATTAAAATGTCCAACCCTTTTGTGCCAAAGATCTAACTCAGGGATCTTATGTCCTCCATAGGTGAACAAGGCGTGACCAACATTACCTTGAATCTTCAATGTGAACAATCTTCCTTCTTTCTTCCCTGAAACAATTTGTTTACACCCATTGCTAGAGTCTTCCACAAAAACTTCTTTATTAGTGAACCTAACTTCATAACCTTTTTCAACAATTTGTCCTACACTTATTACATTCTTTGGAATTCTAGGAACATAAAAAACCTTACTCAAGAGATTACTTCCATCCTTGGCCTTCATTGATCCAATTGACTTCACATTGTGCTTTGTATTATCACCTTTTTGAACTACATGATTAGTTACCTTAATTTCAAAGTCAATTATCAATGCTATGTTGCCACTCAAGTGATTGCTGCACCCTGAATGAATGTAGAAGACTCTTTGGTCTTCACTATGCCTTTCACAAGTTGCATTCATCATCAATGTTGAATCTTGCTTCTGATCTGAAGCATAATTGGAGTAGGTATTGTTGTATTGTTGGCTTTGGAATCCTCTACCTGCATTTCTTCCAAAATAACCTCTACTACCTCTACCTCTAAAATTACCTCTTTGATTTCTGCCACCTCTTCCTCTTGAATTAAAGTTTTGATTATATCCACCATTATTCTGAGTATTATGCCAACAATCATGAACTAAGTGATTTGTCTTACCACAAATCCAATAAGCTTTGACTCCATCTTTATTACTTCTGCCTTTTCCTCTACCTTTGCCACCTCCTCTTCCTCTTAGGAACTTAGCTTGGCTAGTTGTACCTTCATATTCATTGGCTAGTTGCTTCCCTTTGCTAATCTTCTTTTTATCCTTTGAATACATTGCTTGACCCGCACTCTTATTACTTTCTCCTTTGACATCTTGCTCAAACGTTAGCATGTGTCCTAGCAACTGATTTAAGTCAGGAGTAAAATGATCTAGTGATAATTCAGTAGACAAAATGAATGATTTCCATTTGTCATAACCTTTGAAACCTGTGAGTATTTGCCTTACATATTTATCCTCCTCAATATCTTCATCAACTTCTCCTAATGCATCTGCAATGTCCTTCTTCCTTGTTACATAATATGAAATGGATTGATAGGCCTTGTTCTTGAATGTGGTAAATTCTTCCCACAAGGATGCCTTCCTTGACTTTCTGGTGTTTTGGAAATGCTCCTCCAAAGCATTCCATATATCACTTCCACTTTCAAGACCTCTAATGTGAGGTAGCAAATAGTCATTAACTCCCATATAGATAATCCTCCTAGCTTGAGCATCTCTCTTCATCCAAGTCTTCAAATCAGACAATTCATCCCTAGTTGGAACACTAGGATCTCTGAACTCAGGCTTTTCCTCTTCACATGTGATATAACCTATCAAGTATTTTCTCATAAGATGAGCTTCCATCCTCATTGACCATGTTGGATAGTTCTCTTTATCCAATTTCTCTATCTGAAGAGAATGTCCCATCCTTTCTTCACCTGTATATTAAATTCTTCAACCTTTATAAAAAATAAGCGTATCGTTGCTTCGAATGAAGTTCCTTTTTTCTTCCTTCATGTCTTCTGACCTACTTCTGAAGCTTTACTTTCAAGATTTCACCTTTTGTATCTTCAAATGTTGAATTCTTTATAACTCCAGCAGTCGGGGTCCTCCTTTCTTCAATTTTGATGCTTCTTGCTCTGATACCACTGATGGAGAGTGTTAATCTCCAAAAGGAAAAGTTATCCTTGAAGTTAGAGCACCTCTATATCAAGAATAACTTAAAGCCTTCACCAATTTGAAGGATCAATACTCAACTACCAAAATCTTTAACAAACTGCGAAGAAGATGTCTACACAAAAAGTCTGCTCCACATAACACATTTATTGACTTATCAAATGTGTAAACTTTTTGACAAAATTTTTTACAAGGTGTCGCCTATAGTTTATGCACGTTCTCCAAGTTAAATCATTCCAAAAGACTTAGTAAATCTTGAGAAATGACCTCAACAAGTCACCTATGTCTAAAACTGTAATTCTTAATAGTCAACTTTGACACATATAACTTCTAAAGCTTGGTTCTGACAAACTAGAACTCGTTTATGCAAATGCTTTTAGCCATAGATGGCTTACCTCTCAACTTAGATTTTGACTCCTCATTTCTACAAAACTTTGCACTGTGCACTGAGAACTGACCATTTCTTTGACCATCGGGATTGCACTTGTTTTAGAAGACACTCAACACTTCCTCACACATGAATGTTCCTACTCATAATTCTCACAGCCTCTTTTACAATTAGGCTCTCAAACTTTAACCATAGACTCATCAACTATGGAATTAGACATGTAAAAAAGGATTCTTGAATTGAACAAGCATAGAAGGAGAACACATAGAAAAATCGAGCGCAATTTTTCTTCATTACTAAAAAGTTTTACATCTGGATGAGAGAGCTATCTTAATCACTTCACAAGTGTCTAATGACTTCAAATTCTCTTCAATTCGTGTTCTCTCACACTCTCTCATATTTGCCCCGGAATTTTTCCTTGTATATATAGGCAAATATGTACAAGCTCATAACCATACAAAAGTATAAGTGAGCTAACTCTAAGTTAATGTATATATGTATACACATCTTCATTCTCTAAACATGTACATTCTTCATGCTTCATATCTTGACCTTTTCTTCAATCCTTAACTTCAAAGATTCGTCAAAACTTCAATTGTTGGTTGGCTTGCACCAACAGTGGATTCCCCAAGACAACAAAAGCATAGAACTATATCTCAATAGAGAAACAAAGGAAGCCTTTTGGAGATAAAAGCCAGATTAACCTAGCAAAATCAGTAGAGTCACCATCTATGAGTTCAAAGATCTTGAGACACCAGGAAAAGTTATATATATGGATAACACATCAAAGAGAATGTTCTTGGTATCAGAGAATGATAGGAATGCATACACTTGGCAAGGTGAATTAATTTTTTCTCCACCATGATCTAATAGTTCCCATGGCCACCAAGGTGTAGGATCATCAGAGACTTATGAAAGCCAACCAGAACGAACCAAAGAGAGATCTGAGGTAATCTTTGCAAATACTATGCGTACAGATAGATTAGGACTTGAAAGTGAAAGATTTGAAAAAGAAAGACACCAAGCACATAGGCATCAAAGAGATGAACATGATTTTCCATTGCCTAGGCCTCAAGAGTACCCAAGAATCCTTAGACACTGTCAAGTGGTCAAGACAATGAAAAACTACTTTGATGGTTGAGGAGATCCTTATGATCATGTCGCGAAGTTCAAACAAGTGTTAAGAGCTGAACAAGTCGAGGACTTATTCACACAATTCGAGGAATTTAGTTTGACTCTCAAGGGTAGTGCCTTAGCTTGGCTTTAGCCTCTAAATAGTCGTGATTACCGGAATATAGGTCAACTGCTAGAAGCATTCATTGTAGAACTTTCCAAGACTAGTATCATGCATAACACATCACCCTTGATCCATAGCTTCAAGTAGACACCCCAAGAAAGAGTATGAATTGCAAGAAGATGGTTCATACAATACTTAGAAAGATGCCCTGTGTAGAGTTACCTACACCAGCTAAACAAGTGGCTTTGTTTCTAGATGGATTACTAAGCACAAGTTAAGATCATATGTCTACTTAAAAAAGCCTCGATCCATAGAAGAGTGTGTGCGGATGTGCATTGAAATAGAAGAAAAATTGGGTGAGGAGTTAGAATTGTCCAAACTTTATAAGGACTGTGATAGTTCTACCAGTCATACTTTGAGAACCTCCAATGAAATAGATGAGATAGCTAAGCAGGTCGCCAAGAAGCTAGGACTTCAAAATAGACAAACAACAAGGGTCACCTCATTGAAGCGATGTTACAATTGTGGAGGAGACCACATGGCTAATGTTTGCCCGATGATGGCTCAACTGCAAGGAAACCCTAATGCTCCATATTGCACTATTGAGAGAAAGTACATGAACCATACAGATCAAGATTGTCCTTACAATAGGTAGGCTGTTAGACAAACTTATTAGCAACCTTACCAATAGGGTAGGTATCAGATTCAATACCAACAAATGTATCATAGGCCACAACAACAATATCAGCCTCAATACCAACAACAATGTCAAGCACCATATAGGCCACAATTGGTCCTAGGAAACTAACCACCACCTTGTTGGTCTCAAAAAATGACCGTCATTTTCATAGTTCTGACTATTCCCATGAGGAAAGTCCACGAGCTTATTACACAGAGTCACCTGAGCATGGTGAGACTTCTTTCTATCAATAAGAGGAACCACTTATTGAAACAAACTAGGAGCCAGATTGTTCTAATACCATGTACACAAATCCTAACCCCAGGCCCCAAGTGAGACAAGTAAGACCACAAGCCCCTAGAGGACCATGTTTTAGGTGTTAGGGTGACCATTCATTTGTGAACGTCCCCACCCACCATCTCCGAGACAAGGATACAAAATCACAATACAAGGCTTTTGTCTTGAGTGGGACAAAGAATATCTCCCAAGAGATTGTCCAAGGAACCCCTCTAGTGTGCCCAAGGTTATACCCATTAATGTGGTAGGCTTAGTGGTGGATTCACATTCAAGTAGTTGTAATGTGGCTCCCATACAAGTAGTTACTAGGGCACAAGCCTTACAACATGTGAAACCAGCTAAACAATGAGAGCCAAGTGAATCAAGAGAGCCTAGTAAGAGGAAAACAAGAACATGGAAGGGTACTAGGGAGACAGCTAATCTTAAGTGGAATAAAAAGCTATCCAAACTAGAATAAAGCCTTCAAAATGAAAAAAATGAAAATAGAAGATATTGCCTCTCAAAACCCCTCGCATGTCAAAACTCCATCCTCACCACCTCATCGCACCCCATCACTCATTGTAAATAAACCGCAACTAGGGTTTGTTCTTGTAGATCCAATGCCAAAAGACTTGGACATGATGTTCAAGGCCTACTAGGATTGACTTCAAAAAGGTCCAACAGCTGCAAACCTAGACAAGAGCTACCCTAGAGCAAAGTTAGAGATTGAACAGACACAAATGTGCAAAAAAATGATAGAACTAGCCCAAGCTATGGTCGATACCAATCAATTGTTCAATTAGAAAAACTCTATCAAATCGAGTTTGCATTTCTAGTGCTTACTAGAAAGATTAGAGCAGTTGCTAAACAAGCTGCAATTTTCTTTACCTCCACAAGCTCAACCAATTGTTGAAAGAGAACACTCACGGCCAATATAAAAACTTATGTTCCTAATTCCATGAATGATTGAACACATCTTCCAATTGAACAGTATTCTCAAGAGTTCTTGGAAGAAATACAAGAAGCAAAATGGGCCAAGGAGAAGGGTAATCCCCCTCCTACTCCTAAAATTGATGATCTTCATCAGCAATTTCCCTAAGATATTCCATCTATTTATGGAGATCAGGTAGAGCAACAAGAAGATGAAATATTAGATTTTGAATCTAATTCTTTACAAAAGTTTCCACAATTCAGAGGCCCATGGGAATCTGAATGTCTTCAAATCAGAGCTCCCACAATACTTGTAAGAAATCAAGATTCAGTGGTCCCAAGGAACACTGAGGTCATGAAGAACACTAAGGTTTAGTGTCATCTCACCTTAGAAGAGTTACTCAAAGTAAAACGTGAGTTATGGAATCATGTGGCGAATCAGGTTCTAGAACTTGATTCCAATATGCCAAAAGCAAGCTCTAAGAAGAAAGTACCAAAGATACCTCTAGACAAAATAGGAGACATGAGTGAAGGTGAAGAAGGTAATACTTATCTTCCAATCACTTACCAAAGTTACACAATCAAATCTATCTTAGATTCAGGTGGTTATGTTGCGATTGCTACGACCTCCTTGTGGAAGCAATGGCGCAAATGTGCATTAAGAACAACTAGAATGAAGCTTCAAATGGCTGATGGCCATGTTGAAAGACCTCTACAGTTGCTAGAAGGGATAACTCTAACCACTAGTGGTGTAGAGTTTGAACACACCTTTGCTATATGTGACTTTTGGAAAACTAATTTCTATGAAATTCTCCTAGGAAGACCCTTCGTCCGACAACTACAAGTAGTGAATGATTAGGGAACCAAGTCCTTGTACCTGTAGCACTTAGGGGTCACAACCAAGGTCAATCTAAAAAAATTATACATTTAGAGATGTACCACCCCTATAGTGGAATCATATCCACAAGATGCGAGAAGATTCAATCTCTATGCATTTTCATAGTTCTTCTGATCCATCATGGATGCATGAAGATACTCACTCGTGGATGTGCAAAATAGCAGAGGAAGAGGAAAGACATCTAAAACTGAGAGAAGAAGCAGCTTCTCAAGAAGATAGACCGGTTAGAGACCTAGCCTACACATCGATGATCTTTCCAGATGAGGAATTTGAGCCTCATGGTTGGGCACAAATTTTAGACACCATGTACATTGCTATCAATGAAGAACAATGGACATCTCATTATGATGAGGAGGGTTATGATATCTTTGTGTTCATGTGTGAGGCCTTGCTAGAAGAGTGCGACCCTAGTGATGTCATTAAGAAGAAGAGGACGACGATGATCTATTATCCATTGTAATGGATAATTGCTTTGATTCAGAGGAGTAGTATTTACAAAATGTAGGAGTATTTACCCCAAAAGAAGAAGAACCTTTCACAAGCATTAGAACTATAAATTCAAAGGAGGAAAGTGAGGGTAGTCAAAAGAAAATGAAAAGAAAAGCAGTGAATCAAGCAGAGGAGGAATCATTGTTCAAAGTACTAGATAATTTCAAACTCTATAGATCCATTAGACAAGGTTGTCCCCGTGCTCCCCTGCTCTTTGCTATTGCTAGTAATGCTCTTGAGTCGTTGGTCATGCATGAGATGGAAAAATGTAATCTCAAAGGAATTCACATTCCTAATTTTGATATCCAACTAGGTTTGTGAATGTTTGCTAATGGTATGAACATGTGTACTAATGTTGACCCTAATTCTACTACTTGCTTCCTTCAATGTTTGAATGGTTTTTGTTTAGCTAGTGGATCCCAAATCAATCACAAAAGAAAAAACAAGATTAAAGCTTCTAACAATGTTATTATCTTTACGCTTTTGGGCATCCCTATGGGCTTCAAAGTCTCATTCCAACAAAGGTGGGACTCGATGATGGAGAAATTCAAGAAAGAGGAGATTTCTTTTGGGAGGCAATGAACAGGTAAATAAAATTCCTAAGGCTGCTTGGCACATTTGTTTCTTACCTAAATAGGAAGGTGGCTTGGGTATTTTTAATCCTATCAAGATGGCTAATAACCTCTCAGCTGGATGGATTGTCAGATGGTTAAACTTCAATGACATTTGGGCTTTATTGTTAAAGGGGAATGTTCATATGTTTTATGTGACAAATTCTAAGTCATGGGTTAATAATCGTCTGTGGGACATTATTGGCTCTACTTAACAGTTCTGTCCTCTAGGTAGTGTGTTGTCTTGCACATTTTGGAGCTCGTGGATGAAAGTAAAAAGTTTATACTTACCTAAACAAGAATTTACCTACAATATTAACTTTTTCCTACAAGAATCTCCCTAGCATGGTTGGCTTTCTTTATGGAATAACCTGTAGTAGTCCATAAAGGAACATAAATGCTTTAAAAAGGGGATCAGAAGCTGGGATCGGTTTCTCCAAAGAGGTGAGTTAATCTCTGATAATAAATGCAAGAATATAATACATTTTTCTTCTACATGCATACAGGTAATTTTGGACTCCAAATCTTAGGATGGAGGAAGCTAAAATTGATTTGCATGAGGTGGCTCTAGAGATGTGAAAAAGCTTCCAGATCAAAAAAGGTTTTATCAATAGCATCATTCAAAAACTTAATAGTAGATGGAAACTTCAGTGATCACCTAGTCAATGGAGATATAGATTCAAGTCTTTATGGGCTTTCCCAAACAACATCAAGCATTCCTTTCTGCAGTGCCTTATTTTGCACAATGTTTTGTGATGTGGTAGGAGAGCAAAGAAGATTAAAGTTTACAGTGAAACTTGTACTTTTTGTGGCAAGGAGGAGGATTTGCCCCACGTTTTTGTTAATTGTTGGCATGCCAAGCAATTTTTTCAATTTTTGCATCCCATTCTTAAATTTAAGGGAATCCCTCAATTACGCTTAGAAGAAATCATCATCGGTTATTGTGATAAGATGAATTTAGTCCCTTCGAGGATTTGGAGGAGCCAGATACTCTGGCATACATGAATTCGCAAGAATCAATTTTATTTTAATAGTGGGAAAAAACTTCATTATTCCTCTCAAGAAAACTTTTTTGTCCTCTAGTTAGTAAAGCTTGTGGTCCATCAGCAAAGTTTTGGTTTGCAATTCCTCTTTTGCTATGCAAGTGTCAACCTCATATGTGGAGAGATATTCTTCTTTTTTTTTTAATAAAGGAAGTTCGGCCTTAGCCTACTCTCTTGGACTTGTATTAGTTAAAAGAAAAGTACAAGTGAAGGGGACTAGTGCCCACGGGACCCCCGAAATCCCACAGATCAGGGCTAGATTTTACAGAGTTTAGATGGCATTACAAAGAAGATTAATCACCCTCTCATCACCCTCATGCGGGGCTCACTTGGGTTTAAGCTTGTTGTTGATGAGAAGGAGCGCTTGATGATGTCTGAAGGGGGTGATTTCTTACAATTAGTGATTCTTTTGCCGATCTTTACATTCTCACGCTTTTGTTTTCCCTGATCTTGGTTTTCTTGAAAGGCTTGAATCTTGTGTGCTCCCTATGGAAGATTTGGAATAAAGCCAAGTGAAGATTGGAAGTGGGCAGCCGATATCAGACAGGATGAATCTATCCAATTTCTGATCCATGGCATCCGAAACATGGAATCTTGGAACATTCGAAATTCCAAGAGGCTATGGAACAAAGGCTTCAAAAAATGGAAAAATCTCTAGAATACTTTACAAAGTAGACGTCTTGTCTGGGACCGCTCTAAAGTTTGTCTTCTCATGGGGCATGACCCACCGTGCCCAATTGGTCTCAGATGGTAATTGCCTAACAAAAATTCCAAACATCATTGATTATCAGGTCAACCTCAACAAGAAGTGGTGCCTATCGTGGATGCGGCTCGGATGGGATATGAAGTTCATCACTATCTGACACCCTGACCATTCATGGAAATCCTAGAAAAGGCATTACCAATTAGGATACTCACATACCTATTGAGCTTCATACTAGCCCCAATGTCATGAAGAGACTACAGAATAAAATCCCACTCTATTCTATCATAAGCTTTATCAAAATCCACTTTGAACTAGTAATACTCTTGTTTTCTTTCATTAGCATAGTCTAACCCTTCTCAATTAGAGATGATAGAATCCAAGACATATCTTCCCTTAATAAAGCCTTTTTGTTCAGGGAGAATAATTCTATCCATGAGAGGGCTTAGTCTCCTAGCTAAACTAAAGGAGAAAATCTTATAAATAGTGTTGATGTTCTATAACAAAGGTTTTTTCTTTTTCTTGAAAGGATGGCCTATAATATTTCGAGTATCATGAAATGTGAGTGAGTAGAGGAGGCGGGGCATCAAGTGAATTCTAACAATCACATATAAAATCAAGAGCAAGGACTATGAAACAAATGTTTGCTTGACTATCGGGACTTAGGGATGCTTGTTGTAATGGTAGTAACAGTAGTGCATTATTCAGTTTTTGATTGAAGGTTCAGGGTTCATTATGATTTTCACATTAACCCTTGAATGTGGGGGAACTCTAGGGTGGCTTCACATCAACATAGTGGAAAAAAGGCATAAAACATTGAAATTCCACTTGGAACTGGCAAAACATGAGTTTCTCACCGCTCATGTATTCACACCTAGTGGAAAATGCTTTGCACTATTGTCTAATGTGAATAAAAGATGACTTTGGAATTATAAAATAAAATGATTTTTTATAAAGAAGATCTCAATGTTCAGCTTTGAAAATGTTTGTATACAATATTTTTATATGATAAAAGTCCACGTACATTGTAGATAGATGTTGGGGTGGAGGGGGAGGGTGGAAATGTTTCAACATGTGTTGTGTCTAGTCAGCAAACAATTGTAATGTTCTAGTGCTCAATCTAATGAGCCTCTGATAGAAGAGCATACATGGCATTAAGTAATCCAGCGAGGAATCTAGAAAAATATAAAGGCTAGCAAAATTTGTGGAATTCCATCATGGTGCAAGCAGTGCCATCGTGGCAATGAGGATTTGGGACACATTTTCTTTTCATGCCCCAAATCTATCTCGATCTGGTGGATCCTTGAAAAAATATTGCTTCTACAGGAGCAAATCAATTGGAAAGAAGCTTTATTGGATGAGGCAATTGGTTGCTCCTCACCATTATGGAATGCTATAAGAGGTGAGACCCTCTAGAAGATTTGCAAGGACAGGTGGGCTTCCAACTTTGGAAACCCTCCCAAACAATGGTATATCGAGAAATCCTTTTTTCTCCTAGGCAAAAAAATTTCCAATTGTAAGAATTTCCCACCTTCTAGGCATCATAGAGTGCTTTTTCGCAGAGATGGACGAGAGAGAGAGAGAGAGACTACTCCCCCTCCTCTCGGTAGTAGAGATGGCGGGGCTAATCATCAATAGACAGAGAGAGATTGTGGGCTGGACCATGGGCCAGATCATCAGTGGAGAGAGAGAGAGAGAGCCAAGATGTCTACAGACAATGCATAGAAGGAAGTGGCAATGGCTAGAGAGAGAGAGAGCAATAAGGACATATGTTGGAACACATGGATGAGAGAGAGGGAGAGAGAGAGAGAGACAATGTGAGTGAGAATGCATGAGTACATCAATGTATGCATGTATGTAAAGCATATGTGAAAAGGCATGTATGATAGATTGCATGCATATGTGTGCATGAGTGTAAGTGAGAGCATGCATGTGCTTGTATGTAAGATGCATATTAGTGATATGAGCATGATAATATATGTGCATACATATGTAAGCATATGTCAGAGTGAATAAATGCATACATATGATAGTGTGTATGCGTGCATGTGAATGGACATGTATGTGCATGAGTGAAAATATGAGAGTATGTGTGTGTTAGCCTACATATGAGTGTGTGTTAGCATGAATATGATAATGAGTTAGCATGCATGTAAGAATGTGTTAGTTTGCATGTGTGCATGAATGCATGTGTATCTAAGCATGTGCTTACATGTGCATAAATGTATGGAAGTGTAAAAGAGCATATGCATAAGTAAGCATAAATGCATGGATATTAGTGATGGAGAGTGTTAATCTCCAAAAGACCAAGTTATACTTGATGTTAGATCACCTCTATATCAAGAATAACAGAAAACCTCTACCAATTTGGAAGACCAATACTAGATTATCAAAATTTTGAACTAACTATGAAGAGAATCACTACTCAGAAAGTCTGCTGCACATAACTCACTCATTGACTGATCAAATGTGTAAAGTTTTTTATAAAAATTTGCATGAAGTGTCTTGTCTAATGTTTGTGCACCTTTTCAAAGTTAAATCTTCTCAAAAGACTTAGTAAATATTAAGAAATTATTCAAACAGCTCACCTATGTTTGAAACTGATCTCTAGTATAGTCGATTTTGACACCTATAACTTCTAAAGCATGGTTCTCCCAAAAAAGTACAATTCATTTAATCAAATTCTTTTAGCCATAGGTAGATTACCTTCCAACTTAAAGAACGAGTGCTTGCTTGCTGAAAACTTTACACTGTAGAAGGAGAACTGACCAGAACATTAGCATCAAATTTTGCGCTAGTTTCAACTTCACTTCTTCACATGTACACATGTAAATGTACCTACACTCAATTCTTTCAACTTGATCACAATTAGGATATGGAAACTTGTATGTAGGTCAATCAACTATAGATTTAGACTTGTACAAAAGCATTTCACAAAAGATTAAACACAAAAGGAGTACTCAACAAAAGATTAGGTGCAATTTTTTTTCTTCTCTAAAAAAGTTCTACATCTGAATGATGAGAGATATATTCCTCACTTCCAAAATGTCTAATGACTATTAAAACTTCTAATTCTTCTCATCCCATGCTCTCTCATACTTGCCCCAACTTTTTACTTGTATATAAAGGCATATATGTACAAACTCATGACCATTCAAAAGGTATATGTGAGCTAACTACAAATTAATGTACATATGTATAAAAGTCTTCATTTCCTGAATATGCTCTATCTTCAATCTTCATTTTTTGATCTTTTCTTCATCCTTTGACTTCAAGTCTTTATCCAAAACATCAATTGGTGGTTGATTTGCACCAATAGCTCCCCTTCAATCATCAATTGAGGTTTTCTCTATCTTCTTTATACCTGCCATGTCTTTGAATCTTTGAAGCTTTGGTCCATCCAAGCTTTTGGTTAGCATATCTGCAATCTGATCTTTTGTTGAAGTATGTATGACTTTGATATCCTTATCAATCACCTTCTCTCTTAAGAAGTGATACTTAATCTCAATATGTTTAGTCCTGACATGAAAAACAAGATTAGCAACTTGATACAATGAACTCATATTATCTCCATGAATGGTGGGTGTACTGTGAATGATGTCAAAACTCTTCATGAGAGTCTTCAACCATATGACTTCCTTTGCAACTTCAATCATACCTTTATACTCTGCCTCTGTAGATGATAAAGCAACTCTATGTTGCTTCTTAGAACACTAAGAGATTAACTTATCTCCCACATAACACAAGTATCCATATGTCGATCTCCTATCATCATGATTACTTGCCCAATCTGTATCACTATATATCTTGATGTTTGTATCTGATGTGAAACCATAATACAAACCTTCCTTGAGTGTACCCTTAATGTACCTCAACACTCTTTGTCCTGCAACCCAATGTTCTTTCCTAGGACAATGCATGAATTGAGACAACACTCCTACTACATATGACAAATCAGGCCTTGTTAATGTAGCATAAATTAATCTACCTACCAAACTCTGATAAAGCTTCATGTCCTTGAATTCTTCTCCTCCATATCTGCTCAACTTATGATTCACCTCCATTGGATTAGGTGATACCCTGCAATCTTCCATTTTAAATTTGATCAACAAGTTCTTCAAATACCTTTCTTGAGTCACATATACTCCATGTTGAGTATATGAGATCTCCATGCCCGAAAAATATGACAAGTCTCCCAAGTCAATAATCTTGAACTCTTTCTCCATTTGTTTCTTGAGCCTTTGTATGCCCTTCTAATCTGTACCTGTAAGGATTATATCATCAACATATATACACATGTAAACGAACCCATCATCACTTGCTTTGATAAGCAAGCTACTATCAGCTTTAGATACATGCACACACACACACACACATATATATATATATATATATATATATATATATATACATATATATATATATATATATATATATATATATATATATATGTATATATACATGCATACTCACAAACATACATACATACACACACACACACATATATATATATATACATACACATGCATTCACACATACACACACATGCATGTTTTAGGGTTAGGGTTTTAAGGATTAGTGTTTTTGGCTTTTACACATATACACACATATACACATATAAACACGTAATACATATACACATACACATATATATACACACACATACACACATACACACATACATACATATACATTGTTTAGGTCTAGGTCTTCAGGATTAAGGTTTTAGGGTTTTTACATAGATACACATATGCATACACACACATACACATATATATATTCACATACACGTATGTGTGTGTGTATATATATATATATATATATATATATATATATATATATATATATATATATATATATATATATATATATATATATATATATATATATATATATATATATATATATATAGAGAGAGAGAGAGAGAGAGAGAGAGAGAGAGAGACAAGAATACAGACATACACATGCTTTTGGTCTAGGTCTTTAAGATTAGGGTTTTAGGGTTTTTACACATGCATACAAATATTTACACATATACAAATATACACACATAATACATATACACATACACATGTATATACACAGGCATACACACATATACATGTAGTCTAGTTGTTTTTTATACAGATCATGTCTGTGTCTCATTTCTTTGTACATGGTTCATGATTCATTTCGCTCATGTCTTTTGTATTTGGAAATATGTTTTCCTTTATCAAATCATGGTTTTGTTGCCTCTCATACATGTCACATGTACTCGGGTCTTTCTTGGGCAAAGTGTATTGTCTTTTGCTACACAACAACATGGGAATGTTGCTGTAGCAAGAGGCAACACACTCTACCCAAAAAAATGTTTGCAGATATGGTAACCGGTATAGGTGATGGTATAAGCATCGGTATCCCCAAGCACATACCGATGCTTATACCAACTATTTTTCCCAAGGGCATACCATGGCTTATATCGACACTCACACCGACTCTCATACTGACACTTATACTGATGCGTATACTAATGCTTATAATGATGCTTTGGTTCCGACGCCTACACCGATGTCGGGGCAAAATCACGCTCCTTCATTTTCCTCGGTATACACATAATATGTTGTAGTGTTATCATGATCATTATGTTTGTGCATGTCCAAATATAGTTATGTATGTGAATGATGTGTGCTTATCCAAGTGCTCCATGTCTCTCATGCAGGTAAGCAAAGAAGCTTTAGATAGTTCAGGAGATCTTAAAGATAAAGACTAAGTCTTTATTCTAGTCTCAAGATCAACCAGACTTGATCAAGCTTGGCCATGATTGTCCAAGAATGTGTGGTTGGAATTACTCTATAGATTGCCCAAGTACTCGCCATAAAATTCCTTTTAGGAATTTTTCACTCAGGTTCCATTTATCCAATGGAAAATTATGAAAAGAGTAAGTTTTTCCAAGTCTGAATAGAGTGAAGGAATTCCAAGAATGTAGTCTGCAACCGTGAATATGGTACTTAGGTCTGTGGAAAGTACAACATAAGTGTTTGCCTATCCTTCAAGGGATTTCGGTACAAATCCAGAGAGCATGAGCAGATGCTTCGACTTAGGAAGTAGAGAGATTCTTGTAAAAGTCCCGGTGGAGGTAGGTACCTAAAGTATCAGTAAGAAAGGAATCTAAAGACAAGAAGTTAAATGCTCTTGTCGCTACAAATTGGTTAAGGATAAACCAATTGAACTTGAATCTATGAAAATTCACGTACTTGGAATTTTGATTGGTTTTCATTTGAAAACCCTAGCAAAGAAGGATGGATGCTCCATCAAGAGGTTTTTAAGTTTCCAAGATAAAGCACGTGATTGTGAGACGATCATGTGAAGGAATCAAAACCTAGAAAATCTAGTTAGAGGTAATGCCTAAAAGTTCAAAATTTTCATAAAAGAATTGAAGAGATAAGGTACTCTATCAAGAGATGTTTAGACTTTAGGATAAGTATCATATAAAATAGGGTGGTATGGGACACCAAATTTAATAATCAGATTGATGTAGGAAAGATGGTATGGGACATCGGACCGTGGATGATAATTATCTTTTAGTCCTAGCTTGGATCCTGAAGTTAAGTTTGATCCTCAAGAGAATTAAGACTTCTAAGAAGGAATTTAATTTAAGAAGGATAAAAGTAGTATCCTAAGATACTTCAAGATAACTTCAAGATCATGGAAACAGAAGATATGAAGTAAGTAACTTCCAAGATCTTCTTGAAACACTTCAAGATAAAGTGTTGTTAAGTCAGAAATATTTCATAAATTTCTAAACTAAGTTGGACTTTAATTTTGAGTTGATACTTTCAACCAAAGATTTGACTTAATAAATCAAGCATCAAGTTCCTAGTGTAACTTGGTAAATTCACTCTTTTGACTCAAAGAAATGCACAAGAATTGCATTCTCAGTAAGGATTCATAAAGATTGAATGTGACCTGAACTTAACCTCAAGAGAAGCATTTGAATACAAAACTCAACAGAACCTCAGTGGGTCAACACACTGATGTTGGTTACCACACTAGTATCTTGTGGTTGGATGATGTTTTCGAGTTGGTTTGAATCTTTTTTGAGAATCTAGCTTATTTTTCTTAAAGATAAAGAAAATGCTTCAATAGCTTATTGAAAGAGATCTTTGAAAAGTTAAAGTCTTGAGTCATCTAGACTTTGACTCATAGCAAGTTTACGTATGTTCGAGGTTTGAATTGGTTATACAGAGTTTTAGTTATTTCTTTCTGCTTTCCAAATCTTTTGGAATTGGCTCAGACATGGTATCTGATTTCTTTTGCAAAAGACCAGAGTTAGCCGATTAGAATTAGATAACTAAATTGAACATCCTAGATAGATGTTATGTACAAGAACCTTTTAAATCTTCAAAAGATAATAAATCTAAGTGGAATTATTTATTTGAGTTTGCTTCAAGTTAATAGCATAAATGATTTCCTAGAGTCTAGTATACTCTAGAATAGAGAAGTTAGGAATTGCTCATCAGATTGACAATTCCCAAGAACTTTCAGTTAAAGTCTTTGAGAAAAGTCTCCTAGGTTGGATAATTTTTAGTTTGCATTTGAATTGGTCAAGTTAGTATGGTTGACTCAACAGAACTGGTAAACTTTCTCCTACAGTTGACATAGGATTTTTTTAACCCATTTGGACAAAGTAATCCCCTAGTCGGGTGAAAAAATCAAGTAACTGTTGGATCAGAGTTAACCATTGTATAAACATCCAAGTTAGATGTTTGACACAACCAAACTTTAAGTGCTCCTAATCAAATTCAAGTGAATCAAGAGTTCTCAAATTCTTGCGAGGGATAAGAATCCCACCTTCGTCACTAAGTCCATGCACCATTCATGCCCAGAAATGGACTAGTACGTTGAATCCATCTAGTTCACATGTTTGTGCCTAGATCAAACATCGAGAAACTATGAATTGGCGAGGGATGCTTTTAGATCCACCCTTATTATTCACTCACTACTTTGAACTTTGATCAGTTTATCAACGTGCAAAGCGAGACAGTGTTTTGAATTTTTCGGACAGGGATGCCACCACAGAGATGAGACATGTTTTTCCTGTTTTAGAACATGACCATCTTCTTCCAGCTTTAGAACATGAGGCTCGAGGGTTGCCTACAGTATGTATATAGCTCTATTTTCGAGGACAAAAATATTTTCCAACGGGGGAAGAATGTAATAAATTAAGTTTATGATCTAGGGGTCCGACCGGTTCAGACAGATCTGAAATTGGACACCGTTTGGTCATCCGAGTGTATGACCAAAGATCTCGGGTTTAGACTTACTAGGAGGTCTTGTGATCTTGTGAACAAGTGATCCACTTAGCTTAGTGGTTAAGTCTCAAGGATGTGAAGGAGGAGGTCTTGGGTTCAATCCCCATGGGAAACATGGGGAGAGTATTTTGCCCAAAGAGATCTAGAGCCTTCTAGAAGCATCCACTTGAGTTAAGGCGAGTTGATTGGGACACTTGGTGCACATGCAGTTACATGGCCGACACATGGATGGCTAGTATCCACCTCCCCAAGAAGGCAATACCTTGGAGAGAGCTATATATAAAGGCATTTGGTTGGGAGGAGAGTCATCTCTCTAGAAGTGGTGGTCGTAATCGCACCACTTCTTGCGATTATGACCACCACTTCTAGAGAGATGACTCTCCTCCCAACCAAATGCCTCTATATATAGCTCTCTCCAAGGTATTGCCTTCTTGGGGAGGTGGATACTAGCCATCCATGTGTCGGCCATGTAACTGCATGTGCACCAAGTGTCCCAGTCAACTCGAGTTAACTCAAGTGGATGCTTCTAGAAGTGTCTAGATCTCTTTGGGCAAAATACTCTCCCCATATGTCCTGACCACTAATGGCAACAAGCTAAGAGTGCATTTGTGCTTTTTGGTTGGCCATTGCTCATAAATCCATTTAATCCAATGTTTGATTAGTTCTAGGAGGCAACAACTAGATTTTGGGTTTGTTATTTAAGTGTTGGATTTCATATTTCAATGTGAAGCATACATACTATCCATATTCAAACAATCTTGACATGTTATGATTGAGCATTGTTATAATCTAAAATTGCAGGCTTGCATTGATTCGACATCAAGTTTCAATGCAAAATGTATAAATATTTATATTCTTGAGGTATTTATGTATTATGCAATTACGAGTTTCAAAAAGCTTTTGAATGAAATGTAGACTCAAACAAATCACTTCTTGAATTGATGTTGGATTGTTTACAAGATTTGTTTACATGAATTGTTTTGAGACATCTTATGTTAAGCATCAAGGTAGCATCAAAATTCAGCAAATTCGAAAAGTTTAGAGAATCAAGTTAGTTATTTAAAGTCTATGTTCATGAACTTTGATTATTTGAACACGCATTTATGGAATTATTGAATAGCTAAATGATACTTTTGAGCATCCATTTTTATTTATGATACATATAATTTAATGCTTTGATTTACTTTTTCAACTGACCTGTCACTAAAATTTCAATATGAACATGAATCATGATATATTTAAGATCATTATTTTGATATATTGAGTATCATGTCTTATATTTTGTTGCTTGGTACATACTTATAGGTGAAAATAATGGATCCTAGAAAGGTGTTGAAGTAGGGTTGTTCAATGTAGAATATGATGATGCAAATATGAATTATTGTGAGGTAGCAAAGATATAAAAATGATTGGGAATCGTGCTATGGAAAGCAATAATACAAATTCCATCAATGTAGGGAGTAGTAGTGTGGAAATCCAAGAAGTTAATAACAAGCATAGTAGGAAATGTGCAAACACAATGGATATTATTATGTGCATGGCCATATTTATTGAATTCTATTATAAATGAGGAAAAAAATTAAATTTTCATTTTGTGAGGATGCTAAAAAGGATAATATATACTCAGAAAGGTTGCTCAACATAAAGATGTAGTGCTTATGTTAAATTCTAGAAAATGGTTGGATGATTTTCCCAAAGGTCCTCTTGAGGAAGGAGTCAAGACCATGGTTCATATTGAAGAAACAAGAATAATCATATGCATGAAAATTTCTACTTTTGTGCATTGGAAGATATTTCTTTGTATAAATATCCAAGCCATTGTAAACTATTATGAGAGCTTTGAACACCAAGTATGCCTATATTAGATGAATATGGCTGTTCCATTAATGTAGTTTTAGGAAGAGTGTTGTTATTAGCAATACATGATTATATAAATTGCAATTGATGCTTGAAATACATGCAAGTCCATTATACTCTCTACTCATTGATGCGATAACAGATCATATAATTAAAAAACATTTGATTATATATATTTAATATATGACAAATGTGGGAAAATTCCATATAAAGTTTGACTTTCTTGAGTTACTTGTAATGGAAAATGGAAGTACAAAGTGCATTTATGATCGTGTTACTAAAATTCTTAGTGAGAATATGCTTGATGTGCATAAATAAAATGCATTCTGATTTCCAAAAATGGAGCATGTGTAATGATTTGGCATAAGACATGTGTAGTTGCTTGTTTTCAAGATTTTAGGCCTCACATAATAGAAGTACACATCCACATGTTTATGCTTTTCTAAACAAAGTCGCAAATAAAGTCTATTCATGGTTGTGAAAATCTTTGAGGCATTGTGATGAGCTTTGGAAGTTCATGAATGAGTATGATATATTAGTTGTAAAAGCATTACAAATCCACTCCCTTACCTGGCTCTCATGAGGACAAGTGATGGAGAGGCTTGTAAACATGATGTTTGTTATTCTTCAACAATGGCAAGAAAGTGAGAAGAAGTGGTATAAGAAAATCACAATTTTCGCAATACAATTTATAATACGCTTGTTGGGTGACATCCTAAAAGAGCTTAACAAGCTCAGTATGGAACGCATGAGATGAATGCAAAATCATTAACCGTCATGCTTCACTTGACAATTGAGAAGCTAAAAAGACGATATCTTGATGTTGATGGAGATAACTTTGTTCTCAATTCACCATACTTCTCTTCTTTTTTGAAAATGATAGAAGATTTTTTATTGTTGTATGAGGATGGAAATGTGGAGTCACATGTACATGCATTAAGATGTGACCCTATTATGATAGATATAAAGAGGAAAAATGATAATGAACTCAGTGATTCAAAACATGATGTTGATTTTGGTATACATCTTAATTCATTACCTTGTGATAATGCAAAGTACAAATTTTCTCTTAATGAATGCATTTCTATGGAAAATGTTTATGTAACAAATATTCTAGATTCAATGAATGAACATTTTGACATTATATATGTATATAATGCCTTCAATGTATTTATTCCTTCCTCATATCCACTTGATGCATATGTTCGAGAGAAAAATGAATTTAGAATGGTTGACTCAAGTTAACAATCAGCTAAATTTTGATAGTCAAATTGTTGATATCCAAAAATGTGTGTGAGAGGTAATATTTTGTTGGAGTCCTATATTGAAGTACACAACATAAAAGCATGCATGATTCATGGAGATCTTGTAGTGTGATACATTCATGTTGGGATATATGTCTTGAAATGATGAGACTATGGAAATTGAGTTTGGTTATCCCTCCAAGCACATCTTCGTGCAAAACCGATTTTTTCAAAAACATATCTTATAAAAAATAGTAGGAACTAGTGTGTGGAGGATACCAGCGATAAGAGATCCCTGACAACAAAGAAACCAATGAGGAGGGCTACACTACAACCAAAGAAGATGGCTTTACCACTAGTAATGAAGACAATATGGATAGTGAAAGTTCCATCAATGGGTCGACTATTCCGTAAATGGTTTCCTGTTCATACCCACGAGAGGCCTCTCGCAAGGGAAAAAAAGCCTTTTGAGGTACGTTGGAAAATCCCCCACAAGAAAAAATTACTAATTCGGGACCCCCTGGCAAAAAAGAAAGACAAGTTCAAGAGGAGAAAGGATAAAACCTCTTCCCACAAAGGGGGTAGCTTACGAAAATGATCATCATCTCACTAAATGCTATGGGGTTGACTGACCCCTCAAGAGCGACCATCATTAGTCAATGGCTCCATGACACTAGCCTAAATCCTAAATTTATTTATATCCAAGAGACTAGAATTGATGGAGAAGACCTCCAGAAATGCCTTAGACATGTCTCTCTGACCCATGTCTGGATCTTGACATCACACTGGATGGTTAGGGGCAAAAAGGTTGAGAACCATATTGTTGGTTGTGCACTCGACATGGGAGCAGCTAGAGCTTTGCACTTGGATGGGCCACTTGGTGCATCTAAAGATGAGGGCAACACTCTCCTCGTCTTCTATGTTTGGCGAGGTAGGAGGGGTGAAGATAGGAGGGATCAATAACAAATGGACTTGGATGGGGAATTCTACAGGGTAAACAATGGATAGAAGATATGGGAGAGGGGTATGGGTGGCATCAGAGTGTTGTAACTATGTGATGATTGGTTGGCATTCAAGGTGAATGTGAAAGTAGCCTAGTTGATTGGTTGATGTGTACAAGCGTCGATGAGAAAATAAAACTACCTAGATATATATTCATATGCACGATGTTGCACGTTCATTGCCACAACCAAGAACAAGAGTATGGAATGCTTCGGTTCAAGTTGAAAGCTAATGGAAAACTCATTCAAGCTGGGGAGGGGGGGGAGCAATAATCTTTCCATTGTAACATGGGAAAGTGGTCCGACATGGGTGATGCCATCATAGATAAATGGAAATGTTGAACAACTTTGGTTATGGTGGTGCTGACCATAGCACCATTTAGCAAAACAGTCCAAATGGTCATTGAGATGGGCTCAATAGTGATGGAATAGGCAATGCTCTTTACAATTGTGTTCACATCCCTGGCATCCCACTAAAGGAGCACGAAGGTACTAAGGTGATAAGAACTTAGATATTGGCTAGTGGCATTAAAGAAGATGATGGATACGATTTCGATAGGGGAAAAAACATCCATGGTGGCATAGTGCAATAGCAAGCTAAGGGTTGTAGTAAAACATCTACAATAACATAGAAAAAAAACAAGGATGGATTTCAACATTGCGGTATATAAACACAAAAAGGAAATGATGATAATTTAGGTGGGAGGAAAAAGGGAATGATGTGCATAATTGGAGAGATGGTGGACTAATCATCATTCAAACATATGGATCCATGGGTGGAGGATTAAAAATTTGGACATGTCGTGGGTGACCAAAAAGGCCATAACTTTGATCCATTGACTGTATTTTTAATCGGTACTACTTGGGAAAGCATTTTCAAAGAGAAAGTCATCAAACCAAGCGAGGCCAAAATTTGGTAGGGATCGAGCCACTAAACCTTGAACTTGCCGGTAGTCCAATCTGATTTGAAATTATACAATAGTACCAGATATCTTTCTTTAAACACAGGGGTTTTAGGAAACAGTCGTGGGTGTGGGCTACTTGGAGCTGAAGTTCTTGCATCAGTAAAAAGCTTTCAAAACACTACTCATCCAATTTTCAAAGTTCATCTAGTCAAGAATACAAGGATTTCCTGGGCACAACTTTTGTTCAATAGCTACACATAAACTTGGAATAACAATTTCCATAGGGGCAATAACCTCCAATCTGTAGGGTAGTTTAAAGGGAGTACAGCCTATGGTGACTTTATAAGTAGTGTGATAGGCCCACAAGAAAGTACGATTAATTGGTCCCAACACTTGGGACAATCTGTACTGAGCTTCTTTGACATAGTAAGCATTGTTTTCGTTGTCAGATCTTGCTCATGCACAAATAGAGGTTATGAACGTAGAAAACACACAGAAGAATAGAGACAGCAAGAGACGAGACTGAATGTAGTATTGGGTGCAATCTCTCCCCATGCACTCTATTTCGACATCCCACAGAGTGCATGTATTAATAGGAATTTTTTATTACGTCGAAAAGAGTGGTTACATGAGAACAACTTCGAAAAGCAAGCGTGAAACTAAAAGTTGATAACTTTTACAGAAAACCATTGCTTTCAATAACAAAAATCGTGGTCTACAATGACCCTTATTCTAACCATTACTTTTTCAATTGTTTCTAACAATAGAACCTTATACACGGGTTTATTTACAAAGTAAATAAATTATAATTCGGATTATTGATGTCCGCCCTTTCATGCCTTGCAGGCTCCTCATGAACCTTCAACTGCTATATCAAAACATCAAAAAACACTTTAATACATTAATAATTTAACACTCCAACAATGCATTGTTCAACATATTCCATAATTTAACACTCCAACAATGCATTGTTCAACATATTCCATAATTCATAACATGCCCCTCAGTTGAAAAAGCAATTGATCTCAGTTGATAAAATAATAAACGTGGATGACCAGTCACATGTTTCATCACTAAATGTGACAAAAAATAAGCATGTTCCATGTAAAACAACATGCATGGAAATGTTCATGGAGGTGTTACATTAATGTGTTTGTGTATGATATGCAGAAATTAAGTGGTCATAATGGGGTGTTAATTTTGTTTTATGTATCCATTGACATTCTTCAATAGAGGGATTTTTATACTTAACTAAATATCGATGGTATTGAGTACCTGTGCGTGTAGTAGTGACATCATGATCAATGATTTTCTCAGGAACTAAGATTTCAGATTGTTCTTCAATTAAAGGAGGATCATCAAGAAGTGGAGTGAGTGGTAAAATTCCTTTAAATGGCTTAAGTAAACTAATATGAAAAGATTTATGTATATTCTAATGAGATGGAAAATCTAATCTAAATGAATTATCATTAATTTTTTGTATAATGCAAAACGGTCCATAATAGCATGTTCCAAGTTTAATTTTAGGATGCTGTAGAATATTTCTGAGATGTCTTTTAATGACACACAACCATACAAAATCATTTTCCTTGAATTATTTGGCTAATTGTTTAGTATTGATATTACGTGTATATCGCTCTTGACTTTTCCTAATGTGCTCCTGAACATCATGAATTATAGAAACATGATCTTGAGCAATAGAATCAGCCATCGGAATGTCGGTTTGGGTGAGGGACATGGGAGTGGGAAGCTTTTTACCAAAAACAATTTCAAAAGGTGCACAACTAGTAGTGGTGTGTGCAGTGTTATTGTAAGAAAATTGAAGCAATGACAACTTTTCATCTCAGTTACTAGGATTATCTAATGAATAACAACACAATAAATCAAGAATAGTACTGTTTGTAGCCTCACTTTGTCCATTACTTTCAGGTAAAATCTATTTTAGAACCAAAATGTTGGAATAAGGCAACCCAAAAATAATTACAAAATCTAACATCACGATCAGATGACATTACATTAGGAAATCCATGATGTGGGAAAATGCATTTAATGAATAAGTTTGCAGCTTGAGGTGCAGTCAAAGTTTTTCTACATGGAATGAAATATGCATATTTACTAAACCTATCAACTATTGTCCAAATCATATCATTATGTGTGGAAGTGATGGGAAGACTGGTGATAAAATGCATAGAAATTTGTTCCCATGGTTCAATTGGAATGGAAAGTGGCATTAATAATCCAAATGGTTTATCATGATGACGTTTTACACGCTGACAAACAATGCATTGAGAAACATAATGTGCAAGATCTTTTTCCATGTGTGGCCAAAAGAAGAAATCTTTGCAAGCAGAAATGGTGCTTTGTATGCCTCTATGACCCATGTAAGATGGTTCATGCATTTCTTCGATAACAAAACCTTTAAAAGCTTGGGTTATGCACAATCTATGTTGAAAATAAAGAAAACCATTATGGAATGTATAATGTTCATCAGATAAAGATGCAACATTGCTAAAATCATGCCATGCATGTGAAAAATACAAATAAGATGCATAAGTGGAAACCATTTCGTGAAAAGAATGTATTTGGATGGCAGAAATATTATGCAAAACAACAGAATGTGAAGAAAAATGGCTAAGAGCAATAGCTAGAACATTAGCGTCACCAGGTTGATATTGTATCATGGGTTGGAAATTTTGAATGAATGATGCCCATTTAAGATGCCTATCAGAGATTAAGGGCTGATTTAATAAATGCTTAATAGTATATTGATCAGTTTTGATTAAGACCTCAGAGCCATAAGATAGTGTTTCCAAATTCGCAAAGCATGCACCACTACTAACCATTCTTTATCATATGCACTATAATTTTGTTCTGAGGGCTTAAGCTTCCTACTCTCAAATGCAATGGAATGATTATTTTGAATTAAAATTGCACCTATTCCTGAACCACTAGCATCAGTAATGACATGAAAGGGTTGTGAAAAATCAGGTAATTGTAAAACAGGTGCATGTGAAAGTGCTTGTTTACGTTTTTCAAAGGACTGTTGTTGGGTAAGTCTCCATGCAAATTTTATTTTCTTTTTCAACAACAAGGTAAGAGGCAATGCTAAATAAGGAAAATTTCAAACAAACTTCCTATAGAAACTAGCCAAGTCAAGAAAAGAACAAACATCATTGATTGATTGTGGTGTAGGCCATTCTGCTATAATTCTAATCTTTTTGGGATCCACATGCACACCTTCACTTGAAATAATATGTCCTAAATATACTAGCTTACGTTGAAAGAAGTAACTCTTTTCAAGATTAGCATAAAGTGTGTTCTCTAATAACAAATGAAAAGCTGTTTCAAGATGCTTTTCATGTTCACTATCATTCTTATTGTAAACAAGTATATCATCAAAAAATACAAGAACAAAATCTTGTTAATCAAGAAAAATATTGTGCGTTATTTGTGCAAATGTAGAAGGGGCATTAGTAAGTCCAAAGGGCATTACCATAAACTCATCATGGCCAATTTGAGTTTTAAATGCTATCTTAAAAATATCACTTTGTGCCATACGAATCTGATGGTAACCCGATTTTAGATCAATTTTATTCAAGACACGAGCTCCTCGTAACTTATCTAAGAGATCAACTATTTGAGGAATAGGGTATCTATTCTTTATTGTGATCTTTTTGAGGGCTCTATAATCAATGCACATTCGATAAGTTTTATTCTTCTTCTCTACTAAAAGAACTGGTGTTCCAAATGGGGAAGAACTAGGCATTATAAGTCCTTTTTGTAGTAGATCTTTTACTTGGTTTTCTATTTTGGTTTGTTGTAGTGGGCCATGTCTATAAGGTGCTTTATGAGGAGGAGAACTACCAGGGACTAAGTCTATGCTATGGTCAAAGGATCCTCGAGATGGTGGTAGTTCATAGGGATACTCGGACATACAACAATCCTTATAAGCACTCATGAAAGGTTTATATGCATCCGAAAGTGTATGAGTATATTCATTGATGACATTAACAAAAACAATGCATGAATTGAATCCTTTCTTAAATGCACGTTTTACTTGAGTGCGACTAATCAATGGAAATGACTCAAAATCATATTGTGCAAACAAAGTAATGATTTAACCATTGAATTCAAAGTTAAAGGTATGCATATGGTAATCAATACGTGAGTTATAATGGTGACGAAAAGGCATACCTAGTATAACATCATAAGATTGAAAAGGTGCAATTAAAAATGTTTGTGAATCAATATATGGGCCTATGCTAATTGTAACATCTTGCACTTCTCGTGTTACATTATAACGACTACCTTGAAATGCAGCTTTCACTTTATACAAGGAAGGAAACGTTTGTAATTGAAGTTCTTGTACTAATAAATGTGAAACGAAGTCATGTGAACTACCATCATCATGTAGAATTTTAACTAGTTTGTTATTTATTGTACCTTGCATGCAAAGGAGAGAGTGAAGAGAGATATCGTTACCCAAGGTACTTAAGTCCTTCTCCAATGATTCCTCTGTGCAAACAGGAGTAATTTCTTCATTATGGACCTCCATGTTATGCAATTGAGCTGTAGTCCGTTTCATGTGAAGAGGTTGCAATCTGCACCTTATTTTTGTATGTCCAAGTTTACCACAATTCCAACAAGTGATTCATGGTCACTTCTGTTGGGCATCCACCGCTCAAGTTTGAAGGGTAGGTGGTTTGGTTGGTTGGAGAGATGAAGCAACAGGAGGAGTTGAGTAATGGGATTGTGGAGGACAAGGAAAATTGGAGTAAGATGGGGCATTAAAAGTATGCTTCATAGGAAATGTAGGTTTAACATAAAGTGGTCGTTGGTGTGGTTGTTGTAGACGGATTGACTTGGTTATGGACTGGAATTCTTTTTCTACATCATAGGTGAAAGATATAGCCTTGTTGAGGGCTTTAGGTCGTAAGGTGTGAAACTTGACTTGGATTCCCACCTCCAAACTATCTTCGTACTTCCACTCCAAGCTATCCTCCGGTACTTCTTCAAGCATTCAAACAAGTAGTAAATTTTGCCAGAACCGCTCCATGTAGGTAGTAACCGTATCACCCTCCTTCCATGTAAGGGTCGTCCATGCACGTGGAACATGTAAATGGTATTGAGGAGGAAGAAAAGAATCCTTCACTTTATCTTGGAAAGCCTTCCATGTTGTTGGATGCTCTGTACTGTGCCGCGGGACATTCCACCAGAGTTGAGCTTTTCCTACTAAATAGTTAGTGGCAAATTTAACTTTTTCACTTTTAGCATACATTTTGTTAGTATAAAAATCATCAAACTGTGACAGTCAGGAAAGGACTAAAGGCCCATCCTTTTAGCCATCAAATCGTAGAAACTGGTAGTTTCTAGCACCAATCTTCGAATGAGTAACATCAGATTGGGCAGAAACAATAGCTTTTACTACTCTTGTAAGTTTGTCTTCATCAGTTTGTATCTTTTGGAGGACTTCATCATGTTGCCGGATCTCATTCTGAGCTCCTCAAAGCTCATGCCACAAAAGCTCTAGTTGTTGTTCGAGTGTTGCCTCAGGTAGAGGTGGATTACTGTAATCCTCCATGGTGCTCTTCGACCCTTAAGCTAGTGGTTTCCTCTCGTGATGTACCCTCAAGAAATGTACCCTAGCAAAATGTACCCTGTCTGGATATACCCTGATGTATCTTGATAGGATGTACCCTATCTGTATGTAGCTTGGTGTACCCTGAGAAATGTACCCTGATAGGATGTACCCTGAGACGTGCCGCGTCGCGTCGCACCGTGCTGCCTTGAAAAGTAAGAAAAACTGCAAGTTATGTTAAATATAAGAGGAGAGAACTAGAGTCACAACTCCAAGAAAGAGTGTGGTGGTACCCTGTAAGTAGGAGGTTGTGGGTTTAAATACTCCTACCTTAGGGAATCTAAAACTCTCTATTGCCACTCAAAATTAAAATTGCCTCGTGCGTAGCCAACAGCTGCCAACGATCGCCAGGGGAGCCTTGGGTGCCAATGTTGCCAATGTTGCCAATGTATTCCCTAAGTTATTGCCTAAGTTCTTTGCCTTATTCAATGCCTTAGAGTAAGCCGAAGGAGTAAATGTAGGTGTAAATGTAGGTTCTGGTTCTGGAACTGAAACAGAAACAAAAACTCGAATCAGAATCGAAAACGTAAACGGAAAGGAAACAGAAACAAAGAACAGAACTCGATATTGATGCGTGCAGAGCTCTGATACCACTGTTTTTAGGATCTTGCTCACGTGCAAGTAGAGGTTACGAACACAGAAAACACATAGAAGAATAGAGACAGCAAGAGACGAGACTGAACGCAGTATTGGGTGCAATCTCCCCCCCCCCCCCCCCATGCACTCTGTTTCGATAGTCCACAGAGTGCATGTATTTATAGGAATTTTTGATTATGTCAAAAAGAGTGGTTACATGAGAGCGGATTTGAAAAGCAATCATGAAACCAAAAGTTGGTAACTTTTACAAAAAACCATTGCTTTCAATAACAAAAACTGCGGTCTACAATGACCCTTATTCTAACCATTACTTTTCTAAATATTTTTAACAATAGAACCTTCTACACGGGTTTATTTTCAAAGTAAATAAATTATAATTTGGATTATTGTTGTCGGCCCTTTCATGCCTTGCATGCTCCTCACAAACCTTCAGTTGCTATATCAAAAACATCAAAAAAGAGTTTAATACATTAATAATTTAACACTCCAACAATGCATTGTTCAACATATTCCATAATTCATAACAATTTTATTAGTACTTTTGCCTAATCCATTGGCACGAGAGTAACATGGCATACAAAATTTATGGTTGATTTTAAATGAATTATTGAAGGCCATAATTAGATCATTCGCAAAATGTATACCCTGATCGAGGACAATCTCCAAGGGAAAACCAAAACGCAAAAAAACATTAGGTGTCAAATAGCGGGAAACCACCAAAGTAGTAGCTAATTTAATAGCCCAAGCTTCAGCCCAATAACTTTCATAGTCCTTACAGGTGAGTATATACTAACTGTTAGTAAGGACAAGAGGTGGATTGATTAGCCCAATAAATATCAACCCCCACTTTTGGAAAGGTTCAAAAGATAGAACATGTTGGAGGGGGAATGATCACAAGGCAAAGGTTATTTGGTTCTTTGTCAAGGATAACAAGCTAGAGATAATGATGGGTGTCCCTCTACATAGTTGGCCCCCATGGTCCATTCTACAAGAGCTTCTTATGTTTGAGCCCAGCCAAAAAGTGACCAACACGAGTTGGAATGGGCCAGGGCTAAAATTGAAGGAACCTCATGGATGGGGACATACCAAAGCCAAGCTCCCGATGGATGCGAATAGTATAACTATCCGACATGAATACAGAAGCGAGGACTATATAATGCTTTTTTTTTTTGAGAAACTATAGAAAGAGAATCTAGGGAACAAGCAATAGTTAAATAAGCTATTTGCATATGATAGTAGGAATTATGTAAATCCCAAGAAAACAAGGAAAAACTAAGCTAAGTGTTGTAAATTATAGGAGAGGAATCATCCACTCCGTTGAGAGCTCAATGGAATCAAGATAGGATAGGAAATGTGCTACTACATGCAAAGATCCAAGGGGATGTATAACTTCATAATCAAATTCCTAAGACTCTATTGCTACACAAGTTAAGTCAGTTTTTGAGTGATCAATAATAAAATGTAAATTTTTGGCCTAAGAGACAGTGCCAAAATTTCTTAATAGAATAAATGAAGCCTAAGCACTCTCTTTCAATGATTGAATAATTGCACTTAGTAGGTTTCAATGATAGACTAGCATAATACATAAGACGATACCACTATTCCTTCAATTGCATCAAGACACTGCCAATAACTATATTAGGTGCATCTACAAAAACATGGAAAGGTAGATCCCACTATAATGCTTGGAGAATAGGTGCTTGAGTTAGTAGCTGCTTCAATCTCAGAAAGATCATTTGACATTCTTCTCTCCATTGGAAATCAGAGGAGGCAATCCTGGTTAAACGAGTAAGGGGAATGGTGAGGTGTGTGAGTCAATGAAGGTGATGACCATGCCATTGAATTTGACCGAGAAATTGTAGTGATTTTCACTGTGGAGAAGCCAATACTACCTAAACTTTCTCACATTCCATCGTTATACCCTGATGAGAAAATATGTTTCCTAATAGTTTACCATAGGACACCACAAAAATAAATTTAGCTAGATTAAGGCATAGTTGGTATTCTCTACACTTAAGAAAACAAAGTCATAGATGCTACAAGTGTTCCACTTTATCATGTGATATAGAAAAGTCATCAAGGAGCACTTGCATGAAGCTAGTCAAGTAAAGAGAAAAAAAGTCTTGCATACACTATTGGAAAGTATTGGGCGTGCTTCTTAGGTCAAACCACATAATTGTGCAAGCATAAACTCTCCACTTTTTGATAAAAGCTATCTTAGATACATTCTCTTCTGCTATACGAAATTGGTTATACCCACTATACCCATTGAGAAAAGAGTATGTTTCATGACCTACAACTTCATCAAGCTTGCTATCAGAAAATGGTACGGGAAGGGGTCTGGTACTATGGTTGCATTTAAGTTTTGGTAGTCCACACAAATTCTTAGTTGCTTATTTTTCTTCGACACAATCACAATAGGTGAAATCCACTATGCATGTTCGATAGGAATTATGAATCCTACTCATACTAGATAGTCAATTTCCTATTTAAATTTTTTGGCATAGTTAGGATTCATCCTATAACTTTGTTGCTTCTCCGCATAAGCAATTGGTTTAGGCCCAACCTACTGCTAATATAAATGTGGATCTAAACCATACATATCCTTATAATCCTAGGCAAAGACATCAATAAACTCAATGAAAAGGGTGAGTAGGCCTTGATGAAATGGTTCATCCATGTTAGAATTAATTTTAACAAAACCTTATCAGTTTTGGTACATAATATTGGCGGCCGAGGTGATCCTCTACTCCTTTGAAAGTTTTAGGTTAGCATCAGATATTTCAACTACACCCTTAGGATGTTCTTCTACTTCGATAACACTCAGGTGGAGAATACAAGATTTTGCAGAGCATTGGTCTAGCAAACCAACTATTCCTAACAATAGTAAGTCTTGATATGCCATAAGGACGGACATTTCTTCATCATCTGATAGACCATCTACCATGTTTATAGGCTCCCCCACATAAGGGTGAGCATGAATCTCATAGGGTGTAAACTCATGAAGAGGGTCGGTGTACTTATGGTGATTAGATTTAAAGATTAATTGATGAGAGGACCAATCCTGGATAGCTTTCACCTACTTCAGCCATGATCTTCCAAAAAGCAGATTATAAGTAAAGTTTGAGATTGATAACAACAAAGGTCATGTGGAATATAGACCGTTGTAGTGTAATGGGAACATTTTAGACAAGTCCAAATCGATGCACATGAGATTGGATAGCCATCCAAACAAAGAATTTAATTCATTTGATACTATTCTAGCCCAATTTCTTACATAGTGCTATAGTTTCTATATTCGCTCTCGATCCACCATCAATTAAAATTATATATATATATATATATATCGATTCCTATACCACACAATAATTAAACGGACCACATGATCCATTGTTATGTCTGCTTCTAGTTTGATATTTGTTGTAGATGATGTCAGAACCTGTTCAACTCCTACATACTTCTGAAAGTGTTCTAAGATACCAAGAATTAATGTCAGTAATTTTCCTATTGGCAAGATGATAGGTGCTCAGGTGAGGATATCCCATGCCATAGTATATGGGGGTTTTTTTGGTGGCATGTCATTTGTTTGGTGTCAGTGCTAGTATGATTTGTGGGGTTGCCTTAGGTGTAGGAGCACTCATCCATTTTTGTTGTGGGGAAGATCGGGGCTTCTACTTGAGCCCATTTCACAACTTTTGGTACCATCCATTTTTGTTATTTGGAAATTTGGTATGAATGCTTATGTAGCTTCCAATACTCTTCAAGATCGTGTTTGCAGAATGGAGGACTATGCCTGAGTCAGTATTATAATGACCATATTTGTATGGAGTTCGAGGTCTGCGGAAGCTTATGAATAGCACAAGGAAGAAGAAGAAGCTTGGAGCACAACACACAATACTGAATGTATTGTCACTAGAATATACAAACGATAAGCGACCCATTAGGCCAATATGCCTATATACAATCTAAGGAAAAAAACCTCCTTAAGAGGGCAAAAAGTGCCCTGGTGGTCCTAGAGTGTTCACTCACATCACTACCTAAATATATCAATAAACCTCCCCCAGGATTCATGTGGTGAACAAGGAGCTTGCACTCATGTACAAGGAAGTGCCAAGCTATGCGAAATCACTCCACAAAAGGAAGTAAGCCAAAAGCTTTGCGAAAAGCTTCAAACTTCTCCCTAGGTAGAGGCTTTGTCAAAAGGTCTGCAATGTTCTCTTGCATGGGCACATATGCCAAGCTGATCTCTCCAGAAGAGAACCTCTCCCTGACATAACGATAATGCACCTCAATGTGCTTAGTGCGAGCATGGAACATAGGGTTCCTCAAAACTTCCAATGTGCTCTCACTTTCAATGAAGATGGTGGGGGCAGAAGATTGATCAACACCCAAATCAGCCATAAGGCGTCTGAGCCACACACACTCAACAATTGCTTTGAAAGCTTCCCTATACTCAACCTCACAAATGGAAATGGCCATAGTAGGTTGCTTCCTACTCAACAAAGATATACATGAGCTACCAAGCATGAAGCAAAAGCCCCTAGTGGATACATGAGTGTCATAACAACCAACCCAATCAGAGTCAATATAAGAATGTAAATTTTGTGGTACTCATCCCCCTTGGGATAAAACAACCCAAGTAGCCGAGTACCACTCAAGTAGTGTAGGATGCACTTAACCGCCTGCCAATGCTTGACACCTAGGCAATGCATAAATGTTCTCATCTATAAGATAGCAAACTACATATTTGGCCGAGTAATGCATAAGTAAATCAAGCATCCAATAGCCTGTTGATAGAGAACACCATCAAATGCATCTCCAACATCATGAAGACTCAATGGTAAACTTTCCTCCATAGGAGTGGCAATAGGTTTGCACTCTTGAAGGCCAAAACATTACAATAATATACCAATATATTTCATCTGACACACAACTATTCCACCATCAACTTGCATAAATTGAATGCCCAAATAATGATGCAAATGCCCCAAATCAGACGTCCCAAATGAGGCATACAAATCAGACTTAAAATCAGCAATATGCTTCTCAATAGGACCAATGAGCAGCTTATCATCAACATAGGAAACAATGATCAGAAGCACATCATTGGCATGCTTAACATATAAGGTGCTCTCAATTGGACTGTTCTCAAAACCATGTGCAATTAGATAATCATGTATCTTTTCATATCAACCACATGGTGCTTGTTTCAAACCATATAAGTCCTTTTTCAACCTACACACCTAGTTTTCATGCCTTTTCTACACAAAGCCACAGGGTTGGAAAACATACACTTCTTCATGCAAGTCACCATTTAGAAATGTAGTTTCAATGTCCAACTGATGTACATTGCAACCATGATGAGCTGCAAGTGCATCGATGCTACAAATAGTAGTCATTTGACAAGTAGGAGCAAGGGTCTCATCAAAATCAATGCCTCTTTCGTGAGCATAACTCTTTGCAACAAGCCTAGCCTTATACTTGTGAACTGTTCCATCAAGCTTATGCTTCAACTTGTATAGTGAGTTACTGCCAATGGCATTCTTGCTAGGAGGCAAGTCACATAAAGACCATGTACCATTTTTCATGATAGCATCATATTCTGATTGCATAGCCATCGAATTTTTAGAATTTTGTGCTTCATCAAACAAAACAAGCTCATTCTCATCATAGAGACTAGAGGCACCCATATCATAGCAATATGATGCAAAAGAGGCACTATGAGAGCCTAATCAAGTACGATATGACAAAGGTGCATCTAACTTGTTATCACACAAAGTCTACACCAACCATTTTCACATAGTTTTGCCTCCTCAATATCTAGTCCCTCATCAACAAGTGCATCATGTAAATCTGCATTAGAAATGGAATGATCTGCATCATCACATGAAACCTATAAGGGCTAAGAAGTCACCTCATTAGGACTAGCACTAGGTTGTCCACCTATAAAAAAGAGACAGCAAAGTATCATACATGTCTTTGGAGCTAACAGATGTCTCCTTAGTACATGAAAGTAATGGCTGAGTAGCATCTTCCACAAAAACAAGATCATGGCTAGCCAAAATGTATTTGGCCTATGGATGATACAGACAATAGCCTTTGCTTTCAAAATTGTACCCAACAAAAATACATTTCACTTATTTATCCTCCAATTTTCTATGATGTTTTTCAGTCGCTAATGCATATGCTAGACAACCAAAAACATGCAGATGAGCAACAAATGGCTTGTGACCATGCAAAGCCTCATATTGAGTGATAGACTGCAAATGATTTCGTGGGATATATTTTAAGTACATATGCTGCACACATAATAGCCGAAAACTAGAAACTATGTGGTAAAACGTGACTCTTGACCATACACCTTGCCATCTCCATGAGTGAATTGTTCTTCCATTCAGAAACTCCATTCTATTGAGGGGTATACGATAGTGTACACTGACGTTTTATCCCACATTCAACCAAAAATGCATTAAAGTCAGAAGAAATATATTCCCCCCTCGATCAGAATGGAGGGTGCCCATTTTACATGCTGATAGATTTTTAGCCAAAACCAAAAATTTCTTGAAGCACATAAACACTTCGAACTTTGCTTTCAATGGATATACCCATGCATGCCTAGAAAAATCATCGATGAAAGTCACAAAGTAAAAATATTTCCCAAAAGAAGGTGTCTGCATAGGACCACAGACATCACTATGAACAAGCTGCAATTTCTGAGTAGCTTGAGTTGAACCATCTTTTGGGAATGGTGAATGCTGCATTTTGCCCAAAATAAAGCCCTAAAAAACATGTTTACTCGGTCTCTCAAGTTTGTGCAAAGAGGACACCATGTGAGATTTCTGTAGCCATAGCAAACTAGCAAAATTCACATGACCAAAGTGTGCATGCCAAAGCTTTGCATCTCACATAGCCTAAGAATTATGTACTGCACATGCAAAATCATTCACAGATTTTTCATAGTCTATGAGCTTATACAACCAACTACATAAAATGCCAGAAGCAATAATCACATTGCCATTTGACATATCATGAATTGTACATCTATCATCAACAAATTTCAGAACCAAGCCAATCTTGGCTAAAGTTGAAACTGATAAAAGATTCTTTTTTATCCTTGGCATAAATAAAGCATCTGACAATGTAAAATAACTACCATCAACAGTAGTGAGAATGATCTTACCAACTCCCATGACAGGATAAGAGGAGTTATTGGCACATGTGATAGTATTCCCTATAGGGATAGGCTCAGTTGAGGTGAAGAAATTGTGTTGTGAGGTAATATTTTTGTTTGCCCCATTATCAAAGTACCAAACATCTTAGTCTACTACAGACATACACTATTCAAGATATAATGGGTCAAAACTTTAAATAGTAGTAAATGCCCATTCTTCATTCTACACTAGATTATCATACTCTATTTTAGGTGTAGAGACCTCTACAACAACCATTCCAACCTCTTTTCTATTCGCCTGTTTTGCAACTAGTTTTGGACAATTCTTTATGACATGATGATTTGCTTTATAGTACTTGCAAAACAATTTCTACTTTTCTGTTTCCTTGTCATCTATGTCATTGTTCTTTGATTGTCTAGAATTAGCAGATTTCTGCTTACTAGTAGATGAGCTCCATTTACATTTGCCCTTCTGACTAGCCAAGAAATCTTGATCTGCAATATGCATAATAGATCTCTTCTACTTAGACTAATCCTCTTGCAACAGAATAGAAACTAAATCTTCAAACGTTAAGGCATTTTGATTGTCTTTCATCATCAAATGAAGAGGAGAAGCAAAACTCTCATATGAGTCGACAAGGCTATTCAAAATAGTCTACACAAGTGAATTTTTAAGCAAGACTTCATCAGCAGAAATTAAATGTTCCTTCGAATCTTTGATCTTTGTTAGAAAATTGTCCACAGAATCACCTTCATTCATATTCTCAATCTCCAATTGTTTTCGGAGGTAAACAACATGAGCCTCATTCCTAGCCTGGTACAATGTGCTAAATGTATCTCAAGCATCCTTAGCTGTTCTGCAAGAATGAATGTGAGGAATAATGGCAAATTTGACAGACAAGGCTATCAATGCATGTGCGTGAGCATCTCTGGCATCCCAACAAATTTGCTCTATAGTAGGTGCAACAAGAATCGTGTCATGAAGAGGAATCTGCAAAATATCATAATCTTTGACGCCATCTCCATCAGCTTTAGTACCTCTATTTGTAGGTGTAATATGACGTTTTCCAACACGCTACACAATATTCCGTAGTCCTTTTGTGACCAATACATGATGCATCATATAAGCCCATAATGGGTAGTTCGTATCATCCAACTTATCCTCAATAGCCAACATATGAACTACATCAGTGCTTTCAGCCATGGCTAGTGACTAAATACCCTAATCCAAAAAAATGATTGTATTTGAAAAATCTTGACAAAACTACCCTTATGAGTTCTACTAAACCTGTAGTAGACTTTGAGATGCTTATACACGCAAACCAAAACCTATACATATCTTTGGCATAAAAAGACAAAAGAGCATGATTAGACCATGATTTTGGCACCATACAACAAAGTTGTTTTGATATCTTAATCACCTTGAGTATGCTCACCAAATTCTGTGTGATTCTTAGAGTGCGATCGGAAGGGTGTCGATGATGCCCTAGATGAAGGAGTGACCTGCTCTGATACCAATGGTTGGAGTTTGAGGTTAACCTTATATAAATATAAGTAAGGATGCAAAGGTTATTCTCAATGTTCTAAGATAAATTTCTAAAATAATTTAAAAGCAATCTCATCTGCTTAATATTCTAGATAGAAGGATTTGAATAATTGCAGCTTTAATTGGCATCCGCTACATTTCTCTCCACCTTCCCTTTAATATTCCTCATCAATATCAGGTACTCTTCAATGCTCTACAGGAAAATTCATTAGACAAATCATAAGTACTTTGTATCAGAAATAAAGCACTCACGAATTAAGTTCAATTCTTGTCATATATGTATATCCATGCTTTTTCATTCATACATGCACATGTACACACTCTTCATACACATGCATACATCTTATAATTTTAATCATGTATCTCACTTGCATATGCACTCTAAATCATTCTTATCATGCACATGCTCTCATGCACACTCATGCATCTATGCACATCTAAGCACATGCTCAGATACACATGCATTCATGCACATGAAAACTGCAAGAGAATGAATGTTACGACTACCACATGCTTGAGAGATGACTCTCCTCCCAACCAAATGCCTCTATATATAGCTCTGTCCAGGGGACTGCCTTCTTGGGCAGGTGGATACTAACCATCCAAGTGTCAGCCATGTAACTACATGGGCACCAAGTGTCCTAGTTAACTCGAGTTAACTCAAGTGGATGCTTCTAGAAGGTTCTAGATCTCTTTGGGCAAAATACTCTCCCCATGTCCCCCATGGGGATTGAACCAAAGACCTTCTCCTTCACATCCTTGAGACTTAACCATTAAGCTAAGTGGATCACTTGTTCACAAGAGCACAAGACCTCCTAGTAATTCTAAACTCGAGATCTTTGGTCATATGGTGTCTGATTTCAGATTCGTCTGAACCGGCCAGACCCTTGGATCATAGACTTACTTTATTACATTCTTCCCCCTTGGAAAATATTTTCATCCTCAAAAATAGAGCTTTATACATACTGTAGGCAACCCTCGAGCCTCATGTTCTAAAACTGGAAGAACATGGTCATGTTCTAGAACTGGAAGAACATGTCTCATCTCTGTGGTGGCATCCCTGCCTTAATGATTCTAAACACTATTTTGTTTTGCACTTTGATGAACTATACAAAGTACAAACTAGTGAAAGAGTTATAAAGGTGGATCTAATCACATCCCTGGCCAATTCACAATTTTTGGATGTGCGATCTAGGCACAAAACATGTGAACTGAATGGATTCAAATTACTAGTCCATTTCTAGGCATAACTTGAGCATAGACTTAATAACTAAGGTAGGATTCTTATCCCTTGTAAAACTTTGAGAACTCTTGATTCACTTGAATTTGTTTTGGAAAGCTTGAAGTTTAGTTGTCCCCAACTTCTAACTTAGATGTTTGTTCAATGGTTAACTCCTTTCCAATAGTTACTTGATTTTTGCACCCGACTAGAGGACTACTTTGTCCTAATGGGTATAAAAATCCTATGTAAAATTGTAGGAGAAAGTTTACCATTTCTGTTGAGTGAACCATACTATAACTTGACCAGTACAAATTCATAATGAAAATTGTCCAACTTAGGATACTTTTCTCACAGACTTGAGCTAAAAGTTCTTGGGAATTGTCAATATGTTATTCTATTCTAGAGTCTATTGGACTCTAAGAAATCATTTATGCTATAACTTCAAGCAAACTCAAATAAATAATTCCACTTAGACTTATTATCTTTTGAAGATTGAAAAGGTTCTTGTACATAACATCTGTCTAGGATGTTTAATTTAGTTTCTTGGTTCTAATTGACTAACCCTTGACTTTTGTAAAAAGAATCAGATACAATATATGAGTCAATTCCAAAAGATTCTAAAAGCGGAAAGAAAGAACTAAAACTCTGTTCAACCAATTCATACTTCGAAGATACGCAAACTTGCTAAGAGTCAACTCTAGATGACTCAGGACTTTAACTTTTCAAAGGTCTGTTTTCAACAGGATATTGAAGCATTTTTCTTTATCTTTAAGAAAAATAAGCTGGCTTCTTAAGAAGACTCAAAGTAACCTGAAAACATCATCTAACCACAAAACACTGGTGTGGTAACCAACATCAATGTGTCGACCCAGTGAGGTTCTGTTGATGAGGATTAACGTTTAAATAATGCTTCACTTGAGATTAATTTCATATCCGATTCAGTGTTTCTGACGCCTTACTGGGAATGCAATTCTTGTGCATTTCTTTGAGTCAAAAGAGTGAATTTACCAAGTTTCACTAGGAACTTGATGCTTGACTTAGTCAATCAAGTCCTTGGTTGAAAAGATCAACTCAAAATCAAAGTCCTACTTTCTTCAGAAATTTATAAAATATTTCTGAATTAACAACACTTTGTCTTGAAGTGTTTCAAGAAGATCTTGGAAGTTACTTACTTCATATCTTTTGTTTCCTTGATCTTGAAGTTATCTTGAAGTATCTTTAGATCCTTCTTGAATATAAACTCCTTCTTTGAAGTTTTAATTCCCTTGAAGATCAAACCTAACTTCAAGATCCAAACGAGGACTAAAAGATAACCATCATCTCATGGTCCGATGTCCCATACCATCTTTCCTACATCAAACTGAGTATAAAATCTGGTGTCCCATACCACCCTATTTTATACTCACATTGAGGTGTGAGTGAATTTTATCCTAAAGTCTACAACATCTCTTGATAGAGAACCTTCTAGCTTTAATTCTTGACAAGAATTTCGCAGTTTCAGGCACTATCTCTATCTTGATATTCTAGGTTTTAATCCCTTGACATGATCATTTCACGATCTTGTGCTTAACCTAGAGAACTTGAAAACCTTTAATAGAATATCTCCAATCCTTTTTTCTAGGGTTTTCAGATGAAAACCAATCAAAATTCCAAGTTCTTGAATTTCTCAAATTCAAGTTCAATTGGTTATTCTTGACCAATTTTGTAGCAACAAGAGCTTTTGACTTCTTGTCTTTAGATTCCTTTGTACTAATGCTTTTAGGTACCTATCTTGGCCAGGACTTTTTTTATAGGAATCTCTCTACTGCTTAAGTCTAAGCATCAACTCATGCTTTCTGGATTTGTATGAAAATCCCTTTAAGGATAGGCAAACATCATGTTTTACCTTCCACGAACTTAAGTGCCATTTGCATGGTTGCAGAATACATTCTTGGAATTCCTTCATTCTGTTCACACTTGGAATAGCTTACTCTTTTTCACTTTTTTTCCATTCGATAAATGGAACTTGAGTGAATAATTACTAACAAAATTTTTACTGCCAATACTTGGGCAATTTATAGAGTAGTTCTAATCGCACATTCTTGGACAATCATGGCCAAGTTTGATCAATTCTGGTTGCTACTTGCGACAAAAATAAAGACTTAGTCTTTATCTTCAAGATCTCTTAAACTATCTTAAGCTTCTTTGCTTACCTGCAGGATTTTAGAGATCTTTCCCTCAACTTAAGTCCAAGCACCAAGTTCCTAGTGAAACTTGGTAAATTCACTATTTTGACTCAAAGAAATGCACAAGAATTGCATTCCCAGTAAGGAGTCCAAAAGATTGAATGTGACCTGAACTTAGTCTCAAATGAAGCTTTATTCAAATACTAAACTCATCAATACAATTTTAGTGGGTCGACACACTGATGTTGGTTACCACACTAGTATCTTGTGGTTGCCTGATGTTTTCAAGTTGCTCTGAATCTTTTTGAGAAACCAGTTTATTTCTCTTAAAGATAGCAAAATGTTTCAATGCCCTCTTGAAACAGATCTTTGAAAAGTTAAAGTCTTCAGTCATCTAGATTTTGACTCTTCGCGAGTTTACGTATCTTTGAAGTATGAATTGGTTGTACAAATTTTTAGTTATTTCTTTCCACTTTCCAAATCTTTTGGAATTGGTTCAGATATAGTATTTGATTTCTTTGTAAAAGACCAGGATTAGTCGGTCAGAACTAGATAACTAAAAAACATCCTAGATAGATGTTATGTACAAGAACCTTTTCAATCCTCAAAAGATACTAAGTCTAAGTGGACTTATTTATTTGAGTTTGCTTCAAGTTATAGCATAAATGATTTCCTAGAGTCCAGTATACTCTAGAAATAGAGAAGTTAGGAATTGCTCATTAGGTTGACAATTCCCAAGAACTTTCAGTTAAAGTCTTTGAGAAAAGTGTCCTAAGTTGGACAATTTTCATTTTGAATTTGAATTGGTCAAGTTAGTATGGTTGATTCAACAGAAATGGTAAACTTTCTCCTATAGTTTACATAGGATTTTTTTAAACCCGTTTGGATAAAATAATCCTATAGGCGGGTGAAAAAAAAAATCAAGTAACTGTTGGATCAGAGTTAACCATTATACAAAATTCCAAATTAGATGTTTGAGACAACCAAACTTCAAGTTCTTCAAAACAAATTCAAGTGAATCAAGAATTCTGAAAGTCTTGTGAGGGATAAGAATCTCACCTTCATTACTAAGTCCATGCACCAATCATGCCTAGCAACGGACTAGTAAGTTGAATCCACCCAATTCACATGTTTGTGCCTAGATCACACATCTAGAAACTATGAATGGGCGAGGGATGTGTTTAGATCCACCCTTATTATTTTTTCACTAGTTTGTACTTTGTCCAGTTCATCAAAGTGCAAAAAGAGAGAGTGTTTTGAATCAATTGGGCAGGGACGCCACCACAGAGATGAGACATGTTCTTCGAGTTTTAGAACATGACCATGTTCTTCTAGTTTTAGAACATGAGGCTCAGGGGTTGGCTACAGTATGTATATAGCTCTATTTTCGAGGACAAAAATATTTTCCAAGGGGGGAAGAATGTAATAAAGTAAGTCTATGATCCAAGGGTCTGGCCGGTTCAGACAGATCTGAAATCGGACACCGTTTGGTCATCAGTATGTATGACCAAAGATCTCGAGTTTAGACTTATTAGGAGGTCTTGTGCTCTTGTGAACAAGTGATCCACTTAGCTTAGTGGTTAAGTCTCAAGGATGTGAAGGAGGTCTTGGGTTCAATCCCCATGGGAGACATGGAGAGAGTATTTTGCCCAAAGAGATCTAGAGCCTTCTAGAAGCATCCACTTGAGTTAACTCTGGCTACTGGGACACTTGGCGCACATGTAGTTACATGGCTGACACTTGGATGGTTAGTATCCACTTGCCCGAGAAGGAAGTCCCCTAGAGAGAGCTATATATAGAGGCATTTGGTTGGGAGGAGAGTCATCTCTCTAGCATGTGGTGGTTGTAATCCTTGTTCTCTTGCATTGGTATCAGATCCAAGTTCTCATGGAGACCTTGAGGGACATTATCCCCTTCTTCATATCGTTCAGTTTTTATTTCTATTCATTATTAGCACTGCAGCAAAAGGTGAAGCACTCCCTTTAGCTGTAGAAGCGCGAGGTTTGTTCCCAGCTCTATCTATTAGAACAAGTACAATTCGATTAATATATCTACGATTAGTCTGTAACACGCTGTTTTGGAAGTTTGAGCCGATGGTGGATATACGACTTCAGAAGGATATACGATAGTTTTAGAAGATTTGTAGAAGTCGCTGTAGAGAGGATTAGGAAGTAATCCTCAACCATGGCTTTTGGGGCAAGTGGTTAGCCCATCGTACTCCTAACCGGGAGGTTGTGAGTTCGATTCCCGACATTGGTATCAGAGCCTAGTTGAGAAATTGGGCTTGGTAGACGGCAGCGCGACACGGCGCATCTCAGGGTACATCCTGTCAGGGTACATCCTGCTAGGGTACATCTAAACAGGGTACATCCGTGGGCACTTGGAAAAAGCCCTTATCCATGGTGAGTGTGAAACTGGCCTTGGATGAAGGCAAATGGGAATTTGGGCATCTACGAAGGGTGGGATAGGTCCAAATTTGGTCCATGGGCTAGAGTTTGAGGTTGGTGGAAGCGCTCATGCATGGAAAGTGGGTCTAAGAGAGTTAGGAAGGTCCACAAGTGAGAATTGAGGGCAATGTTCAATCTAAGGGGGAAGGAATGTAACATAATCCTAGTAGGAGATGGTTGAACCATGCCTTAAAAGAGAGGATTAGGAAGTAATCCTCAACCATGGCTTTTGGGGCAAGTGGTTAGCCCATCGTACTCCTAACCGGAAGGTTGTCAGTTCGATTCCCGACATTGGCTCTGATACCAATTATGGGATTTGAACTCATGACCTACCGACTAGGAGTATGATGGGCTAACCACTTGCCCCAAAAGCCATGGTTGAGGATTACTTCCTAATCCTTCGTCTTAGGGTGTGGTTCAACCATCTCCTGCCGGTTATATCTTGAGTCTAACACTCTCTTCCCCTTCTAGAGATCATTGTCCTCAATGATCAATCCGTGCTCTCCCCTTGGATTGATGTCCTCACCCTCGCACAGTCTCTTGAACCATCTTGTCCTCAACCTTGCTCTCTTGAGCCTTGCCTTTCCGCTTCTTGGCCACTTTGCCTATAGACTTGCCTTGCTCTCAACCTTGGTCTCTTGAACCTGGTTGTCAGCCATGCTATGTATCTTGGATCCCCAATCTAGTGTCTCCATTGGAATGCTCCTTTCGAGAGATTTCCAACAGTATATTACACGTCGAAATCCAACCTACAGATTGGGAGATACACTCAAATCTTTGTTAAGCTTACCTTTGAAATCGACGCGCGCGCCTTTCATCTCCCTTGCCCAAGTCTAATTCCTTAGCTCTGATACCAATGCAAGAGAATGAATATTACGACCAACACATGCTTGAGAGATGACTCTCCTCTCAACCAAATGCCTCTATATATAACTCTCTCCAGGGGATTGCCTTCTTGGGTAGGTGGATACTAACCATCCAAGTGTCAGGCATGTAACTATATGTGTGCCAAGTGTCCCAGTTAACTCGAGTTAACTCAAGTGGATGCTTCTAGAAGGTTCTAGATCTCTTTGGGCAAAGTACTCTCCCCATGTCCCCCATGGGGATTGAACCCAAGACCTCCTCCTTCACATCCTTGAGACTTAACCATTAACCTAAGTGGATCACTTGTTCACAAGAGCACAAGACCTCCTAGCAAGTCTAAACTCGAGATCTTTGGTCATACGGTGTCCGATTTCAGATCCGTCTGAACCGGCCAGACTCTTGGATCATAGACTTACTTTATTACAAAAATTGTATCACACATACATAACTTTATTCACTTATACATTCGTGCGGACTCATGCATATGCATATGCATCTCACTAATTTTCATGCATATATGCATCTATCTTAATCTAGTTGCATTCTCACATCATTCATGCAAATACTAGCTTACTTATGCATATGCACTCTCATACTTTCATGTACATACACACATCATTATGCATGCATGCTTCTTCATCATGCATTCTCATTCATACATGCGTCTAACTCTTATGCATACACATTCTCATATATGCACATGCATCTAACTCTTATGCATACACATTCTCATATATGCACATGCATACATGCACATCACATTATGCATACATGCATTCTTGTATACTTACTAGTTGTTGGTGCAAATCAACCACCAATTGATGTTTTGGATAAATACTTGAACTCAAAGGATGAAGAAAAGATCAACAACTGAAGATTCAAGATAGAGCATATTCAAGAAATGAAGACTCATATACATATGTACATTAATTTGTAGTTAGCTCATATATAATACCTTTTGAATGGTCATGAGCTTGTACATATATGCCTATATATACAAGTAAAAAGTCAAGGCAAGTATGAGAGTGCATGAGATGAGAAGAATTAGAACTTGTAATAGTCATTAGACATTTTAGAAGTGAGGAATATCTGTCTCATCATTTAGATGTAAAACTTTTTAGAGAAGAAGAAAAATTGCACCCGATCTTTTGTTGAGTACTCCTTCTGTATTTGATCTTTTGTGAAATGCTTTTGTACAAGTCTAAGTCTATAGTTGATTGAACTCTATACAATTTTTCAGATCCTAATTGTGATCAAACTGAGAGAATTGAGAGTAGGAACATTTACATGTGTAAATGTGAAGAAGTGAAGTTGCAACAGGTGCAAAATTTGATGCTAATGTTTTGGTCAATTCTCCTTCTAGAATGTAACGTTGTCGTAATGATTCCACTTCACAAATTTTTTTATTGCCTTGGAGAAATTTCTAGTAAAAAATCCATCTTTACATCATGCCATATGTTCGAGTGCAAGGAACAAGGAGATTTTTTTTATGCAGAAGAACTGAATATAACACATTATCTTTGTATTTTCGAAAAAGGTTGATCGAGGGCTCCTTGGGAAAGCTGACAGTTGGCGGCTCGGAGGAAGGCAGCAACTAGAGGATCTTCTTGGGGGTTCTGGCCTTCTATCCTGGTCTTTTGTGAAAAAGTTTGGGGAGGGCTTCTTGGCAGTTCGGAAAGAAAAAGAAGGGAATGGACAGTCGGCAGTGTTGTGCTATGCATGTTCAATGCGTTGTTCTCTTAGAATAGGCAAGAAAAGGTTGTCTTAATTACGGGATCTTCATCAAAAATTCAGAGGAGAAAATCATCTACCTGCAAGGCATATGGTAAGGAGGGCAACCTTCAGTAGGTTTCATCATCATTTTGCTAAAGGAGGAAAATAGATTCCCTTCGGGAAGGAGCATAAGGTGTTAGGTTTTCATGGGCTGCTATAGAGAATTTGGAGAAGAAAAATACCGTTGATACCATGGAGAACCCTCCGCTTGTTACTGCTAAGTTTATGCTCTCTATCATTGATGCCGAGGGATGTTTGATCAATCCCTAAAAGAGGCCAAATTCTGATGTATCGAAAGTATCTCGCTTGCGAAGGAAAAAGAAGCAAAGGGCGATAAGGTGAGAGCTACGTTTGGCGACAGAAGAGGGAATGCTGCTAGGAACTTCTATGGTGTAAAGGCAAGAAAGAGGACATGAGAATGCATTTCGTCAAGGGGCCGCATCCACAAAGATTATGATCATGATCATTTTGGAAAATCGTTCGATGCTTGAAACTCATGGAGAACACACATGAGTTTCTTTTTGTGTGCAAGATTTATTCTACATGACAAGGGAAGAACTATGAGTCCAGGGAATTTCCCTTGTAAACCTGGGAGATGCAACATATCAAGGAGAGTAGCTTCAATGCGTGTTCAAACTCTATAGGCAAGGAAAAAGGCTACGCTTAAGAAAGGCATATGCTAAGGAGGAATTTCAGGGCAGATCATCAGAGAAAGAAATCGGCATCTCCGACAAAGAGGAGCACTTTTTGTTTCCCTTTTGAGTCCTTGTAACTATCTGCTTGTTCAGACCTATGCAAATGAATGCATTTGACCTGCATGAATTGAAGAAAATTCATTGGAAGAAAGGCAATGCCAGTGCTTGGGCGTTTTTGGAAATGTGCAGATTTTCCATGGAAGTAGCAGAACATATGGATGAATAGGCACTGAGGCAATGCTGTTCGACCAGAAGTTTTTCATCTCTTTAAAAGTACTTTTGTCATGTTCCCAATAGGATTGTTGAACAATTCCTCAATTTACAGAAAAAGAAAGCGGTAAAACCAACAGAAAGGAACACGAAGGCACTCTGATCTATTTGCTAAAGCTTTAAAACCATGGGCTACCTCTGGTGCACAATGCTTCATTAAAAAAATCTTCTGTTAGGATGCAATGGGCAAATGCCTTTAATTCATCAACACTCAGATCAGAAGGGAAATGGGTTTCGATTGATTAGATGTAACTTACCTATGGGTTTCCTCTCTAAGGAAAATGTAAAAATGGGCTGATGGATGCTGTTTTCTTCATATTATACAGGTGAGGAGCAATAGAATGTAGGAGTGATGTTGGTGCTTTGAGGATGCAGCTCTTTGGACTGGTATCCATCAATAGGCATGGTAAGGAAGTGTGAAGATGAAAACATTGAGAAAATTCGCTCAAGAAGTAGACAAAAAGGAGTTCACCGGCAGCGAACTCGTAGAAGGAATTCAATCAAGGACGATGAAAATTTCTTGAAGGACAGTTTTGAAAGCTGTAACGTAAAGGTTTGATGATCTACTTTGATTTTCAAGAACCGTATTTCTATCTGCTAAAGAGTCGCAATATTCTGAAAGTTTGTTTGATCAACTTCCTTCTGTTTATTGAATTTCGCTTAATCTGAATCTATGGCTATAACAAGATTGTCCTTGTTTACCATTCAGTAATAATGATGTTTGTGGTTCATACATGAGGGACAGGAATCAAGTAGTGTCACGTGCAGATGGCACATTTTGATTTTAGCTTCAACTTAGTGATTAAACGATGCTATAGAATATGCCGAGAGGACTGAGATGATCATCTCAAACTAAGAGTCCACCTCTTGATTCCTAGCATACCATGTCTGATGCGTTAGTGATAAGCCTGAAACCGCACTGTTATAAATCTGAAAGTCGTTGTATGATGCGTTAATTTTAATCTCTTTCCCTTTATTTAGTTTGAGTAATACATCACGAAGTTGAAAACTTCAAGCATATGCATAAGATGATGCACCTAATTTAATTCATAAACTGCAGGTTCACTACAGCAAAGGGAATGAAATTTATGATTAAAACCTGTCTCCCAGAACTATGGCTCTTCCTAAACCCTGCCTCGGTGTTCTGTTGTTGTTTGCTTTCATATGTTTAAAAGAGCAGAGGCATCTTGATTTTATCAATGTGTTCAATTGATTCTCGTTAAAATGTACAGCTTCATGTGAATTATTAGGTGCACATTATAGCTTTGATCACGCTTTAATTCCCCATGTTTAAGACATCAGGAGAATATTTGGAAGAATGTGTTCCAATGTTCTACATCATTGTCTGTGAAAAAGAGGATCGTTTTTTTTTTACTTGGAAAGTCTTCATGAGTTTTTTTTCCCTTTTGTGCGAGGGCATGTTGTTTCTTTCCCTACACACTACAAGAAATAGGGGGGCATAGCGACACCCCCGAATCGGGAAAAAAACGAGCACCGTCGCTTATGCGATGCTAGCGTCGCATAAGCGACAATGGTGTTTTCAAATTTTTTATTTTTAAGCGGGATATATCGCATAAGCGACACAAATTGCTTGCATCACAAATAGTTTCGCTAGATAGCGACAGTAAATGCGACGTGGGCAAACTGGATAGCGTCGCATATGCGTCGTTCTTTCAAGAGCATCGCGTAAGCGATGCTCTGGAATGTTCAAAAAAAAAATCGATTTCTCCCGGCACATTTGTGTCAAGATCTGGACGAGAGCAAGAGAACGAGAGAGAGAGAGAGAGAGAGAGAGAGAGAGAGAGAGAGCGAAAGATAGAGACCAGGTATGACCACACACACACACTTACACTCACATACATATGCATACACACACACATAGACACACATACACATATACACACACACATACACACACAAATACGCACACATATACACACAAACACACATAATGTTGCATACACACACATATACATACATACACACACACATATACATGCACATACACATATATGCATACACACACATATGCATACATAATGCACATGCAGACATAGACATATATAATGCATACACATGCACACACATATACACATACACACACACATACACACATACACACACATACATACACATACACACACACATACACACACACATACACACACATACACATATACACACACATATATGCATACACACACACATAGAGAGACATGCACACACATACACATACATGCATACATATGCATACATAATGCATATGCATATGTGTACATACATACATACTTACATGCATACACACACATATGCATACATAATGCACATGCATACATACACATACATAATGCATACACACACATATGCATACATAAAGCATACACACACATACACACACATGCATACACATACAAACATAGACACATACACACACATAAACAGATACACACTCATAGACACACACACACATAGACACATACATACATAATGATGCATTCACACACATACACATGCATACACACATATAGATGCATACACACATAATGATGCATTCACACAAGGATATAGGTCTTAGATATGACATTTCCCCCTGGTGTAGAGTACACATATTTAGGTAGTATAGTTGTGCATGAAAGCGACATAATGCAGTGTCCTGTTGGCAATAAATGGTTAACAGATTGCCATACGGGAATTGTCTGAAGTCTTTGCTATAAAAAAGACTGCTCTTCAGTTCCTAACATGCCTTCAAAATGTTCTGCATGAATGGCTTTTCCAAACAGGGTTCAATGTTGGCTTGAAAGACATGTACTTAACAGATGAAATCAGAACATATAAAAAACCTCTTGAAGAAGTTCATATTGTTGTAGATGATGGTAGATTTTCTTCTCAGAGACTTCTCACTTTGGAAAGGCAGATCCGATTAGTCCTGTTAGGAAAAGAGGAACTCATTCCAAGAACTTTTATCAATCCATGTCATAGTGATATCCTTGACTATGGTTACCAAGAAAATTTTCTTAGCTTAGTTGAAGAAATCAGTGCTAGAAGATCAGCAATTCGTGAATTTCAACGTGTTCTTGGGGAAATACCAACCGTTGTTGAGAGGCATAGCTGTCCGTCCAATTCCATGACGGCAATGATAAGGGTTGGAAGCAAAGGATCATTGTCAAACTTGATTCAACAGTGTGCATGCTTAGGTTTATAGTGTGCACATGATTTAACTCAAATAGGATTTTCTCCTGTGAATAATTCACATAATTTGCTGCTAATGCTCCCTTGTATATGCTTTCTGTCAATGGTGCACACTGACATCTCACCCGTATGCGTGCCTACATGTAAACAAAACCTCATTATGGCTCAGACAGTGACCTAATGTAATATCAGAGATGATTGAATCTAAGCAAAGAACTTGAGCTGGAAACTGTGTCTTCTACTTGCCATCAGTCCAGGCATATGAATAGGTGTTCATCTCTCCATAGCTATCTGCCTCAAAAATACCATGCAACTTTTTATCAATGTAATTAAACAAAAATAGTAGCATCCCTAGTCGGACATTCTTTACATAGCTGATATGAGAAGCTCGAAGGCTTGGACATGCACAAAAGCTAATGATCAAGCTACTGTTTGAGCCTACAACCGTCAACATCTTCTCCTTTGTCCCCTGACATGGACCCATGTTGTAAACCCACAACCTGTCTATTGACACTCAACGAGTTTCTCATGAAAAGAGATATAAGCTTATTTGTTTGCACATCATTTAACTCAAATATGATTTTCTCCTGTGAATAATTCACATAATTCGATGCTAATGCTTCCTTGTATATGCTTCTCCTTTGTTGATGGACCCACGTTGTAAACCCACAACCTATCTACTGACACTCAACGAGTTTCTCATGAAAAGAGATATAAGCTTATCTGTTTGCACATGAATTAACTCAAATAGGATTTTCTCCTATGAATAATTCACATAATTCGCTGCTAATGCTCCCTTGTATATGCTTTCTGTCAATGGTGCACACTGACATCTCACCCGTACGCGTGCCTACATGTAAACAAAACCTCATTATGCCTCAGACAGTGACCTAATGTAATATCAAAGATTATTAAATCTAAGCAAAGAACTTGAGCTAGAAACTGTGTCTTCTACTTCCCATCAGTCCAAGCATATGGATTGATGTTCATCTCTCCATACCTGTCTGCCTCAAAAATACCATGCAACTTTTTATCAATGTAATTAAACAAAAATAGTGGCATCCCTAGTCGGACATTCTTTACATAGCTGATATGAGAAGCTCGAAGGCCTGGACATGCACAAAAGCTAATGATCAAGCTACTATTCGAGCCTACAACCATCAACATCTTCTCCTTTGTCCCCTGACATGGACCCACGTTATAAACCCACAACCTATCTACTGACACTCAACGAGTCTCTCATGAAAAGAGATATAATCTTATCTGTCTCCACATGATTTAAATCAAATAGGATTTTCTCCTGTGACACTACAACAGATTGATGGTATACCGAGGTTTTTACCGAGGAAAATGAACACAGCTTTATTTGCCGCGACGCCGGTGTAAAAGTCGGTGTGCGTGTTGGTACCAAAGCCTCGGTATAAGCGTCGGTATATAGCGTTGGTATAAGCGTCGGTATATGCGTCGGTATAAGCGTCAGTATTTGCATCGGTATTACCGACGCTCATACCAAGGCTTTTGCTGGAGGTACCGTCGCCTATACCGAGGCCTGTTGGGTGTACCGACGGTTATTCCGATGACACTACTGGGAGTACCGTCACGTATACCGACGACCGTACCTGGAAATTTTTTTTTGGGCAGAATGTTTTTTCTGTTGCTACAGCAACATTACCATGATGTTGCTTAACAAAAGACAATACACTCTGCCCAAAAAAAACCGAGTACATGTGATGTGTACTCTAATGACAACCGAAATATGATTTCATGAAACAGAGTATTATTGGACACAAAAGAGATAATCAGAATGAACAATGAACCATGTACAAAAGAAGTTATATATTTCAATAATGAAGCGTGTACAAGAGTGTGGCAAACCACTGTCATATATGAAGCTTTTACAAAATGTGGCAAAGCAATGTATTGC
>CM035415.1:123944458-124094458 GCA_020310875.1 Ceratopteris richardii
TCGGTATGGGTAACGTCGGTATGCCCCTAATATGTTGTAGTGTGAATAATTCACATAATTCGATCCTAATGCTCCCTTGTATATGCTTCTCCTTTGTTGATGGAACAACGTTGTAAACCCACAACCTGTCTACTGACACTCAATGAGTTTCTCATGAAAAGAGATATAACCTTATCTGTCTGCACATGATTTAACTCAAATAGGATTTTCTCCTGTGAATAATTCACATAATTTGCTGCTAATGGTCCCTTCTATATGCTTCTCCTTTGTTGATGGACCCACGTTGTAAACCCACAACCTGTCTACTGACACTCAACGAGTTTCTCATGAAAAGAGATATAAGCTTATCTGTCTGCACATGAATTAACTCAAATAGGATTTTCTCCTGTGAATAATTCACATAATTTGTTTCTAATGCTCCCTTGTATATGCTTTTTGTCAATGGTTCACACTCACATCTCACCCGTACGCATGCCTACATGTAAACAAAACCTCATTACACCTCAGATAGTGACCTAATATAATATCAGAGATTATTAAATCGAAGCAAAGAATCTGAGCTGGAAACTATGTCTTCTGCTTCCCATTAGTCCAAGCATATGGATTGATGTTCATCTCTCCATAGTTGTCTGCCTCAAAAATACCATGCAACTACTTATCAATGTAATTAAAAAAAAATAGTGGCATCCCTAGTCGGACATTCTTTACATAGCTGATATGAGAAGCTCGAAGGCTTGGACATGCACAAAAGCTAATGATCAAGCTACTGTTCGAGCCTGCAACTGTCAACATCTTCTCCTTTGTCCCCTGACATGGACCCACGTTGTAAACCCACAACCTGTCAATTGACACTCAATGAGTTTCTCATGAAAAGAGATATAAGCTTATCGGTCTGCACATGATTTAACTCAAATAGGATTTTCTCCTGTGAATAATTCACATTATTTGTTGCTAATGCTCCCTTGTATATGCTTTTTGTCAATGGTGCACACTGACATCTCACCCATACACGTGCCTACATGTAAACAAAACCTCATTACGCCTCAGACACTGACCTAATGTAATATCAAAGATTATTAAATCTAAGCAAAGAACTTGAGCTGGAAACTGTGTCTTTCGCTTCCCATCAGTCAAGGCATATGGATTGATGTTCATCTCTCCATAATTGTCTGCCTCAAAAATACCATGCAACTTTTTATCAATGTAATTAAACAAAAATAGTGGCATCCCTAGTCGGACATTCTTTACATAGCTGATATGAGAAGCTCGAAGGCTTGGACATGCACAAAAGCTAATGATCAAGCTATTGTTCATGCATAAGGACGTCCCTAAAATAAAACCAAGCCCAAGATTCCAAGTAAGCTTTAGATTCAACATTCTTCTCTTCGTTCGCACGAAAGCCATACCAAAAACATGCACACACATGAACATGCAGTAATATGTGGAGAGAGAGAGAGAGAGAGATAAGGGCACAGAAGGAGATGGTGTCCATATGACCAGGATGTGGAAAAATATACTATCAAAAGCATAGTGGAATCTCAAAATGAGAAATCCAAACCATGATATGATGCATTATGGTTTAAAGGGAGAGACGTATATATGTGATAGAAAGTAAGAGGATAGATAAAGTATACCAAATAGAAGTTGTGTGACACATTCATTGTAAGTCGCATGTCACAACCAAAAATCACAACAGCAAGCTCCTCCGCCGGAAGGTTCAAGAACGGGAGCGGTGATAAAGGAGGACGGCTAGCCCAAGAGGAAGGAGAATGAAGGCCTTTGTATGTTTTGGTCTTACGTCCAGCTCCCATCACAGAAGCACTCCGTTGGCGATGAGACTTGTAAGAGTAATTTTAAAGTTTGTTGGAAAACGTTAATTACAAATTTATGTAATGAGATGGTATCAGAGCATAGGTTAACTTCTCTTTTGAGTTCTGTTTTTGTTATCTTCATCATTAGTATGTTTTTCTTTCTTAATCCCTCCCTCCCTCCCATATTCCTTTAATAAGAGTGCTTCTAAGCACTATTACCTTCTTCATTAGGCATTATTAGCACCATTTTTATCTTTCCTGTCCTATGATCGATAAATATCTCATAAAGTGCACAAGTAAGCTGTCCTGTGCTCCAGTGCGACACACAAAGAAAGCATTGTAGTGAGCGTAGCGACAGTGGGCACATCTTCTATAATCCAAAGTCATGGGGGGTTACCAGTCTTCTCCTAATGTTCCTCAGACCAGCATTCACGAGTACACTGTCAAGGATGCAGCTGACAATGATGTGGATAGCAATATGTGGAGCATGCGCAAGAGCAAGGCTAACTGGTTCAGGATCTTGGGTGTTATGTCGGGTATGATCACCATTGGGAGGTGGTTTTCTGATATTTGCAGATGGAAGAACCCTATCACCACAGTTCTCGTCCATTTCCTCTTCATCTACATGTTCTTGATCGGAGCTTGGCATTACAAATTTCACCCACGCCTACCACCCCATATGGATCCTTGTCTCTCACATGCAGAGGTTGCCGAACCTGATGAGCTAGACGAGGAGTTCGACAATAGATCCCATTAAAAACCCCTTGGATCCCATATGTCCAAGTTATGTCCAAGGATCCCATATGTCCTTGGATCCTAAAAACCCATGGACTAAGTGATCCCATATGTCACTATTCCCCCACATTAAAAACAAAAGGGTCATCACATGGAGGGGGGGTGTTGAGAGTTCCATGCTCCACCCTTTTGTCCAAAGCTAGTTTCATTCTCATGCAAGTTCACTTATCCCACATGCAAGGGAATTCTTGAACCATCCCACATTTATCCCAAGGGTGAATTAATGAAGAGACTTCTTGAATATCAAACATCATATTCATACTAGCTAATGACACCCAATATGTTGTTTTTTTTCTATTTCAATATTTTTAAAAATTCTCTTTGGGGTTCTCCAAATATCATGACACCTATATCCATGTAAGCAACTACTCATGAATTATGAACCACTCTACTAAATTGTGGATGATTGAAATCTTAACCAATAATATCGCAATAAATATACCGATGCAAAGTTGCATGTATGTAGTGTTATTTTCTCCTTTCTTTCGTTCATGTTGTATTCTCAAGTTGTAGATATATAGATGTTGGCAAACTTGAACTTCTATAACATTTCAAGAACTAGAGTCAACAATTAGGAGAACCAAGAAGAACATTTCACTCAAAGTACTTAGGGTTGACTTCATATTATGCTTAGGATATTGAGTGAATACGAGAAACAATCATTTCAAATCATTCACAAGTGTTCTATTGATTGTTATTATTGTTTATATTAAGCATGTGTTTTAATATTTTAATTATATAATTCATTCATATGTGTGTACCTAAGTGTATATGTATGTATGTGCATGTGTATCTGTGTGTGTATATGTGTGTATGTCTAAGTGTATGTGCACATGTATTTGTGTGTGAATATGTGTGTGTATGTGTATGTGTATATGTGTATATGTGTGAAAGTGCATCTTCATCATGTATAAGTGTATAAGTGCATATCAATAATTGTGAGTATGCTATCTAATGAAAATAACACAATTCAAATGATATTCAAAGAATAGAAATTGTACTTACAATAGTTAGCCATACTTTTTGCTTGGTTAGCTTCTTGAATAACCTGCAACAAAGAGAGAAACAGAGAGAGAATTCAAAGAGATAAAGATGTAGAAAGAGAGAAATGGAGAGAGAGGGAGACAATAAGAGAGAGCTTAGGCAAAACAACAATTCTGCATATACTTGCTTTAGCTCGTAAGCGCAATGCAATTGCGAACGTTGGAGAGTTCTTCGATTAGATGTGTGAAAATGCCGATCAAAGAGCCTCCAACGTTTTAATTTTTTTCCATCAACAGACAGTCGTGTAAGCAATGCTACGTGTAGAGTTGGCATCGCATAAGTGATGTCATAAAAGCGTCGCATAAGCGACATCATAAAAGCATCGCTTATGCGACGTAAAAACATCGCTTATGCGATGCTTTTTAAAATCATCATGTTAGCGACGCTCTATGCGAGCATCACCGACTGGGTCGCATCAAAAGTCGCAAAAAACGTTGTTCGGATCATCGTTTAATTGACGGTCCGCGTGCGATGCTCATTACGATGCATTTTGCAATTTTATAGCGACAAAATTGTGTCACCTTAACCGTCGCTATACGCCCGTATTCTTTGTAGTGACATGAGTCGTAGCATCTACGAGTTACTTGGTATGCATGAACTTTGCTAGGAATTCATAAAAAAAATCTTATGTTCAACAAATGGGATGGAAGTCAAGTGATTTAATGTTCAAGGATATATTTGCTAATGATGTAGCTAATGCCAGATTGGAACTTGATACATTGTGAAGTTCGTGCGACTCAAATAACTTTCTACAATTAAGCTACTCAGCACTTCAAGTCTCTAAGGAAATCTCAAGCTTGACTTTTCAATAAGCGTGTTAATTAGGGAAATGGGAAGAGCTAAGTTATCTTTTTGCTAGGAGATAATAATGCTTTTTCCCCTCTTGTCATGAACAAGACGACATACCCTATCAGGTACATGGTCAAGAGCACATCTCCACCAAATAAACTTATATATATCCTACTTAGATGTTTCATCATGATATCCTTCCCATAAACCTCTTAAAAAGAAGAACCAAGTTAAGATCTTTCCAATTACAAACTCCCTCCTTTCTGAGAAACCATCACGACACATACGTGAACCTGAAGTGAAAGGAGAGGGGTGAGTGATTTATATAGCTGAGGACCTAAGACCTAGCAAAACCAAAAATGGAAGATCTCCTAGCTACTGACATCTTTCAATCTAAGATACTTTCTTGGCACTCTGTGTGCACCCCTAAGCGTGCAATTTCCGGACCACAACGTTCTGAGCAAGCAAGCACTCATTCTTTAAGTTGGAAGGTAATCTACCTATGGCTAAAAGCATTTGATTAAACGGGTTGTACTTTGGGAGAACCAGGCTTTAGAAGTTACAAGTGTCAAAATCGACTATACTGGAGAACAATTTCAGACATAGGTGAACTATTTAAATAATATCTCAATATCTACTAAGTTTTTTGAGATGATTTAACTTGGAAAAGGTGCACAAACATTAGGCAACACTTTATGCAAAGTTTTATTAAAAACTTTACACATTTGGTTAGTCAGTGACTGAGTTATGTGTAGCAGACTTTTTGAGTAGTGATTCTCTTCACAGTTAGTTAAAAATTTTGATAACCTCGTCTTGGTCTTCCAAATTGGTAGAGGTTTTGAGTTATTCTTGATATAAGGTGCTCTAACATCAAGTATAACTTGTTCTTTTTGAGATTAACACTCTCCATCAGTGGTATCAGAGCACGAATTATCAAAATAGAAGAAAGCAGGACCCTAACTGCTGCAGTCATACAGAAATCAACATCTAAAGGATCAAAAGGTGAAAGCTTCAAGGAAAAGCTTGTGAAGAAGGCTATAAGTTATCAAGAAAATCAAAAGGAACATCATTCGAAGTAAAGGTACACTTATTCCTCATAAAGCTTGAAGAATTTAATACATAGGTGAAGAAAGTATGGGAGATTCTCTTCAGATAGAGAAATTGGATAGAGAAAACTATCTAGCTTGGTTAATGAGGATGGAAGCTCATCTCATGAGCAAAGACTTGATAGGTTACATCAAAGGTGAAGAAGAAAAACCACGATTCAGAGATCCTAGTGTTCCAACTAGGGATGAACTCTCCGATTTGAAGACTTGGATGAAGACTACTTGCTACCTCATATTAGAGGAATTGAAAGTGCAAGTGACATATGGAATTCTTTGGAGGAGCATTTCCAAAACACTACAAAGTGAAGGAAGGCATCCTTATGGGCAGAGTTTACCACATTCAAGAAGAAGGCCTCTCAATCCATTTTTTATTATGTAACAAGGATGAAGGACATTGTAGATGCATTAAGAGCAGTTGATGAAGATATTGAGGAGGATAAATTGGTAAGGCAAATTCTCACAGGTTTGAAAGGAGATGAGAAATGGAAGCCATTCATTTTGTCTACTGAATTGTCACTGGATCATTTCACTCCTGATTTAAATCAGTTGCTAGGACACATGGTACTCTTTGAGCAGGATTTCAAAGGTGATGGTGATAAGAGTGCAGGTCAAGCAATGTATTAAAAGGATAAGAAGAAGAATAGCAAAGGTAAACAACAAGCAAATGAAGAAGAAGGTACAACTAGCCAAGCCAACTTCCTAAGAGGGAGAGGTAGAAGCAATAAAGATGGAGCCAAAGCTTGCTGGATTTGAGGTAAGACAAATCATTTAGCTCATGATTGTTGGCATAATAATGAGAATAATGGACGATATAATCAGAATTTTAATTCAAGAGGAAGAGGTGGCAGAAACCAAAGAGGTAATTTTAGAGGTAGAGGGAATACATGTTACTTTGGAAGAAATGCAGGTAGAGGATTCCAAAGTCAGTCCTACAACAATACCTACTACAATTATGCTTCAGATCAGAAGGAGGATTCAACCTTGATTATGAATGCAACTTGTGAAAGGCAAAGTGAAGACCAAAGAGTCTTCTACATTGACTCAGGGTGTAGTAATCACCTGAGTGGTAATATAGCTTTGATGATTGATTTGGAGAATAAGGTAACTAATCATGTAGTTCAAATAGGTGATAATACAAAGCATAATGTGAAGTCAATTGGATCAGTGAAGGCCAAGGATGGAAGTACTCTTCTGAGTAAGGTCTTGTATGTTCCTACAATTCCAAAGAATTTGATAAGTGTAGGGCAAATTGTTGAAAAAGGTTATGAAGTAAGGTTCACTCATGATGGAGTGTTTGTGGAAGACCCTAGAAATGGGTATAAACAAATTGTTTCAGGGAATAAAGGAGGAAGACTCTTCACATTGAAGATTCAAGGTAATGTTGGTCATGCCTTGTTCACTTATGGAGGACATAAGATCTCTGAGTTAGATCTTTGGCAAAAAAGGCTTGGACATTTCAATGAAAGAGGTATTAAGGATATGGTTAACAATGGTTCAGTGCTTGGATTTCCTAATGTTGCAGGTCAACATATGACATACAGATGTGAGGCATGTCAATTAGGTAAGGCTCATAAGCAATCATATTCTAAGCATGGTTTCATGTATTCAGAGAAGCCTGAGTTGGTACATACAGATGTGTGGGGACCATCAAAGGATTTCAGTATTAATGGTTCAAGATATTATGTGATTTATGTTGATGATGCTACCAGGTGGATCACTATCTATGTGATCAAAGATAAATCAGAGGTATTTAATACATTCAAACATTATCATGTGTATGCAGAAAGAATTACAGGTCAAAAGTTGAAGAGACTAAGGTCAGATGGAGGGGGAGAGTATTTCTCTAATGAATTCAGTGATTACTTGTGGAATGTAGGTATAAAAAGGGAAGTTACTTGTAGGTACTCTCCTCAACAAAATGGTGTAGGAGAGAGAAGGAATAGAACTCTTGTTGAGTTTGCAAGATCAATGATGAGGGAGAAAAATTGTCCCAATTACTTGTGGGCTGAGGCTGTAAATACAGCTACATATTTGGTTAATAGGTAACCATGTAAAGCTTTGCAGCGAATGACACCATATGAAGCTTGGTGGGGTAAGAGACCTACCATAGATCATTGCAAAGTGTTTGGATGTTTGGCCTATGCATATGTGCCATCTCAGTTGAGGCATAATAGGGTTCAAGATACCAAACATGGGTGAGAACAAGGTTCAAGACAAAGGTTGAGAACAAGTTCTCAAGACAACAAGGTTTACATGTCCAAGGATGTTGTCCTGGTGGTTGGATCTCTTGCTTCTTGAGGTGGGGGTGAGGGCTCAACCCTTGTTGGCAGCACTTGTGAGGGACATGTAAACCTTGGTGTCTTGAGCCCTTGTTCTCAACCTTAGTCTTGAACCTTGTTCTCACCCATGTTTGGTATCTTGAACCCTCAATCAAGTGCCACCCATGGTTTCCCAAGGTCTTTACACTTTCTAGCTAACTCACTAGATTTGGAAAGTTTGTTTTGAGAGCTTTCCAACAGGATCTTACATGCTCAATCTGACCTACGGATTGAGAGATACACCTCAATTTTTGTTAGGCTAACTTATGAAAGCGACATGTGCTACTTTGTACCATTTTTTATAGAGGATGCCCAAGCGCCCTTTTTAGAGGCCACTAGCTCAATCCACTTTTTCCAAGCCTACTTCCTAGGATCTGATACCAATCTAAGGAATTGAACTCACAACCTCTTGGTTAGGAATGTGATGGGCTAACCACTTGCCCCAAAAGCTATGGTTGAGGATTAATTCCTAATCCTCCCTCTTAGGGTGTAGTCAACCATCTCCTATCTTTCAACGGTGTGGTTCAATCGCCTCCTTCCTATCACTTTATTACACACATTCTACTCTCAAACCTACAAAGAATCATAGAAAATGAACTCCTCCTATATCATGATGTTTTTTGTGCTATGTTTTTCTCCACACAAAAATGGTGGCAATCAATAAGACTAAATGTATTGTGAGATTGTTCCACTTTTCTATCTTATGGATATCATGAAAGGCCTTATAGATTCTTTTAGGGAAAAGTTCTCCAATAAATGGATGAAAAATATCCCCTATGTTCCAAACATTATCTATTTTCAAGAGTTGAAGATTGATGCATTTAGGCTTCAACAAAATCTACAAATTGCTTCTGCCAAACATACTTGGTTGTTCACTAAGCATGAGAATGGTAAAGGTGGTGCTTCTATTGGGAGATGTGTTCTCTAGTCCTACCAATCAATGGATTGCTATTAAGTGTAAGGCTACTTTGAACATCACTTTCATTCATATTTACACTGCAAACAATGCTAATGGTAGAATAAACTATTAGGAGGAGCTTGTTTTCCTTACTGGTGATATTATTTGTTTGGGTGGTTTTAATATGGTTATCAACCCCCAAGATAGAATTGGCAAGAAGGACAATATTGTGCAAGGTAGGGAGAAGTTTAGTTGATTTTTGTTGTTTAATACTCATGAACTAAATGATATTTTGATTAATGTGGGCCAAACCTAGACGAATAGGAATGCTAAAAATTTTGTTTTTGCTAGACTAGCTAGAGTCTATATGAATGTGAATAAATACCAAGATGTCCTACAAGCTAGTTGTGAAAGAGATCCTTCTCTTCAACTTTTTGACCATGTCCTTGTCATTACTAAGCTATATAACAATTTTCATGATTATAGAGCAGGGTGGTCTCACATTGATGCCTCTCTTCTCAAGATTCCTTATATTAAGGATAAAATGAAGGCCATATTTTGTCGATATATTTTGGTACTGATGTATGTGAACACACTTAGGACTGTTGGGGCACTTTTTCCCTCTTTAGGAGGTTTTTTTCTCATGGCTTGTATATACATCTATAACCCTAATAGGTTACTTATATTTGTACATTTCACTTGGTAATACATTAAGTATTGTGTGTTGTGCTCCAATCTTCTTCTTCTTCCTTATGCTGCTCGTGTGTAAAAACCTCAAACTTTAACAATTGGTATTAGAGCAGGTTGTTGCTTCATCTAGGGCATCGTCACCACACCTGTGGTCATAGTCTCAAAATCATATGAAAATTGGTGAGCATAATCACGGTGACTAGGAGTGCAAAACAACTTTGCTTTATGGTGTCAAAATTTGGACCTAAGCTGATTTTGCTCTCTAAACAAACTATTCTAGTGCTTGTTTCAAGCAATTTTGTCCTTTTGTGCCAAACATATATACAAGTTTCGGTTCGCTAGTACAAGCACCTCAAAGTCGGCTACATTCAAATTCCTATTCGTGCTATGGTTCCTATCGCACTTACTATAGAGCAACTTTGTTGGGATGGCAGAGATGCTTAGGTATATGCATTGATAACTTTTTCTATCAAATGTGTCATTATCCCTCACATTCACTCTTGCAAAATAACAAAGGATGCTTGGGATAGGCAAGAAACGAGTCCCGTGTTTCTTACCTCCAAAAACAATTGGGGAGTGAGAACATGAATGAAGGAGATTCTATGAATAGTCTTACTCAAAAAATGAAAGATTTGAAGGAGCAATTCATTTCTATTGATGAAGTTATACTAGAACATTCACTTGTGTAAATTCTTCTTCATGGTATTCCAAATTCATATCAGAGTTTTGCCTCTAGTCTTTGATTGATGATGAAAGCCAATTCAAATGCCTTAACATTTGAGGAGTTAGTCTTTTTTTGTTGTAGGAAGATCAGTCTAGGCAGAACATGTTTTTTATGTTTGTTGTAGCTCAAGCTTTCTTACTTAGCCAAAAAGGCAAAGGTAAATGGAGCTCAACTGTTAGTAAACAAAGATCTCCTAATGCTGCATAGCTGAAGAAGGAAGAAAAACATGAGAAGAAAGAAAAAATAGTTTTACAAATACTATAAAGGAAATCATCATGTCATAAAGAGTTGTCCAAAGCTGGCTACAAAAGAGGCAAAGAAGAAAGAGGCTGGAATGGTTGTTATGGAGGCCTCTACCCCTAAAATAGAGTTTGCTAATCTTGTGCACAATGAAAAATGAGCGTTTATTGTTGCTCGTAGCTATCATCCATCTTCTCATGAGTAGCGTGTGTCTCCACTAGGCTTCGATGTACTATACTTTCATAGTGGGGCAGCCAAACATATCACCTTGCAGTGTAGCATCTTAACTTCACTTGAGCCTATCCCTCCACAGAGTACTATCCTTTCTACTTACAACCCCTCGTATCCTAGAATGGGAGTTGGTAAGATCATTCTAGCTAGAGCTAATGATATTTCTTTCACATTGTGACATGCTTCGTTTGTCCTAGGGATCAAGCAAAATCTATTTTCATTTTTAGCATTAGCCAAGATCGACTTGGTTGCCAAGTTTTCTGATGATAAGTGTACAATTCATGAACTTTCAAATGGTGAGTCATTATTGCTTTATGCCACTGATTGTATAAGCTCATAAATTATGCAAAAACCATGGATGATTCAGCATGTGAAATTCAATATTCTCATGCTATCTTTGATGCAAACCTTTGGCATGCACACTTGGTTTATATAAAATTTACTAGTTTACTATGCCTACAGAAGTCATTCCTCCTTCCTAAAAGATGATTCAGTTTGAGCTACTCAAAAATTGGAGCTTGTTAATAGTGATGTCTCTGGTCCTATGCAAACACCTTCTTTTGGGAACTACCTTTACATTGTAACTTTCATTGATTATTTTTCAAGGCATGCATGGGTGTACCCATTGAAAGAAAAGTACGAAGTGTTTATGTGCTTCAAACAATTTCTGGTTTTGGCAAAAAATCTGTCAGCATGTAAAATGGTCACCCTCCATTCTGATCGGGGGGGAATATATGTCTTCTGATTTTAATGCATTTCTGGTTGAACATGGGATAATACATCAATGTATTGTACCTTATATGCCTTGAGAGAATGGAGTTGTTGAAAGAAAGAACATTTCACTTATGGATATGGCAAGAAGTATGAATGCAAGTCAGTCTTTACCTCATAGCTTCTGGCTTGAGGCTATTATGTGTGTAGCCTATGTACTTAATAGGTGTTCTACTAAGGCACTACATTTTGTCACTCTATATGAGCCTTGACATGGTCGCAAGTCATTTGTTGCTCATTTGCATGTCTTTGGTTGTCTAGTGTATGCATTATCCTGATTGTCTAAAGGAAAATGGTTATGAGATCATCAAAGAAGGATCCATGTTTAAACTCCTTGGGATATCTATGGGCTTTAACATAACCTTGGATCAGAGGTAGAACTAGGTCTTGGAGAAGTTTAGAATTAATGTGTTTAAATAGAATTCCATGCAATATTATCTTTCTCAAAATGTTTTGTTTTTGAATCATTATATTCTCCCTTGTCTAACTTATTTTTGGACTCATAATAAGAAGATATTGGACTCCTAATAAGAAGAAATGACACCGAGCTATTGCCTTGTCCAAAAGATTCTTCTCTGGGGCATCTCAAGTTAGAAATAGAATTCCCAAAGTAGCATTGAAGACTTGTTGTTTAAGCAAAGAAGAAGGTGAGGTGGGTGTACTGCCGAAGCAGAATGGAAAATCAAATGGCTACTAAGTGGATAAAGAGATCTATCAATTCTAAAGACTTCTGGGATTGCTTGATTAAAAGGAAATATTATAAATTCTATCTTGTGTTATAAGGCTTGGAATAGTTTTGAATTTTGAAATATTATTGCTTGACCTACTATTTTCATTTCTACATGCAGTAAGCTTGTGTGCTCATTCTCGAATGCTTGGATGGATTTGAAGAATCATTATTCTTTGCCTCATTATTTTTGCTAACATTTCTACCTTTATGTTGCAAGATCCCATATGGAGTAGTTGAGTTGTGTATCAGGACAATTTGAACCTCAATATAAGGATGATAAATGTAGAAAATATAGTTTCACTAATTGGAATTGTTTTTTAGGGAAGAAGATGTCTTGGTGGATTTTGAAAATTTTTCTATTCACGATTTGTCCTTTGTTTGTAAAATGATGCTTATAGAGAAAAAAATAAGGCTCCATGATGATTGATGATTTCTCCTTGAAATGCACAACAAGAAGCTTGGACCATGCCCAATACCTAGCTGCTCTTATACTAGTACTCACTAAACATCATATAACTCAGAATTCCCAAATCCAACTACCTAAACCTTTTAGCTAGATAAACTAGACACTAAGAGGCTTTTGATGAGCTATCAATCACTAGAAGTGGACAATTGTACACGAGTCAATCTAGTCACACAAGACATACTAATTTTCCTTATAGTTTTTGGGACAAACCAGTAGAGAAAGAAACAGACATAACTCAGATTACAAGAAGAATTTACCAAGAGTCTTTTGGATATAGAATCCTTTCTTTATAACCATTTCAAAAATTATAAGAACTCGAAAAATGGAGCTTCCAATGGAGAGAAAATGAATTCCTTATAGGCTGCTAGAGAACATAAGCCCCCTTTGGAAAGGGTAGGAGAGATATACATAAGAATATGAACTCCTATGATGGAAAATGGCTCAATAGCACATGTATAATCACCACCTTGACTTCCTACTATCCAGAAATACTTAGAATGATCTTGGATGGTGCTTCAATAGCCATGAGAGCCTTCCATGACTCTTCATATGTTCTTCATGTCTCTTCACATGCTCTCCTTGTATCTTCCACTACCTTATGACTTTGTCTCTTCATTGGAGTGTCTTTTGGTCGCCCAATGCCTCCTTTTGGATATGGGTGTGCCTTCAAACATGTGGCTTGACTTTCTTAAGGCTCAAAATCCTTCAAATGAAGTTATTTAATGAAAGAAATATGCTTGAGCTTGCCCTTGAAAACACATAACTTTTAACATTGCAACTCAAGCTCAAACTTCTTTGTTTTCTAGTGTGGTGGTTGGTTCCTTCATATTATCATGACTTGAACTTTTCCATCCTCTTTGCATCCAAGAACTTTCTAAGAAGGTCTTCAATTTTCTCCTTGGTGTTGACATGTTGAATATCCTCCTGCTTATCCACAATCTTTTCACTTATGAAATAATAATGCACTTTTATATGCTTGTTGCTAGCATGGAACATGGGGTTCTTTGCAAGGTAGATACTTGAGATATTATCTCCAAGCAATGGAACAATGCCAACCTAAATATTCAAATCATTTAAGAGACTTTTAGAACACAATACATCACATGTCAGTTGAGCAAGAGCTCTATACTCTACCTCTATGGAAGGCTATGAAACTATGGGTTCTTTCTTTGACACCCATGATACACAACTCTTCCTAAGAATCACTACATATCTTTAGGTACTCCTTCTATCATCATTGGATCTAGCCAAATCAACATCTCCATAACCTTATAGTTTCAAATCACAATCATATGCATAGTAGAGGCCTTCATTTATTGTACCTTTCATGTACCTTAGAATCCTTCTACCTGCATTCAAGTGATCTAGTGTGGGTGCATGCAATAATTTTGAGAGCACTCCAGCACTATAAGATAGTTCAGGTCTAGTAATGATAGCATAATTTAAAGATTGAATCAAAACTCTATACACATGCTCATCCTTGAGCTTATCATCTTGATGTTTGCTCAAATTGACATTCCAATCCATTGGTTGTCTCAATGACTTACAACTAATCATACCAATCTTGTATAGCAAGTCAAGTAAGTATTTCCGTTGCATAAGATACAAACCCTGCTTGGGATATAAAATCAGGATTCATAAGAAGTACTTTAGCGGACCAAGATATAAAACTTTAAATTTGTTGTTGATATCCTTGATACCTCCATCATCATCACATTTTATGATTAAATCATCAACATATATGCATATGTACATAGACTTCTCATCAAGACTTTTTAGAATGGTTTATAACTCTTATCATCTTCTTGTAGTCAAAATTGTTGGAGGATAAACACTCCTATGTGCACAACAAAATCAAATGAACCCTCCTAGGATCTTGAAATTTTTCTAACATAGGCTCTATATTTTCTGCATTTCTCTCAGTACATGCACCGACTGAAAATGAAAGTTTGTAACCTTCAACTAGACTTAGAGGCTTTCAAATGCGAGTAAAATCACTCCATTTGGATACTAGATGATGCCTCAACCAACTGCAAGAAAAGAGATAACTTGATCTCTTCATAGAGTACTAGCTAACTACATAGACACCATTCTGGACATTTCTCTGCACATGTGTAGGCACTGAACCCGAGACTTGACCCACTAATATTAGAACCTACAAGCTTTCCAAGAAGACAAAAATCATTGAAAATGGAATCCGAATGAAGGAGAAAGAACAATTACAAGACCGGGGGGGGTCTACCAAAATCATCTAGATAGATAGAGTGTTTAAAAGTGATATTTCTACAAAATATGCAGAGAATAGATAGTAGGGGTTGTGCTTAATCAAGGGGGCAGCTTGGGCACATATTTCCACGACTCATTAGAGGTTTTAAAGACCACATAATAACCTCTTTAACCAATCAAAAGCATATACATGTCATAATACAACTCATTAGAGGTTTTAAAGACCACATAATAACCTCTTTAACCAATCAAAAGCATATACATGTCAAAAGTGATGTCCAATCACATCAAGAGGTGAGATAAATCTTCACTAATCAACTTCTTTCCATTATGGGCATGATTTGATGCATCCAACTAGTGGAAATAAGCCTCCTTTGATTGTGGATGATGTGGAAGGTTCAATTTGGGGCATGTTCAACACTCTTGAGCTTGAAAAACTTTCAACACTCCCCCTCAAGCTCAAGTCTTTTCCTTTCATTGCTCCAGCCTATGTCTCTTATGTTGATAGCTTCCTTGAATCCTCCAAGCTTTGTACCATCAAGCAACTTTGTCATCATGTCTACAACCTGCATTTTAGTGTTCACATACCTTATATCTAGCTCCTTTGCCATCACCTTTTCTCTAACAAAGTGGTAATGAACCTCTATGTGCTTGCTCCTTGCATGAAGCATGGGATTGTTAGCTAGGTAGATGCTTGAAATGTTGTCTCCATAAAGAGGAAACTCCTCCACTTCCACTTCCACTTCCAAGTCCTTAAGTAGATTCTTAAGCCATAATAGCTCACATGTATCCAATGCTAAACCTCTGTACTCAGCCTCTGTGGATGAAACCCCAACGATGGGTTGCTTCTTAGAGCTCCAAGAGATCACTTTTGTACCTATCATGAAAACATAACCCAATGTACACCTTCGATCATCCTGGTTACCTGCCCAATCAGCATCACTATATCCTTTGACACTTAGATCAGCATCATATGAGTAAAATAGAACTTGGTTGATGGTGTGCTTGATGTATCTAAGCACCTTTCTTGCTGCCATAAGATGCTCATGAGTAGGTGCATGCAAACATTGAGAGAGAACACCTACTACATATGCAAGATCAGCTCTAGTGAATATAGCATAAATTAATGAACCAATTATGATTCTATATAGTGTAATATCTTGTATAGCCTCTCCTTGGCCTGCAACCAACTTTGTATTGGGCTCCACGGGCTGAGAAAGTGGCTTACAACCACTCATACCAAATTTGTATAGCACATCCAGCAAGTATTTTCTTTGAATCAAGAAGATGCCATTGTGTGCATAGATTACCTCTATTTCCAAAAAGTATTTTAGTGTTCCAAGATCAGATATCTTGAACTCCTTTCCTAGCTTGATTTGACATCTTTAATACCTGCAATATCTATTTCTATGATGATCAAATCGTCCACATAGATGCATATGTATACCGTCTTGTCTCCTTGCTTCTTAATGTAAAGTGATGGATCTAAACCACTTTCTTTGTATCCACAACTTGATAAATAATACACTAACCTCTGATTCCAAGCCCTTAAGGCTTTTTTAAGTCCATATAATGCTTTTCTTAGCTTGCAAACATGATTTGGGTACCTCATACTAGCAAATCCTTGAGGTTGGCTCATGTAGACTACGTCTTCAAGCTCTCCATTGAGGAAGGCATTCTTCACATCCAACTGATATAAGCTCTATTTCCTTGATGTGCCCACTGCAATCAAAGTCCTTATTGTTGGCATCTTGGCTACGAGGCTGAAAGTTTCACCATAATCTATCCCATAGCTTTGGGAGAAGCCTTTCGCCACCAACCTTGCTTTGTACCTAGCAATGGAACCATCTGAATTTCGTTTTAATTTTGTAAACCCACTTATTACCTATCACCTTCATGCCTTCTTGAGCTGGTACCAAGCTCCAAGTATGGTTTTCATCAAGTAATTTGAGCTCTTCCTTCATTGCATCTTGCCATTCCTTGCAATCCTTAGCTTCTTCATAACTAGTTCGTTCTTTGTCCTTGATTACTTGAGTCATGTGCATAATGCTTTGCAATGAAATTATCATATGTTAACCTTTGAACTGGATATGTTACTCTTGAAGATCTTCTTTCACTTCCTTTATATGTGTTTGCCATCTTCTTTCTTTGTTTTGCCACTCCTGGAGTTTGAATTTCTTCTATCTCTTTATCTTCCAACATGCTCTCGTCCACATAGCTTCCTTCTTCAACTGAAATCTTCTCTTTGCCTTTGACTTTGCTTTCTTCAGAGTTGATCTCTCTTTCCCTAAGCCTTCCACTCCATGGTGAGGGTTTCCTTGTGTTGCATGAGTTGCTTGGACCACTTAAATCCATGCTTTCGGGAACTCTATCATCATTCTTCTTATATGTCTCACTTATCTCTTCAACTTGCAATGGACTCATGCATGCATACCAAGGCTTCAACTCATCAAAGACAACATCCTACTTACCTTCAACTCCTTGGTGATGGGATTATAGAATTTATACCCCTATTGTTCCATAGAATATCCCAAAAAAATACACCTTTCAGATTTGGCATCTAACTTTGACCTCAACACTTGAGGTTCATGTACATAGCATATACAACCAAAGATTCTAAGATGTGAAATGCAAGGTTTTTCTTCCACTCCATGCTTCCTCAGGGGTTAGATGATGTATACATGATGTAGGACATCTATTCATGATGTATGTGGTTGTATATGTAGCCTCTCCCCAATAACAATGCGGCATATTCATTTTGTTGAGCATACACCTTGCTACCTCTACTATGTGTCTATTCTTTCTCTCTGCTACCCCATTTTGTTGAGGGGTATACCTGCATGTAAATTATCTTTTGATGCCATTAACCTGAAAAACTCCAATAATATTCATGGGAGAAGTACTCTCCCCCTCCATTGGATCTCAAAGTTTTGATAAACTTGCCAGACTCCTACACATGTGCTTTGAATTTCTTGAAGTAGTAGAACACATCTGATTTGTTTCTAATACAACCATATTTTTCTTGAAGATTCATCAATGAAGGGTACAAAGTACCTATTTCCAGCAAGGGATGCTTCTTTTGTTGGACCTCAAACATCCGTGTGAATGAGTTCTAAAACATTTGTACCTACATAGGTACTCTTCTTGAAGGGAAACCTTGATTGTTTTCGTTGTTGGCAAGCTACACAAATTTCATGCAACATTTTAGATGTAAAAGTTGGTAGGCCTCTTACCAAGATCCTCCTTTGCATGTCCTTGAGATTTTTTAGGTTGATGTGACCTATTCGTTTATGCCATAGATCCAAATCTGCTGTCCTCTTATCTCCATATGTGACATACATTGAATGGTGTGGCTGATTTATGTCCATTGTGAACATTCTCCCTTGCTTTTTTCCTTTTGCTATGAGCTTGGAACCTACCCTTGGATCCTCAACAAAACATCCTCTTTCATTGAACCTAACTTGATAGTCGTTTTCTACCATTTGGCCTTCCGAAATCAAGTTTTTTGGTAATAATAAGGACATGTAATACCTCTGATAAGCACTTTGCTCTTTGATTTCCTTCCAAAATGATATATCCCACATGTTGAATGGTATGCTCTGAGTTATCACCTGTTTCCACATGTCCTTGATGCTCTGGGACCAGCAAATTACTAAAACGATCCTTTCGACATGACATATGATTGCTACATCCACTGTCTACATACCATACATCTTCACTAGCTTGAGTTGTATCTTCACCATACCTCATAGGAAGTAAATAATCATTGCCTTGGCTGGATGATGTGTTTGCATAATTACCTTGCCCTCTATAATTTTTGTTGTTGCTTTGATTCCCTTGTCTTTGGGCTCTATGATAACATTCATTTGCAAAATGACTTGGCTTATTGCATACAAAGCATCCATTTGAAGTGGGTTGTCCTCTTCCACCAAATCTTGCACCTCTTCCTCTATTTGTGGCTCTTCCACCTATTTGACCTACATTTTTGTGTTTTTCTTGACCTTCTTGGTTGCTTTGATATCTTCCTCTTCCTCTTGTAGGACCTCGAGTGTGTCTTCCTCTTCCTCTACCTGCATACAACAATTGCCCTTGGCTATCCTTGGCATTATGACCACCAAGGTTCATCTCCTCTATCACCATGAGAGTGATTAGTTGATTAGTGCCCCTTCTTTGCTTCCTTCCTTCAAACTTTGATGAAGTTTTTACTTCACTTTAGTAGATCCTTATTCTCTCTTTGATACTCCACTTATAACTCTGATACCACTGTTGAAGGATAAACACTCCTATGTGCACAACAAAAGCAAATGAACCCTCCTAGGATCCTGAAATTTTTTTACCATAGGCTCTGTATTTTCTGCATTTCTCTCAATACATACACAGAATGAAAATGAAACTTTGCAACTTAAACTAGACTCAGAGGGCTCTCAAATGAGAGTAAAATCACTCCATTTGGATACTAGATGATGCCTCAGCCAACTGCAACAAAACAGATAATTTGATCTCTTCATAGAGTACTAGCTAACTACACAGACACTGTTCTAGACATTTCTCTGCACATGTGCAAGCATTGAACCCGAAACTTATATGACTGAAAATAAGCTTTCCAACAAGAAAAAAATCATTGAAAATGGTTTCCGAATCAAGGAGAAACAACAATTACAAGACTGTGAGGTCTACCAAAATCATCTAGATAGATAGAGTGTGTAAAAGTGAAATTTCTACAAAATATGCAGAGAATAGCTAATAGGGGGTGTGCTTAAGCAAGGGGCAGCTTGGGCACATATTTCCACGACTCCAAGTCATAATACAACTCATTAGAGGTTTTAAAGACCACATACTAACCTCTTTAACCAATCAAAAGCATATACATGTCAAAAGTGAGGTCCAATCACATCAAGAGGTGAGCTAAATCTTCTCTAATCAACTTCTTTCCATTATGGGCATGATTTGATGCCTCCAACTCGTGGAAATCGGCCTCTTTTGATTGTGGATGATGTGGAAGGTTCAATTTGGGGCATGTTCCCACACTCTTGAGCTTGAAAAACTTTCAACAAAAATATTATATCATGGTCAAAAAGACAAGAAATAAATTTTGAAAAAATTGCTTGACATAGAATCCCTGAGGGATTTCATCCAGGCAATGGTCCTAATGTGTTCAGACACATCATTACCTAAATATATTAACAAAATTGAGCAATGAAAGGATGAAAAATATCATTCATGAGCACCATAAAAGTAGTTGGAGCATTAGTTAAACGAAAATGAATTACAAGATACTCATAATGACCAAATCTAGTACAAAAAGTTGTTTTATGTACATCATCATCCTTAAGTCATATTTGATGATAACCACTTTTTAAGTCTATTTTACTATATATAATAGCAGCTCCTAGTGCATCCACAATATCATCGATGTGAGGCATCAGATATTTGTGCTTTATTGTAACTTTATTTAATGTTCTATAGTATATACACATTCTAAAGCATCCATCATTTTTGCAAGCAAAAGCACTAGGGCTGCAAAAGGTGAATAACTCAATATGATGAGAGTCCTTTGTCGAGATACTCTCTGACCGTACGACATACACCTAGCTCCTCTTGTAGACTCATTTCATATGTTGTCTGGCTAGTGGATGATCTCCAAGTACTAGCTCAATCTTGTGCTCCACTTTTCTGTGAGGTGAAAGACCTAAAGGCAATTCTGAAAGAAAAGAGTGTTGAAAGTTAGTTTTCAGTCTAGAAGCTAGTTGAGCTTCCAAAATAGTTTGAATCTGTAAAGTTGGCAACTCTTTATGCTCAAAATATAGGAAATAAAGATACTTACACTCTGCTTTTACCATCACAAAGGTAGAGGCCGTCTGTACTTATGAACATCAGAATCTCCACAAATGATGATGTGCCAACCATTATGATTAAAATGATATATATGAGTTCAGAAACCTATAATCAGTTTCTTGTTTGCATGCCACTGTTTGCAAATAATGAGAGAAAATCTAGATAGCCTCACTACCTCAAAATCTAGCTCATATTTATATGTCTAAATCTCGCATGGTAATCCAACAACTCGTCAATCCCATGTCTCAGATCCCTTCCCATTTGCGAACTCTACTCTATAGGTATACTTAGATGGACTAGTGTTCACCTTTAATTTCTTCAACAAAGAAGAGTTAATAACATTATGCATCCATCCTATGTCAAACAAAACTTTAACAAGATGACCATTAACCTCTCCACTCATGAAAACCAGCGGTGTCAGGAAACTAATAGCCTTTCTGAGAAATTGGGGACAAGAACACATTTGGCACATTCTTCTTGGTGATTGTTATGTTCAAGATGGGTTGTTTGTTTCTAGATGGAGTATCCATGTCAGTGTCTATGGCTAAAATGTTAAAATCTAGAGGAGATAATGGAGTGGATGGTGAGGATTGCTGCCTTGCCAACACCATTGCTACATATATCTTCTTCTTCTTAGGACACATTATATAAGCATCTCGACCTAAGCATTCATAATAGAGGTCCTCATTATGAGCCTTTTCTTTGCCTTGCTAGCCACAAAGCCTTGTTCCTGCAAATAAGTCACAAGCCTATGGTTCCTCAAGCTCTAGGAGCTTGCTTTAGGCTATAGAGTGCTTTCCTTAGCTTGCATACATAACGTGTTTTATCTTCATCTTCAAAACCTAGTGGTTGTGCCATATACACTTCCTCTGATATCCATACATTTAAGAATGCGTTCTTGACATCTAACTGATATAGATTCCAGTTCTTAGAGGCAGTAATACTTAGCAAAACCCTAATTATTGGCATCTTTTCCACAAGTTAAAAGGTTTCTTCATAGTCCACTCCATGAGTTTGAGCAAATCCTTTGCCACTAGTCCTACCTTGTACCTCTCTATAGAACCATCTGAATTCTTTTTAATTTTATATATCCACCTGGATCCTATGAAGGTTGGTGACTAATGAGGTATCATAGCCATACCTTATGGGCTTTTTGTTTTCCCTTTGGGATCTCCTAACTGCCTCGTTGGAGGACTATGTCTTCCAATTGCTTGCGTTTTTTCTTACCTCTTGACTTCCATGCCTTGAAATCCATTTGCTCTTCATCCTCGAAATTTATGTCCTCCAGTAATTGTTGGTCTTCTTGAGTGAGGGTTGGAAAATCATTTTGCAAATCATATGGTAACTTGACCTTCCTGCAATCATCTTCAAACCATGAATTATTTTCATCAAACACTACATCCCTACAAACTATAAATGATTTGTTAGTGGGATTGTATAGTCTGTAGCCCTTTTGGTTTTAGTCATACCCAACAAATATGCATTTTTTAGCTTTAGGTTCAAGCTTCCCTCTGATATGTGAGGGAATGTGTGCATAAGCAATGCAGTCAAATATTTTACAATGGTCTAATGAGGGTCTCCTACCATTCCATGCTTCATAGGGTGCCATACCACCCAAGGATTTGGTTGGGAGTCTATTAATCAAGTAGGTGGCTGTGGAAACAGCCTCTGCCCATAGATAATTAGGTAACTTCTTCTCATTCAACATTGACCTAGTAGCTTCAACTATTCATCTATTCCTTCTCTCTACCAGTCCATTCAATTCAGGAGTATACCTTGTTGTGACTTTTCTCTTTATGCCTCTATCCTATAAACATGAAACAAATTCATGTGAAAAGTACTCACCACCTCCATCAGATCTGATCCTTTTCAAGCTTCTTCCTATTTGGTTCTCAACACGTGCCAAATACTTTTGAAACATGTAAATACTTCATCCTTATGCTTCATGAAATAAAGGATTGTCCATCTATTGTAATCACCAATAAATGAAACATAGTACCTTGAACCTGAGTTGATGGATCTCTGCTAGGATCCCACACATCAATGTGTACAAGCTCCAAATAGTCTTCATGCATGTATCCCTTTTTGTTGAAAGGTTGCCTGTGAGCTTTGCCAAATTGACATGCTCCACATTTGTATATCATATGTTACTTGGTCACATTGGGAATGCCAAGCGCACTGTTATCCTTGCATATTTGCTTTAGAGTTCTTTCTCCTATGTGTCCTAGCCTTTTTTGCCATATCTCTAGCTCAGATAAGGTGTTATCCTTGTAATTGAAGAGTGCTATGTTCCTGGTGTCTTCAATTTCAAATGTGAATAATCTACCAGATTTCTCACCTTTACCAATCTTTTTGAATCCTTGTTGAGGGTCTTCCACATATACTCCATGCTTAGTGAATCTGACCTATAAGCCTTTCTTAACAATCTGTCCAACACTAATTAGTTGTTTGGTTATAGTTGGCACATACGAGACTTTACTCAAGAGGTTCATGTTACCATCAGAAGTCTTGACATTTCCTATTTGCTTGATTAAGTGTTTAGTATCATCACCTATCTCTACTTCATGCTTCCCTTTGGGGTCTTCAAGATCAAATAGTAAAGCTAAATTTCTAGCCACATGATTGGAACAACTTGAATCAATGTAGAAAAGATGTTCATCATCTTTAGCTTGCTTGGATGTCATGTTCATGATGAGTAGAGATTCTTCTTGGTCTTCTGTATAGATATTGTAATCTCTTCTTCCTCTAAAACCTCCTTGATAGCTATTGTTGTTGTAGCCTTGATCGTAGTTCTAATTATAGTTGCTTCCTCCATTAATGTACCTGCCTCTGGTTTGTCCATAGCTACCTGTATGGAAGCCTCTTCCCCTTTGATTCCTTGTATTCTTGAAGCATTCTTCTGTTGCGTGGTTAGAAAGACCACAAATGTTGCAAGGTGGATTGTTGTAGGATCTCCCCTGCCTTGCTTTCCTCCTCTACCCCTTCCTCTCACACCTCTTCCTCTACCTGTGTAATTAGCTTGAGAGGTACTAGCCTCTTCTTCATTCTTCTTGCTTTTAACGTTATCTTCACTTTTATTCTTATCTGTATAAAGGGTAAAAGATTGAATACCTCTAGAGTTTTCACCATTCTTGTGAAGCTTTCTCTCGTGGGTGAAGAGTTGCCCCATCAAGGTGTTGAGGTCAGCTATTTGAATATCCATGTAAAGTTCCATTGTTGTGGTGAAAGACTCCCACTTATCATCAACTTTGATACTATTAATGATTTGTCTCACTATGTGTTCTTCTTCTATCTCCAGTCCAATGCGTGCAAGCTTGTCCGCCACATCTTTCATCTTGGTTACATCATCAGCTACTCCTTGCTTTGGTTGCTTCTTTAGAGTTGTAAACTCCATCCATAAATCATTCTCCCTAGCTCTTGTATTCGATGAGAGATTCCCAAGTCTCTTCGGAGGTCCTACAATTCCTAATGTGAGGCAACAAGAAATTAGAGATTGAGTTTAGTAGATAAGACCTGGCAAGAGCATTCTTTGCACACCATGTGGTCAACCTTTCTTGCTCTTCCCTTGTAGGTTGATGCTTGCTCTTGAAGGTTGGCATCTCTTCATCTCCTGAGATGTATCCATATAGACTTCTCCCTTGAAGGTAGGCTTACATCCTTAGTGACCATGGTGAGTAGTTGTTTCTGTCCAATTTGTCAATGAAGGATGGAAATCCATCTCCAATCTTGCTTGTTGTTCCTTTAATACCACCCTTGGAGGAGATGGTGGATAGTCTTCAGAGATGAATAGGTGTTGCTTGATCATGCTTCACACCTACCAAGAATGATTACTGGAGAGTGTATTTGGCATCTTTAGCTAGCTAATGATCATAGATAATCACATATGTTTCTTGGAACATGACCCACTATACAATGGATCAAAACAGATAGATAGGAATTGATCCCACCTAAAAACTTGTTATTCTTGTTCCTACACATGTTCAATGTTTTGAACAGTTCTCTAAGCACAAAACCAATTAGCTTAGTTCCTTTTGGGAAACTCTAATTATCTTAGATAGATACCATTCATGAGTGATTTCATAAAAAATGATGAACATCACAAAGAGAATGGTGTTTAAAAAAGCAAAGCATCATCCCGACAATTAGAGGTTGCATCAATTAAGAGACCTATGAGTGAAGATGTGTTGATATCTCATGATCCAGAGAGGAAAGGATAGTGAAACTTTGAAGTCATGTACTAGAGAGTATGCTGATTCTATCATGCTTTAAATCATGACAAATGATCAATCATGCACTAAGAACAAGCTCTGCGAAAAGCACTATTCTGATATGGTCATGAGAGAGGTGATGTGAAAATACACTAGAAAGTATATATTAAAACATATACAAATACAATGTTATTGGCAATGATACTATTGAGCCCATAAAATTCATATTGGTCAAAGTCAACTATAGTCAAAGTCAAAAGGTCAAAGTCAAACCATTCAAAGTCAACAAGGTCAAGGTCAAAGTCAACAAGTGCAAAGTCAAAATGCTAAAGTGCAGGTGATGTACTTCCTTGTCTCCTTTTCCACCATAGCTTTAAAATTCTGGAAGTGAGTGAACACCTCGCTCTTCTCTTTCATGAAATATACCCATACTTTGCGTGTATGATCATCAATGAAGGTAACATAAAACCTGCAACCACCCATACATGTGATCTTTGCTAGACCCCAAACATTTGTATGTACTATGTTAAACGTTGTTTATTCTAACTGTCAGAAGTGCATTTAAGCGATTCTTGGGTTCTTGGGAGTGGAAGGGGTCTGTTAGACAGAGGCCCTGTACTTAGTTCCCAAACTAACCACTTACACATAGCAATATACTGATACTGAGTGCTCTATCAAGATTCTGTTGTAATTAGATATTCCCGTTCACGGCTTCGCTCAGCCACATGTACCGAATACACTAAGATACTATTTTGCATCTGCACCTAACTTTACTGACAATATCAGAAACAAGAGTAATCGTCAACCTTTACCAAATAGGTACCACAATCCTACCAATGTCTGAAGACACAGAGAATCCAAGCGTTCAGATACACCGTACTGAAGGTTCAGTACACAACCCAAGAAATCCTTACTGTAGCTTAATTTTTACCGTAGGAGGACAGATCTCAATACTGAAGGAAATACAGTACAGATCCGTATCCCAGACACACGACCACGACCACACAGACTTCCTCAGCACGTCACGGTGTATTACCAGAAGATCAACACCATGATACACCTACTTAGTTGCACAATACCATAGAAACTCCACAGAATAACTCGCTCAGACCACAGTCGGATAATCTTCTAAATAACTATGAAACTCACCAACAGACAGGTATCGACAGATAACAAAACAGGAACAAGAGCAATATACTCAGGAATGCTCCACAACAACATAGTAACGTTCACTTAACCACCCAGACAGACAGTCTGGTGATCTTCCCGATCGTCTATAAAGTTAACAAACCGAACAGATATCGACGGCAGACAAGACAAGAGGCGAACATAAAACTCAGAATACTTGAAATTATGCAAACAAACACTACAGTAACGCCCCGCTCAGTCACCCAGACAGATAGTCTGGTGATCCACCATGGAACGTCATTGGTGCATCTTTCTTTGATTTATATAACTTTTACAAACAGTCTGTAACAACTTTTCGCTCGTGCAAACAAGATTCAGTTATACATTTCCAATCCGGTGGCCGCTAACACTCTAGCACGCACGGTGGACTCGAACCCGCAGGTTTTACAAAACTACTGCTCATCTATAATGCCTTCTAAGTACATATTTCTGGCTAATCTAAAGGTGCGGGCGATCTTTTTCTTTAGAGTTTCTAATAATTGTTTGAGGGTGTCCGGTTCTATTAGTTGTGCATCTATTCTTACAGAACTTAGAGCTATGGCTTCGGTGAGCAAAATTTCTGCTTGTGTCTGCAGAAAGGCTTCCTGTAAATAAAATTCTTTTGCGAGCACCGCATCTTTGGATACCTTCATATCTGCAACTTGTTGCTCCATCTTGTTTACTCTTTCCTTCCGATTTTCCAGCTGATTCTTCCTTCTTTCCATTTCTTGAATCTGAAAATTTATGGTTCTGGAGTATGACTCCTTTTCGTGTCGGAGATCTGATATTAACTTCTGTGTTTGAGCTTCCTTGGTCAAATAGTGTTTGAGCATGTTGTTGACATCTGATAAATTTTCTTTTGTTCTTTGAAGTTCTTCTTCTGTTAGCCTAGCTTGCCTCTGCTGTTCTTGGTTTTGCTACACCACTTCATCGAGTTTAACTCTCGTCTCTTATAATAAATTACCTAATGCTACTCTGGCATCTTCTTTATCCTTTAGATTGATCTTCAACTGACTGATTTCGGCCTCTGCTTCGCTTAGTAATTTGTCCTTTTGGTTTAGATATGCTAGTGCGGTATCTCTTTGATCGGCAATTGTTTGTTGTTCTGCAAGTTGGGCTTGGAGATGGGTAATTTGGGTGTGCAGGTGATGGTTTTCTGCTTTGACCGCATCTATTTCTTCTTGCAGAGGCGTGATATCTGCTTCTAGGACGTCCACCTTGTGTTGTAGCTCATTTTGGATATTATCGGTGACTTCTCTCATTTGGATTGGCAATTGCTGTGATAACTGAATGAGCAATTGACCCATGTTTGCCAGTTCAGAGATTACGGGAATCGAAGGAAGTGGGAGATGTTGGCGAGGTTGAGATGAGGACGTGGTGAGGAGTTGTTGGGAGTTGGGTGGGGAGTAGTTTGGGGATGAGGAAGAGGAGTCAGCGGGTTCATCATGGTGAATGGGTTGGATGGGGATAATGGTTTCGATTGGAGGCTCTGGTGGGGGAATGGGAAGAATAGAATTTGACTGTGTTACCTTATCTCTGGTGTGTTGTGCAATTTCTACAGCTATGGAGTCAACTGCCTTAAGCAGCTCTTCGAGAACTTCTTTAGCAATTTGTTCCTCATCTGCTTGCTGTTCCCACTCAAATTGTTGCTGGGATGCTTCTTCTGTAGAGGTTGTGTCGGCTTCAGTATGATTCTCCTGTTCTTGTTGCTCCTCTTCTGAGGACAATTGCGCGGATGATTCGTGTTGCATCGATGTTGCGGTGTCGTGGAATGTTTCTTCGTCATGTTTTTCTTCTTCCTTGTCGTCATCTTTGTTTCCTTCGGCTGATCCCTATGCTTCACTCTCAGAAGAACTGATTCTGATTCTCTTCCGGCGGAATAGTTGGTTTAGCTCCTCTTCATCTTCTTCATCATCGTCCCATAATTGTACAGATTCTTCATGTCGCAGAATAGGCCCACGAGGTGGTGGTTGTGCTGCAAGTATTGATGGAAAAAGGAAGGACAGGATGTGTCGCAATCTCGACCTTGGCATGCCTCCCTTGTTCACCTATTTAATTATTGATACGCACTCTCGGTGAATGCGGTGGAAGAAGAATGATGCAAAATTGACTGGTTCTCGAGCATCTAAATCGATAGTGGAGTAGAAAGGCCTAGAGATGCCATAAGTTCGCTTCTGGAGATTAAGGATGGCTACAAGGAATTGCAGTGCAGATCTTTCAGGTTTAGGTCGACATAGGATCGCGTACTTGTTTGATGAATACCTAGGGAACAACTCTATCATTGTTTCTGCGGGCAGGTTCGGGCCATTTTCTCGACCTTGTTGAGGGAGTCAAAACGCATCGGCAAAAGCTTGGAAGGTCATTACAGTTCGGGTTGGTAAGGATGTGATAGGCCAACTCTGCTCTATAGCAGGTGTTTTGGCGATGGCTGAGATTATTTGGGCAAAGAAGGGGTGGGATTCTACTGAATGCCAAGGCAGTTCAGCGAAGTTGGACAGCCCACGAATGCGCAGGAACTCTCCTATGTCGGCAAGGAGTCCATCACGGAAGGCGGCATAGTTAGCCAAAGCTTCCATGGCGCACACAAAGACAGCAATCACAAGCACACAAAGCACAGGGTATGCACAATAACACAAATCACACAAACACAATAGCGATTTTCGGCGAAACAGAAAAGGTTAAGTAGATGCGTTGCAGGGGAGAGCAATCAAGAATGACTAATTATTGTGCGGTATTGAGATGATAATTCTTAACTTCGGTATGCATGCATGAGTAGTTGGCAAGGGCAGGGTGGCTGTGGACATAATTAGGTATCAAAACGTGGATATTTATAGACTTATTTTATTAAGCACGCCAAAAAAGAAAAGAAAAGAAAAATAAAAGAAAAGAGAACGCCAAAAGACGCGGCTAACCGCGAAACGTTTCAGTGTGGATTAGATGCTTGTTGATACGGCCGCAGCTTTGATCCATTTATCACCTTTGGAAGAGGAATTTTGGTCAAAGTGGTCAATCGAAAAGTTGCTGGGCCCACTTGTTTAGAAATCTGGTAGGGACCAAACCATCGTAACTTGAATTTGCCAGCAGAGCGATTCGACTTTGCATTGTAAAAGAGTACAAGTTGTCCCACCGAAAAAATTGGAGTCTTTAGATATCGATCATGTGTTCGAGCTTGTCTTAGCTGTACTTCCTGCATAGTCAAAAAACTGTGCCATCGATGCTCGTCTAATTCTCTCAGTGTATCCAACCAAAATGACAGTGATTCTTCAGGTAGCAGTTTCTGAGCGATTGCTACTCGTAAACTTGGCATAACTATCTCCATCGGTGCTATGGCTTCCAATCCATAAGCTAGTTTAAAAGGGGTTAGTCCTATTGTTACCTTGTATGTAGTCCGATATGCCCGTAATACTGCAGGTAGCAGTTGATCCCATCTTTCCAGTGCTTCTAAAATGAATTTTCGAAGCATATTCAACAAAGTTTTGTTTGTACACTCAGCCAAACCATTTGCACGAGGATAATATGGTGAACTAAATTTATGTGTGACCTGAAACGAATGTGTGAGTACTTTCATTAAATTGTTGACAAAATGAGTGCCTTGATCTGTAACAAGTTCCAGCGATAAGCCAAAACGTGGAAAGACATCCTTCAGTAGACACTTAGCTACCGCAACAGTTGTGGCAGACCATAAAGCCCAGGCTTCTGCCCATCTGGTAGCATAATCAGTACATGTCAAAATATAACGATTATTACTGAGGATTGTTGGTGGTGTAATAGGGCCAATGAAATCTAGACCCCACTTCTGAAAAGGCTCTAATGGCAAGACACGTTGTAGAGGGAAAAGGTGACGTTGCAGGGGCTGTCCAGATCTCTAACAACTATCACATTGTTTCACAAACTGTGATACATCCATGTACATAGTAGGCCACCAAAGACCACTTTGCAGAATTTTCCGATGTGTTAAGTCTGCAGCAAAATGGCCATCGAAAGGAATTGAGTGAGCCAAATTAATGACTGAGTTAACTTCATGTGGTGGAATACAACAAAGTAAAACTCCAGTGTGATCTATATAGTATAATTCCCCAGCAATCAACCGAAATCGGCGACTGAAAACTGAAATTTTCCTTTGTATTGCAGGAGAAGTCTGAGTAGGAAGGTATCCATCAGTGAGGAAGGTCAAGATCTGATCATAATATGTAGATGGCATAGGTGGGTCTATAATTTCATCATTAGTTGGTTTAGAGAAATAAATTTCCGGTATTGTGTCATCTATACCGATCGGAGCTTCACCAGAATCTAAGCGAGAGAGAAAATCTGCTAAGGCATGTGAACTGCCTGGCCGATGAATAACTTCGTAGTCAAACTCTTGTAAAAGCAGAACCCATCGTGCTAATCGACCACCTAAATGCTGTTGTCGAACTAGATAGACAAGTGCAGCATGATCTACATGAAAAGTAAATCTACGGACCAGCAAATAATGTCTGAATTTCTTGACAGAATATACTAGACCTAGACATTCTCTCTCTGTTACAGAGTAATTCTTTTCAGCAGGGGCTAATCTTCGACTTGCATAGTACACTGGTCTAAACCACTTATCGGTTTGTTGCATTAGAACGCTCCCTATTGCTATATCTGAAGCATCAACAAATACATGAAATGGGCGATCCCAGTCAGGAGGCTGTAAGATTGGAACCTGTGTTAGTAATCCCTTTAGACGATCAAAAGAAATTTGACAGTCTGGGGTCCAGTCAAATTGTCGAGGGGTCTTGGTTATTAATTTGTTCAGTGGTATTGCCAAATGAGCAAGCCACCGTAAGTGCCAACCATGCCATCTTACTTGGCCCATGAAGCACATTACTTCCTTAGGTGTAGTGGGTACAGGTGCTTCTAACACAGCTGTGATTTTATCTGGATCCACCTGTATACCCTGTGCAGATACAATGTGACCAAGTAGCTTTCCACATGAAACCAAAAACACAGATTTGTTTGGGTTCAAACAGAGTCTGTATTCTTTGCACTTTTCAAAGCAGCACCGTAAATGGAACATGTGTGCTATCATCTTACCAAAAATCAAAAAATCATCAAGATATACTTGCATAAAAGAGGTAAGGTAAGGAGAAAATATTTCCTGCATACACCTTTGGAACGTACTTGGGGCATTTCTTAATCCAAACCACATAACAGTACATGCGAAAACACCCCAATTGGTAATGAAGGCGGTCTTTGGTATATCCTGTTCAGCCATTCTAACTTGATTATACCCACTGTACCCATCTAAGAATGAATACATTTCATGTCCTGCTACTCTATCAAGCATTGTGTCAAGAAAAGGTAGCGGAAATGGATCAGGCACCGTAGCTGCGTTCAGTTTTCGGTAATCTACACATATTCGTAACTGCTTATTCTTTTTAGGGACATAACAATTGGTGAGATCCGTTCAGCATGCTCTACTGGTACAATAAATCTGACTTTGAGTAGTCTATCAAGTTCTGCCTTTACCTGTGATGCATAGTTTGGATTCATCCGGTAGCTGGGTTGCTTAAGTGGTTTTGCTTCCAGCTTCAACATGACCCTGTGTTGATAGATGTGCGGGTCCAAACCCTTCATATCTTTGTAATCCCAAGCAAATACATCAATTCTCGAAGTAGTTGGATTAAATCTGCTTGAAATAACTCAGGTAAGCTCTCCTTTATCTTAACGGGTCGTGGATTTTCTTCATCACCTAAATTGTAGGTGGTCAGTTGATCTTCTAGAACATAGAATTCTCGAGGCTTCTCTGTATTCTCAGATGGCTTAAAAAGTTGTTGTAGATCAGCATCATCTATGGTAGCATTATCTTCTTTCATATCTTTTTCTGTTACAATCATCACCGTACAAACTGTAGGATTCCAATTATCTACAACAGATTGTAGATCAACGGTTCCTAGGGAGATCAAGTCAATGTTATTTTTTAGAAACTCTTCTTCTTCATCATCTGACAACCCATCTAGCATATGGACTAGTTCTGCAAAATACGGTCTAGCATGCAACTCGCAAGGTTGTATAACATCTAATTTTACAACGTATTTACGATTATTATCTTTGAAAGTGAGTTCCTGTGTAGACCAATCTTGTATCACCTTAGCGTGCTTCAGCTAAGGTCGGCCGAAAAGGAGATTATAATCAAGGGTGGATTCCGGTAATTTTAGTATGACAAAGGTCATTTTAAATGTTGTACCTTGTAAAGTTATTGGTACATTTCGTACAAGTCCTACGGGATGGACTCTTGACTGGTCGGCCATTCTGACAAAAAAGTGAATTGGTTTGATTTCGGTCCACCCTAACTTTTTACACAGTGTAGCAGTAGCAATGTTGACACCAGATCCTCCATCAATTAGTACCTGTGTGATTTTATGATTTTTATACCATACCGTAATTAAAGGAACTGAATGATCAACCGTAGAATCAGGTTCTGGTTGCACTATTGTTGTTGCTCGAATGCAAGAAGGCACAAGACTGAACTGTTGTTGGAATTGTTGTCGAACTCCCGGTACTAGTGCAAGTAATTGGCCCAGAGGAAGAGTGATGGATGCTTTAGATAAAATTTCCCAAGCCTTTTGTGATTGGATTGTATTTTCCACAGATTCTGAAGATGATGCGCCTACTGAAGATGATGTGCCTACTGCTGAATTAGAATCCTGTTGTTGTGTTCCTTCCTCAGTTAACGGAGCGTGGGTCACCGGAATAGGATCTGGGAACACTAGAGGTTCTGCGCTGGTCCATTGACTAGCTTTATCATACATCCTTTGTTGTTCACGTATGCCTGGTTCAAATATTTCTGCTGCTGGTTGCAGTTGTTTACCGGATCTGGTCTGAATTACTGCAGCACGTGTTTCTACTGTTGTGATTTGTACCATATTAGCCATTGGGTTTTGCCGTTCTTTCTTCCTCTCATCATACTCAGCTACATCCTTACAAAATTTTCTAATGTGACCAAATTCACCACAAAAATGACAATGCGGTGGTGGCAAATTGGGATTTTTCGGTGTTGGTCCGGCCTGCCAGCGGTTTGTATTGTAGTTATTATTTCTCTGTCCTCTGTAATTTTGATATCCTTGTTGCTGGTTGTTTCTCATTTGCGGAGGTACATAGTGATTGGCTGGCTGCCCTGGTTCCTGTATAATTGCATTGACAGTTGCTATTCCCTGCCTTTTGGTGTTATATGTGCAGTTTTCGGTGGTGTGTCCGGTAGTGTTGCAGATAGCACAAAACAACTGATTAAGTGCACAACTGGCACTAGTATGGCCTGAATTCTTACATGTAGTGCAGTACATCTGTCTGGTCGGGTCTTCGGTGATATTTCTATTTGCTTTTAACCACTCCAGATCTTCTATAAATCCTCCAACCTTGTTTTCCAGCTGCAAAGCCATTGCAATCACTGCATCTAGCATCATAGCTCCTACACAATGTATGATCATAATCTGTTTAAGTTGCGGAGTCAATCCATTGATAAACCATTGAGTAATAACGTCATCCGGTAGGTTGGCATGTGTCGGTGGTAACTGCCTCAAATGAATCCTGAATAGAGTGGCGTATTCCTGTACTCTTTGATTTATCTTCTGTCTACTGTTTTGCAGGTAGTCAAAAATTTCGGCTAGATTCTTCTTTAGCCTGAATCACTGCAAAAAGGCATCCCTTACTGCTTCATAGGTGCGGAAACGATTAATATCATATTCTGTAAGCCATCTAGTTGCTTCGTTAACCAATGTCAATTGGAAAACAATAGCTTTATACGTCGGATCAGGTGGATGGTTGAGCACTGCGTAACTTATCTCAAAGGTGCATACATGAGCATCCGGGTCATCTCCTGGGAATCCACCAAATTTGGTGTACATCACTCTTGTTGGAGTCGGCCTTGGTGGGCATAGTTGTTGTTGTTGCTGTTGTTGTTGTCCGTTCATGGCTCTGATGGTTGTATTGTGACTATCTTCTATATCCCGAGGCTGAATATCTGAACTATCGGAATCTGTATCGTCGGCCTGTGCACTTTCCGGTTCGATAATCTTGTTCATTATGTTTCGAATCTCGGTTTCGAAAAAGCTACCTTCCTTCTTGATTTCAAATGTAGGGAAGCTTACTCCCAATAGCGGTGACTGGGCTGAAGATTCACCGAGAAATGGTAAACCGTCGCCGGAAAGCTACGATCTTTCAGCAACTCTTACCGAAATATCACCGAAATGTGTCGAATTTTCACCAAAACAAGGTGCTTTTTCTCCTTCACTAATTTCTTTGGCTAAGGTGTTTCTAGTCCTAAACAAATTTGAATCTTTGCCCATGTTGTTAAACTGACTTCAGGCTGCGTCCTGGTAGATTCTGGAGTTACTATATCTTCGACAGACTGTGCCGAAATCGTACCGGAATTTACTAGAGGTGTAGCACGTTCCATCGGAATATGACCGGAATCACTACTAACGTTCTTTACTTTCTTGACAACTGGGTTAGACCTAGTTGTACTTCTACCTCCCGGAGTCATTCTTAGCAAATTAAGTACCCCAGGCTGGCGGTTCTTTGGATACGTTTCACCGGATCGAGTAACCGGCATGTATCATCTTTTGTACGAATTGTGTACTATTACTGACTGGTTTGCAACAATCTGATCTGTTGCCACCTTCCCACAGACGGTGCCACTGTTAAACACTGTTTATTCTAACTGTCAAAAGTGCGTTTTAACGATTCTTGGGCTCTTGGGAGTGGAAGGGGTCTGTTAGACAGAGGCCCTGTACTTAGTTCCCAAACTAACCACTTACACACAGCAATATACTAATACTGAGTGCTCTATCAAGATTCTGTTGTAATTAGATATTCCCGTTCACGGCTTAGCTCAGCCACATGTACCGAATACGCTAAGATACTATGTTGCATCTACACCTAACTTTACTGACAATATCAGAAACAAGAGTAATCGTCAACCTTTATCGAATAGGTACCACAATCCTACCAATGTCTGAAGACACAGAGAATCCAAGCGTTCAGATACACCATACTGAAGGTTCACTACGCAACCCAAGAAATCCTTACTGTAGCTTAATTTTTACTGTAGGAGGACATATCTCAATACTGAAGGCAATATAGTACAAATCCGTATCCCAGACACACGACCACGACCACACAGACTTCCTCAGCACGTCACGGTGTATTACCAGAAGATCAACACCACGATACACCTACTTAGTTGCACAATACCATAGAAACTCCACAGAATAACTCGCTCAGACCACAGTCGGATAATCTTCTAAATAACTATGAAACTCACCAACAGACAGGTATCGACAGATAACAAAACAGGAACAAGAGCAATATACTCAGGAATGCTCCACAACAACATAGTAACGTTCACTTAACCACCCAGACAGACAGTCTGGTGATCTTCCCGATCGTCTATAAAGTTAACAAACCGAACAGATATCGACAGCAGACAAGACAAGAGGTGAACATAAAACTCAGAATACTTGAAATTATGCAAACAAACACTACAGCAACGCCCCGCTCAGTCACCCAGACAGACAGTCTGGTGATCCACCACGGAACATCACTGGCGCATCTTTCTTTGATTTATATAACTTTTACAAACAGTCTGTAACAACTTTTCGCTCGTGCGAACAAGATTCAATTATACATTTCCAATCCGACAGCCGCTAACAACTACTTCTAATACATTCTCACTAACATGCTTTTCATGTGGAAATGATGCTCTTGACTGTTTACCAAATTGACATGCTGCACATACGTTTTGCATTTCTGCAACTTTGAAATTTGGTAGTCCATGGACAATCTCCTTTGACTCCATCATTTTCAGCCTTTGCAAGTTTGCATGTCCAATCTGTTTGTGCCATATCTCTATATCTGCAATAACTCCTGCACCTTTTGCAAGCATGGCTGCATTCATTTCAGGAATCTTCACATTTAAGGTGAACATCCTACCCACTTTGTTTCCTTTGGCAACCAATCGTCCATCGTGTTTGTACTCTTCTACATATAATCCATCAGCATTGAACCTGACTTGTAATCCTTGGTCAACCATTTGTTAACAGAAACTAGATTCTTTGTTATATTTGGAACATGCAGCACATCAGCAAGATGTTTTACCTTTCCATCCTCCATAGACAATGCTATGTTTCCTGTATGCTCAATAGGATGCAATGTATCATCACCTGTTTCAACATATCCAGGAACTGGCATTTTTTATCATTCGATTTTGAAACACCAGCAGACATCATATTCATCATGTGATGTTGAACCATAAATAGATTCTCATAATCATCTGCACTTGTGGATGCATAGTTGTTTTGCTGCCTTCTGTTATTTTGGTTCTTCAACCTGCAATCACGTTCAAAGTGTCCAGGTTTACCACAATTCCAGCATCCTTTACTATCATTACCTGAATCATTTGTTTGGAAATTTCTGCGACCTCTTTGACTCCCCCTGCCTTGAAACTGTCCTCTTCCTCCTGCATGATTCTGTTGTTGACCTTGGTCTTGGTTACTGTTTCCTCTTCCACTTCCAAAACCGCTACCTCTGCCTCTTCCTCTGCCAGAGTAGAATACTTGCTCAGAACTGGGCTTTCCTTGGGAGTTTGAATCCTCACCAAGATTCTTTTCTTCAATAATCAGCATAGATACCAAATCAGCAAAGTTCGGAATATTTTCCCTGGTCTGTATAGAAGTTCTGAACTGCTTATATGCAGCTCCTAAACCACGAAGGCACACTTCCACCTTAGCATCATCATCTACATTCACGCCAATAGATGCAAGTGACTCACATATGCTTTTGATTTTTAGAGTGTAGTCACTTACTGACATGCTCTTTTTCTCTAATGTATGCAGCTCCTTCTTGAGTTGCAATTTCCGTGCCTTTCTATTGCTCTCGTACAAAGTGACCAAACTATTCCAAGCCTCTTTAGGATTCTTGGCATCCTGCATGTGTCCAATCATGCTATCCTGTATGCTAACAGATAGCCAATACATTACCTTTCGTGCTCCTTGATTCCATTCCTCATATGCTCTTAACTGTTCTGCAGTCTGATTCCTTTCTGGTAACTATGGAGCATTTTCATTCTCTTCTTCGATGTACTTCCAGTAGCCTTTTCCCATCAGGAAATTCCTCATTCTGAATCTCCAACCATGGAAGTTGTTCTTGTCCAGCTTATCACTCATAAGCTAACTCATTCCATCTGTGTTTGCCATTTCTGCAACAATTCACAACACCACAACACACTACAAGTAGCACTTCTGCTTGAACATTGTCACACTATGACATGACAATTCGATCTCAGAAAAACACAGTTTTCGTGTATCAACAGTACACAGAATTGCTTGAAATTTTGGATCTGGAATATATGAGTATCGCCGAACACAATGCAAGTTACAGTTTCTGAAACTGACCTGGTTTTTTTGTGGGCTCCACCTTGCGGGCTCAAAACGGAGGTCGAGATGGCTCCGAAACTTCGATCTGACAAAAAGGAGTGACCCTAAAGGGATAACTTACGAAAATATTTTAAGGTCTTCTACCTTCACGCCGATTTTCGTAGCAAACGGAGGCCGTTTGTGAAATCACGTTTTCTCCATGTCTTGCCGCATAGTCTTCACCGTCGCCTTCTCCACGAGCTCTCTATAGCCACGCTGGCTCTGATACCATATCACGAGGAAGGAGATAAGGAAGAGAGCACACACACACACTCTCAGACTCAAGGAGAAGCACACACACAAATTGAGACAGGGAAGAATGATCTTCTTCTTCTTCTTCTATTACATAAAAGGAATGTACAAGAATGACCTCAAAAACAAGAATACAACAAGTGCAATATATAAAGACAAGTACATAAGAAAAGACCTAATGTCCGTGAATGAGTGAGCTAGCAAGAAACAAATGTCCCATCACTCGGTAGATAAATCTAATAGAGCTCAATGAAGTATCCCTAACATATACCGGCGTGACCACTATACATGTCAGAGAAACGAAAAACTGGTACGTGTCATCCTGGATCATCACATGTTGAGCTTGATATCTCAACAAAAGCCACCACATGTGCAGATACAAGGCAAAAAGAAAATTTCATAGGTACCAATGATGCCATTGGACATGCATTCCACAGGGCTCATGAGGAGTTTGATAAGTCAAATGGAGCCTAGGCTCTTAAGGAATCAGAAGCATCCAGACTACTCAAGCCCATGAAAAAGTAGGTCAGTATTTTTTATTTAATAAAGATGGATGGGAAGTTCAGGTCAGAACTCTTGCAGATAATTGATGAAGTATCCACAACAAGTTTAGTGGCAAAGGTTGCGGTTATGCATAAAGATAAAAGTGTAGGGGAAGCACCCCTCACAGATTACAAGAGCCCTCTGCTAACAGTCTCTATTAAAGGTCATGAGTTTCAAGGAGTTATTGTGGATGGTGGTTCTGGCATTAACTTGATGTTTGAATATACCATGAAAAATATTGGACTAAACCCTTCAAGACCTACCAATTTCACTGTAACACTAGTAGACCAAAGCATAGTTAAGCCTATGGGAGTGGTCCCTGGAGTCCCGGTCAAGATACAAGGTACCATCTTTAACTTGGACTTTGTTGTTTTAAGGCTGCCACAGGTAGAAGGAAGTTTTCCCCTGTTAATTGGGAGACCTTGGTTAAGGCATGCCAATCTGCTGCATGACTGGGGCAAGGATACAATGTGGGTAAAGCAAGAGGGAAAAGAGTTGCAGCAGATAATTTTAGAAGAAGGACCAGACAATCAGAGATATACTAGCATGATGCAGACATTTGGTATTTGTATGGAAGAAGAATTGTTGGACAACCAAGAAGCACATCTATTGGAAGAATCAAATTTATATGAAGATGAAAATATGTTGGCTTGGCTCCATGCAGAAGACCCATCTTCCTGCTATGGAATTTTTCCAAACTGAAGTGGAGAGGAAGCAGATGAAGAAATAGAGGACACAGTCTTAGTCAAAAGCCATAACAGAGAGAAGAAAAGCGTTGTCCTTAAGTGCAGTAGTGACGAAGCTAGTTCAAATCATATGTCAATGGCCACATTTTTATGGATACTAGTATGGATATCATTTGTTATGTCAATTTTTATGACAGTAAGTGCAGGGCTTTACAATGATGTGGAAGGAGTACCTGCAAGTCTTTGGAAACAGAAGATGAAGTATGGAGGAGATAATACTTTACTTAAGGATTCAAGGTGGCCCTATCAAATCGTCAGCATGCCCAAAATAAAGACAAAACTAATGAAGTGCAGAATAATTGGAGATTATGGAGGAGTTTCTCTGAGTCAACAATACAAGGCTCAAGGCCTATCATCAACAAAAGTGAAGATTTATGGATCACCTGGAACCTCCATAATTTGTCCAGGTTGTACATAGTCTTTTCCTGTCATTTTTGCTTACGTTTTAGTAGATTTCATCAATTATCATGCTTGTTCTTTTCGTTTTTAGCAAATTTATCAACTCTTTCTTAGGCCTTGGCATAAGTATAATTTTGGAATTTTCTGGGAATTTTTCCCGTATTTTTTGAGTTTTTTTGGTATTTTTCATCCTTTTTCAAGTATCATTTTCTTGCCAAATTGGAGAAATAAGGGAAGCTCTCTATGGTTTTGAGTGAGAAATCTGGGCTAAAACCTGTGGAGAATTTTTTCAGAATTTTTTTGGAATTGTTTGGGTTTTTTTTGGATTTTTTTTGGATTTTTTTGGGTTTTTCTGTAATTTCTTGTAATTTTGGGTATTTAAGAAAAAAAAGCCACCCCCCAAGCGTCTTTATTTCAAAAAAAAAAAGGGAAAGACAAATTCCAAAAAAAACAAAAAAAAAAACCTTCTCCCCCGCCCACCTGTACCCGTCCACCCGCACCTGCCCGCCGGCCCACCCGCAGCCCCCCACCCCTCTCCCCTCCACCTTCCCCCTCCCCCCCCCTCCCCCCCCCCCACCCACACCCGCCCGCCCACAAGCAACCCCCTCCCCCCCTGCGCACGACCCCCCCTTCCCCTGCCTTTTTTTTATTTTTTTGTTTTTTTTTTATTCTTTTCCTTTTATTTCCCCTGCGTGCGCGCGCCCGCCCCCGACTTCTTTTTTCTTTTTTTTATTTTTTTTAATGGTTTTGTTTTTATTCCCCCCCGCCCCGACATCCCAATTTTTATTATTATTATTTTATTTTATTATTTTTATTTTTATTTAGTTTATATATATATATATATATATGTATATATATATATATATATATATATATATATATATATATATATATATATTCTATTTATTTTTATTTTCTATTATTTGATTTTATTTTTTTATTTTTCTTTTTCCAATAAGACTTGTGCATTCGGATTTGTTATATATATATATATATATATATATATATATATATATATATATATAATTTTTAAAAATAAATTTTAAAAACTAATAATAATAATAATAAAATAAAAAATCAAAATAAAAAAATAAAAAAATAAAAAAAATCAAAATAAAAATATATATCACTCAAATATATATGTACATTTTTTTTTTAATTCAAGGGTTCAAACCTTTTGGCTCTGGATCACGCCTTGACTGGCCATTGTTTTCAAAAGTGGGATCATTTTCATGTATTTTGGCACCTCTGGATTCATTTTTTGCATTAATTTTTCCAAAATACCACATTTTCTCTGATTTTTGGTCAAAACCAACATGTTTTGAGCACATTTGTCACATGTTTTTATTCCACCACATTGTCCATATGGTCTATTCTCACTTAATCTTACCTTATGTTTCATAATTTCCCATATGCATCCTGTGTAGCTCTACTCTTTCGTCATTTTTACCCTCTCCAGACCCCATCATCCTACTCTCTCACTATCCCCTTACCCTTCTGCCCAGCCTCATCCTTAACCCTCCCTACCCCATTCATCTCCGCCCCCTCAGCCCTCCATTCCCCCTCCTTTCTACCCTTCCATTACCCTCCTTTGCTTTTCCATGCAAAAATTCCAATTTTTGGTTCTTCTCTGGTGCTTGTTCTTTCCTGTTTCTGGTGGACTTGGTGGCTGCTCAGGTGTCCTTTTGAAGTTTTGCAGCTCTTGAATCATGGTGTCTTTTATGCTCAGATTTTTGGTTGTAGCTCTCCGGGACGGAGAGCACATTAGGTGGTGGGCAACTATTGAGCCCATAAAAGTCATATTGGTCAAAGTCAACTATAGTCAAAGTCAACTATAGTCAAAGTCAAAAGATCAAAGTCAAACTATTCAAAGTCAACAAGGTCAAGGTCAAAGTCAACAACTGCAAAGTCAAAGTGCTAAAGTGCAGGTGTCAAAGTGCATAGGTAGTGCACAATTAATTGTCCACAAAGGGTAAATTGGAGAAAGTGGGTTGCAGGTTGCAGAGGTATTTCTCTAATTTCCCTAAGGTTCAAAGTGTTTTTAAAGTGTTTTGGAAGGTTCAGGTGAACCCTCTCTTATGTGCAAAAGTGAAGACTTAAAAGAAAAATGTGAAGATATGTGAAGCGGCAGCATACGCAGAAGTGAAAGTATGGCCCCCAATTAAAATTTTTTTTTTTTAGCCTAAAGTCACTACAGGACAAAACAAGGATTTGTTGGCTGCCACTTGTGGAGACAATCTTGGGACATCAAAGTGAGCACCAAGATACACTTGCAGTTAGGAGCGTACGTGAATCGACACTCAACTCAAGGCAAGGACTATTCTTGGTCCATTCAAGTGTAAGCAAGGGAAGCATAGTCTAAGTGGAGCAAGAGAGAGAAGTGCAAGAGACACCTAGTGTGCATGCGGAGTGACGAAGGAAGTGTGCAAAGAAGTGCTAAGCTAGTCTCCCAAAGATCCCAAGGTCTTATTGAAGTGTGCGCGTGCCGACAAAAGGTACCCATCCCTCCCCCTTAGTGGAAGCTTGGTGCAAGGTGTGCACAAGTGTAGGCTTGGAGAAGGTGGAGGTTTGGTGCAGAGGAGGCCGGTAGTAACAAGTCCCTTGGGTATTTGGTATTTTGTAATTGAGTCCTCTGTGGGATTTTGCACAGAAGCATTGGCTTGTATTGTGCTTAAATATTGTATTTGTCTTATTGTAATCAATCGACAGAGGCTTCCAGTGTGTATTTTCTCTTCCAGTTTTAATTGCAGCAACAATTGTTACTTCCATCTTTGGACGTAATGAAAATCTATAAATACACACTCTCTTGAGGCTCGTTTGATCAAGTGCCTAAATGGAGATTATACCCAATAATGTGAACTATTTTTTGTACAAAGAAACTCTATTTCTTTGTGTTTGAGATGTCATATTGTCTCTGTGTAGGTATGGCTACAAGATCCTAAAACAATGAATTCTTAAACTCTTAGTGCACTTTGTGTGCTCAACCACTTCACATGAGACTTCATACAAGGCATAATTTAATTAAGAACTCTCTCTTGTAAAAATTTCAAGGCAAGACTATGTGTGTACAGAGAGATATAAATATAAAAGATTTGAACTAGGTTTTTGAAAAAGTTTTTTTATATAGAGATTTTTACATATTCGTATTCGTGTTTTATACCCTCAAAGACATGGGAAACTAGTCATTAAACACAAAATATGGATTTAAAATTTGCAAAAATGAGTGCCATACATATCTCCATGGACATATCATCATACTGAGTAGGCACCATCATAGTTATTCTTCTTTATCAAGAGGTTTGTCCACCATCACAACCATTACAGGCTTCACCATTATGTTTGATGTATTGTGAAACAGTTTGATATCCCATACCATCTTTCCTACATCAATCTGAGTATAAAATTTGGTGTCCCATAACATCATATTGTATATTCACATTGATGTGTCAGTGATACTTATCTTCAGGTCAAAACATAAACCGATAGAGTATCTTGTCAATTCAATTCTTTAAAAGAATTTGAAGTTTTAGGCATTATCTCTAATTATCTTTTCTAGGTTTTGATTCCTTCACATGATCGTTTCATGATCTAGTGCTTTTCCTTGGAAACTTGAGAAGTTTTGGATGGAACATCCATCCTTCTTTGCTAGGGTTTTCAAAAGAAAACTAGTTATAGTTCCAGGTACTAGAATTTTACAAATTCCAGCCCGATTGGTTATACTCAACCAAAATGTAGTGAGAAGAGCTTTTCACTTCTTGTCTATAGATTCATTTCTTACTAAAGCTTTAAATATCTACCTTAGGGACTTTATAGGAATCTCTATACTTCTTAAGTCTAAGCACCCACTCATGCTTCTGGATTTCACCTTTAAGAAATCCCTTTTGAGGATGGATAAACATAATGTTTTACCTTCCATAGACTTTATTACCATCATCACAGTTGCAGACTAGATACTTGGAATATTTCATTCTATTCAGACTTGAATAAACTTAGTCTTTTCATACTTTCCATTAGTTAAATGGAGCTTGAGTGAAAATTTCCCAAAAGAAATTTGATTGCCGATTCTTGGGTAAACTTTGGAGTAGTTCCGATTGCAGTGTTCTTGGGTAACCTTTGGAGTAGTTCCTAATCTTAAGCCTGAAAAAATTATTATCATTGTTCAATGGTGTGATGTTACTAGATTACTTTAATCATAATTCAACAATCCACTTTGATTGCATAGTTTAAAGTACGAGCATCTTTGGATACCAATGTTTAATAATTGTACTATGAAAACTTCATCATCTTCTTTATCACTTAAGACTCATCGGGATTATTTCCTAGAAGTGATAGCTTACCAATATCTTGGAAGACCTTAATGAGTGAGCTTTTCAAATAGCTTGTACAAAAGGTATACTTTTTTGACCCAAATTAGTGCATGCGTACTAGAGTGTCAAGAAATCTAATGCTTTGCTCCTCATACAGGGTAAAACTTGGGCATTCTACAAGTACAACCACCTTTAGGGTTAGACATCCCACCCTTTTCAAGACTTTATCATGCCATAAAGTTGTTTCCTAGATAACTTTCTTGAATAAACATCTATATATTGAATATGCTTAGTAATTCTGTCCCTTTTTATGTCCTAACTTTACTTCAAGCAGTTCTTAAGCTTGCTATGCATGCATCCATGCACAAACATTCTACTTGCTACCTTTCAAAAAGATATAACCATGCATGTGCACAAACTCAAGTGCATCAAATATCTTTTTCAAGCAAGGAGAAAGTGTTTGTTATGCATGAAAATATACTTTTGAAAGGACAAATGCACAAACAATCATTGATTTCCATGCATGAACTCATGTTTCCATGTTATGCACCAAGTGCTTCTAATGCTTCGCATGCTTGATATGATAAGCTACTTTCCTCACCTTAGGACTAGATTTAAACTTAATCTATGAAAGTTTTGCCCTAATTGAACTCTTTGTTAAGATAAAGTGCAAGGTAATGAAAAAAAAGTCAAGCATGAATTGAAAAAAATCATTAATTGGAAAATACCTATCTCCAAACCAAGCTACCTCTTTCCATTTTCCGAGAGAAGAGGCATTCTCCATCCTCATCGCTTCAATTTTCTTGGTAATTCAAGGAAGCCTTGACTTGAAGTACAAAAGTTTCCTTTTCTAAACTTGATGCAAAGATAATTTTTCATTTTTGTACTCCCTTTGAAGCAAATACTTGTCTCCTTTTAGTTAAGAGAGTTGGTTTAAGGGAAAACATGATCTTCTTGATTCATAATAGAAGAGTACATGAAGGAACTTGAAGTGATCTTAGGCATTTATAGAAAATTTCCCTCTAAACCAAAAGAGAGAGAAACAACAAGATTCTCCACGTATCAATCCACTATAAGTGCAGAGCGCAAGATTCTTCGAATGATACTCTCATGCCGAATGTTGACTGCCATTCATGGACTTCAACGATCTGCTCAAGTTTGAATCTGGTTAGTTTCCATGAGGTGAACATCTTTTTTGCTCAAACAAGAGAGCAAACGCTTCGAATTTGGAATGCTTTACTAGAGTTAAGAAAAACCCTATCTGATTCAAAGAAACGAATTCTTCAAGATATGAATTCTTCTTGCTATCCTGGTTAAGATGAAACCAACAAATAATGTAGATGATGGGCTCAAATCCCGCTTAAATAATGTAGATGATGGGCTCAAATCCCGCTTGGTGTTGCCTTTCAATATCCCTTTTGTTGCTCCTCCATCGCAAATGTGTTGTGCCAAAAATAACTTCAAATCACTAGTATTGAATCATATAATCTTATGAAAATCCCATAGCTAAGAGTGCAGACAGTTTTGCATTCTGCCCTCTCCATGCTACAAGTCAGGTGAAAGATTGATCCATATTTAAGTTTTGAGCATCATGCGAAAGATTGATGCCGTGAATGCTTTAACTTTTGTTTTCTTCATCTAATCTACTCCAGGATGTGAGAAGCGTTGGGTAGAGAGATCGGGACACCGAGCACCATGAATATCTCCTTTAGACACATGGTTTATTTTAGTACATCATATTGAATACCTGCGTTTATATCATAGAACAAAGTGCAACTCATGGTTTACAAGAGATACTTATCTTCATGGGCTCATGTGTCCAAGCCTCGGATCCGATCGCCTGATGAACAAGTCCATATGATTTTTTTTAGCTCAAGTTTTTGCATAAACATACAGAGTCAGCCCTCTACGCCTTCTCCATGTCTATGGTTGTGCACGCGAGCGACTGAATCCGTGAGGATGATGATGAAAAGAAGCTCATCCAATGATAATAACCCAACATGAAATCTCTAAAGATAGTAAAAACAAGATCAAAAGGCTATTATACCAATGCAAGAGAATGAAGATTTTGACCACCACGTGCTAGAGATATGACTCTCCTCCCAATCATATGCCTCTATATATAGCTATGAATCTCCTCTCAACTATATGCCTCTATATATAGCTCTCTCCAAGGGACTGCCTTCTTGGAGAGACTGATACTAACCATCCAAGTGTCAGCCATGTAATTGCATCTGCACCAAGTGTCCTAGTTAACTAGAGTTAAGTCAAGTAGATGCAGTGATAATTGGCATGTTTACCATTCCTTGAGCAATCTACTTCATCTCTTTTTGTAACCCTCGAAAGTGGCCTAGAAGCTAGATACTTTTTGTAAAAGCTGGGTTTGAGACTCCATTTGGGTCCCTATTCTTAGTATCTCCACAACTCATAAATTATGTGTCTTTAAAGCCAAGAAGCTCTACTGAAAGGCTTTCAAGATGTACAAGAACCTTTTTGGATTCATGGAAGTAAAAGATGGCTCCATGGAAGACATTGATTCCAAGTAAAAAAGAGCTATGAAGAGCCCATCCTCATGAGGAGTGATCTTCTTGCTTCGAACGGAACATGCCAGGCTTATGAGATCCAGCAATGGCTTCCATTTCGAAGGTCCATTTTGGATATAGTATGGTCCTATTGATTCCAACCTTAATAGGAAATGGCCTATCGGTTAGGTTTATATTGCTTCTAAAGTGATAGAGCTTGTGGCATGCTCTTATAAAGGCCAAGAAATACATCCTCCTTTGGAAAATCTTCTAAAGAGCTATGTGGACCAAGCACAAGGTTTCAAAAGCTTAACATTACCCCTCTTCCGTGCAAAAGGCACTCAAAGGAAAATGAAGATCTTATCCCAAAGGAAAAACATTGTACAATATATGGAACCATAGCTATTCTTTTTAAGGGAACTCTATTGAAGCTCCAAATGAGTCCTCCGCTCGTTTGTGACACTCTCTGTTATCCAGACAAACTTACTGAAGCGAAAGTGGATCCCTAAAGTTCTCCGTGTTGAGTCGCGCGCATCAAAATATCTTTCTTCCTGTTGCGAAGAGTTCGTGTTGCTGTGGGCTGTGAATGCACGCTAGCTTCCATGGTATCTACCGTTTCTGTGAGGTCGCCCTTCCGAAAATTCGAGTGAACAAAGGAGCTCCCTTGCTATTGCACGGACGCATCAAGAGCGCAACCCAGTTGTAATGTCTAATAAGAGTTCCAGAGGTGAGTTCTTCGTTCTTCTGTGACTGTTGTCCTTCGTTTAGAAGGAAAGTTATGCATCTTACAGATACAGTTTTAGTTGATAGTTTGCAATTAGAAGATCTAAATCTTTAATAGGAGTTTTTTGTCATGCTGATCGCCAATCCGCATGTTCATCTCTCTCTCTCTCTCATACACACACACATGAAGCTGCCCAACCGGCGCGCTGCACTATGTCTTGACAACTTAGTATCTGCGATTCGACTCTCAGATAGCGGATCTTTATACCGAGGCAAAACATCTAGCTGAAGAGAGCACCGGACCTGAATTTCGCGATGCCTCGTACTTAATACCTTTTTGTTAGTATCCCATCTTTTCTCTCATATGTCTCGTTCTGTTCCTTGCAATTGTGGAGATGGATATATTTCACTTTGCCTATGGCAGAATTCGGATTTCTATAGGTTCTGAATAATTAAAAGTGTACTCTAGGCACGTATTTTCCTTGTAAAAGTTCGCTCTGATACTTCGAACCGTAGAGAATAGAGCTCCCCTGCAATGCCAATGAAACGTTAGGGAGGTGTGGTGCTCTTATGATTTTCTATTGCGCACGCAATCCTTCTCTCAGGCAATCTGATTATCTCCTCTCTATCCCCTTCTTCCCCATCTCCCCCTCTTTCCTCTCTCTCTCTCTCTCTCTCTCTGTGCGACTGATTTCATCTCTCTGTTTTTTTTCTCTTTGACGCTTCAGGACAAAAGATGAGAGACTCAAGCTTAAAAAACGCGGTTTCATTTCAGCATCGCCGGCATGGAACGGAAGGTAATTTCTGCGTCTACAAGGAAAGTTAAGGACTTCACATGTATGATCTCAATTGATTGTAACCGGTGGCGAGATCAAAAGGTTTCGGATTTCTCAGCTGCTATGGCTCGCGTTTCTTGTTTTCCATCTCTCTCTCTCTCTCTCTCATATGGAATAGCGGAAGAACTGTGTTAAATTAACTCATTCTCGGTGATCCTGGAAGTTAATCACGTCACAACGCGTATTCATATGTGAAGCGCTGCCCACCTTACCTGAGGTGGATCTAGGGGTGCCTCTACCAACCTCTGTTGTTTTATCTTACATCGCGAAAACACCATCTAGAGGGCCCAAATCAGGCGATACTGCTAACTTGACTCCCATTCGTTTTCTCTACCGGGAGAAAAGATGCAAACATATGAGAGAAAAGATGGGATACTAACAAAAGGGAGGTTTGTTTCTGCCGCAAACAATCACCACCACTCACTGCCGTATCATACTGTTTTGATTTTCTTCCGCATAGATCTTCGTTTCTAACGGCTTTCTTCATCCTAGTGTGTGAATTCAATTTGCATTACATACGCGAAAAGTTCGGTTTGTTGCATTACTAGTCTATATTGATCATATGTTTGTTGAGCGTTTGGAAACATCATGTACTCAGGCAATTCATCCTTAATAGAGATTGTTAATGCTTTGGGGCTGTCATTGAAACTTTTTGGAAGGCTCGAGGTTCTCAGAAAAAACATAGGAAGATAACAATCATGGGTTTATGCAATCCATCACCTCAATGGAATGTAGATCATTGCTGCCAAGTCACCAAAAGATGTAGTATTTCTTCGATCTTTGGAAACGTATATGTTTAGAATTCTATTTGATAGCATTTTTCAACTGTATCCGATACCACTAACAAGAACCTGAGTGAGGGAAGTTTACTAACATGCGTTTCCTTTCTACATGACAAATGAAACAGAGGGCGTGAAGAAACCTTGGATAGAGCAAGTGATGACCGACATCTTGAGCAATATCACTGGCGGTCATCAACGTGTTGATGAGCGGAATTCACTGCGGGAGCAGGTCGAGGATCTCAAGAAAAAGCTTGACGAATCTTGTGCGGTGGACAGTGGCTCGTATAGTTCAAATGTGCCGACGCCATATCTTCTGCGGAACTGCACCAAGAAAGTGAACACCGACATCAAGCAATGTGCACGACATCTAAAATCCTGCATCAACACTGAATGGTTCAAGGGGTTCTTTTTGCGCAATCCTGGTGATGTTTTCTTTCCCTCGTTCGAGTTATAAGACAAGCTGGAAGAGCCGAGGCGCCAGCTGTATGAGGAGGTTGCATGGCAGGCTGTACTTTGCAGATTCATGTTCGAGGATTTTGAGAGTGCAGATTTCAAAGTAAGCAACGATAATCTGTTCAAGACGCCGAATCAGCTTAAGAAGGACAGATTTACGTACTACATGAAATGGTCGGGCGATTCGAGAGTTGGGCAACTCATTTCTGAAGACGAAGCTTTTAAAAGATTTCTGCACACGAAATGGTCGAAATTTGTAGAAGGGATAAAAATCAGGTTAGACCATGAAGGACTCCTATCACAGGTCGAGGAAAGCACAGATATAAAAAGTGCTTTCAACCAAGTGGGAAAGAGTATATGGTTATTGCAAAAGCTCGCATTTGCATATGAACCCGCCAGCGCGGAGATATTCCATGTCCCCGCCGGCTCAACGTTTCACGAGGACTACATGATGGAACCACTAGACATGGCCGCACAAAACATCTCGGACGCAAGCCCTGACAGGCGTGTGGCCCTCACGACTACTCCAGGTTTTACTCTCAGGAACTCCATCATCCAAGCCCAGGTTTGCTGCACCGATTTTTTTTCTGTCATGAATGCCGAGGAATAGCTTTGCCTTCCTCATGCAACAGTTCGCCATCGCCGGATGCCGTTCATATCATTGTAGCTTATCCCTTTATACGGAGGCTTTCCTTCGTGTCTGATACAAGGTAGATCAGCTGCAGGACATCACAGTCATGTTGGTTTGGAAAATGCGCTGTACTTTGTGTAAAACATGTATGTTTGACTTATCGTATCTGTCTTGTTCTGTATATACATTTGCATACGATGTTAGTGTGCCTTGCATCCAAAAATTATCCACACCGTGTTCGTTGTATGTTGTCCATGTGGTTAGAGCGCACCTCAATTCACAATATGAAGCGCACCTGATCAGCTTTTTCAAGTTGTAATTTCTTCAGATAATATGGACTTGTGATCCTACGGTCTTTGTGGGTATGGCGTTCTGTTTTCAGGAATACGTCGGATAGACAATTTAGTTTGGTGAAAATTTTGTTTCAAGTTTGCATATGCCAATGTGATGATTGAGGCATTGGGTATCTCACCGCACTAATCCTTCGGGGTTAGTTGACCACAATCTTGAGATTACAAAATCACATATATGGACTAAGATAATATGGGCTGTGATCTTTTAGACTAAAGAAATCCACAATCTACATAATCGTAATTTCTTAAGATAATATGGGCTGTGATCTTTTAGACTAGAAATCTACAATTCCTGAGAGCCCATATACAAGAAATGTGATTCCCAACATTTACATAATGTAAAATAGGCCAGACTTTAAACACATTCACAAAAAGCTCGACAACAGGGCAAATCCTGAATGTTTGGAGATGACCCGTTGGTGATTCTCGATGAAAACCTTTCTTTTAATATCAGAAACTACGGTCTACAATGACCCTTACTCTAACCACTATTTTTCTAACTATTTCTAACAATAGAACCTTCTACGCGGATCTATTTACAAACTAAATTATAAATCAGATTTATCGATATCCGTCTTAAAGTCGGATTATTGATGTCCGCCCTTTCACGCTTTGACGCCCTCACGAACCTTCAGCTGCTATATCAGAAACACCAAAACACATTGATACATTAATAAATTAACACTCTAACAATGCATTGTGCAACATATTCCATAATGTATAACACTTTCAATGGTCAAATCAAGGATCTATGGAGCACTATTTTAAGCTAAATCCAATTCCCCCTACTTGGATGCTCTTCATTTATTTATCACAATTTCATATGATTATTGTCCTCTAAAGGATCAACTCCTTGGAAGAAGTTAATCGTAAAGTTCATAGAGGGTCATTATCTTGAGAAACAAACCACCACATATTTCATGTGTGATAGACCGAATCCTATAGACATGGATAACTAGGACGATGTTGAGGAGATAGTGACTCATTCTCGTGGAAAGTCCACATTGAATAGGATACTCAACATCAAAGGAAAACATCAAAGATGTTATACATTATGGAATATGTTGCACAATGCATTGTTGGAGTGTTAATTTATTAATGTATTAATGTGTTTTGGTGTTTTTGATATAGCAACTAAAGGTTCGTGAGGGCATGAATGCATGAAAGGCCGGACATCAATAATCGGACTTTAGAGCGGACATCAATAAATCTGATTTATAATTTAGTTTGTAAATAAATCTGCGTAGAAGGTTCTATTGTTAGAAATAGTAAGTTAGAAAAATAGTGGTTAGAATAAGGGTCATTGTAGATTGCAGTTTCTGATATTAAAAGAAAGGCTTTCATCGAAAGTCACCAACTTTTAGTTTCACGCATGCTTTTCGAAGCCGCTCTCATGTAACCACTCTCTTGGATGTAATAAAAAATTCCTATAAATACATGCATTCTGTGGACTGTCGAAACAGAGTGCATGGGGGGAGATTGCACCCAATACTGCGTTCAATCTCGTCTCTTGTTGTCTCTACTTTTCTGTGTGTTTTTTGCATTCATAACCTCTGTGTGCATGTGAGCAAGATCCTGATAACAGAGATCCTTGCATGCATCACTACAGAGGGATCTATTTCTGTTTGTTTTGGAAAATTGTTGTTTCTGTTCGATTTGGCGAATTTATCTTTGTTTTGCTGTTCTCTGTTCCCAATCCGATTTCGATTTTGGCTCCGGCTCTGTTTCTGTTTCTGGGTTCTAGTTTTTGTTTCTGTTTCTGTTCGAGAACCTACGTTTACTCCTTCGGCTTACTCCAAGGCATCGACTAATGCATTGAACTTAGGCATTACATTGGCATTATTGGCACCCAAGGCTCCCTTGGCGACCGTTGGTAGCCGTTGGCTATGTGCGAGCCAATTTTAATTTATGAGTGGCAATAAGGAGTTCTATATTCACCAAGGTGGGAGGATTTGAACCCACAACCTCACCCACACAAGGGAAGTGTTTTACCACTACACTATCTCTTTGTGTTGTCACTCTACTTCTCTTTTCTTATATTTAACATAACTTTGATCTCTTTCTTACTTTTTCAATTCCCAAGAACAACCATTCCTTTTACATTTTAACTCAAACAAACTCAAAAATTGTTTTTACATATCTAGCAAGAGGGTTTTGTCTCTACATCCTCATGGACCCTATGAATTGTTAAAAATAAAGAAGTAAGCTCGTATATATTTTTGCAAAAAGGATTTTCTTCAAGTAGAAGGAAAATACAAAAATGAAAAATAGAAGCATTTACTTCAGCAAGTAGTGGAGGCCAAAAGAGAATCATTCAAAAGAGAATCAAATCCAAAATCTGAATTGTAAGAGGAGTGGCTGTCCAAAGTAGTGGAGAAATGATGGAGAAGAGCTCTCAAACTCATCATGAGAGTTTTTGGTCACTTGGCTATAAAAGAAGCAAGGGAGGACACTCAATGGGGGAGCAAGAAGGCGTGGAAGCCCCCTTGTATCTACTTCATTTGGTTTGAGTCATTTCGTTCAGTTCACTCTCATAGAGTGTGTCCAGCCGCACACCCATTTTTGGGTAGTCTACTTGTGAGAGTCATATCTCTCAACATATGTATCCAAATTTAGTGTTTAAACATTCGTTGGAAAGCTTATCTTGAGTACTTCCTCTGTCTAGAACAGTTTTATGAAATTCTTTATTCTCTCTCAGTTATTCAGGTTTTAGTGAAGTCCAGTTTTCAGCTGTGTCCAGCCGCACACCCATTTTTGGGTAGTCTACTTGTGAGAGTCATATCTCTCAACATATGTATCCAAATTTAGTGTTTAAACATTCGTTGGAAAGCTTATCTTGAGTACTTCCTCTTTCTAGAACAGTTTTATGAAATTCTTTATGCTCTCTGAGTTATTCAGGTTTTAGTGAAGTCTAGTTTTCAGCCTAACTGAGTGGACAGGTAGTCTGTTTTGAATCAAATAGTTGACAACTCAAATCTACTCCAAATTGAGTGTTTGATATCTCATTTGAAAGCTCTAGGTGTCTAGTTTGAGTGACCAAAGTTTCAAGTTCATTGGATATTTCAGTTGGTACCAGTTTTTATTTGAAGGTTCTGCTGTTGGTAAGAGTCTTCATCCTGAGAAGGTCTTCTACACTTTCCGCTGCGATTAGGAGAGGAATTCTCCAACATGAATAACGTGGAGGATTTCAGCGAATCACCTCTACCCGAGGTAACACTAGAACAACAACTGGAGCTCTTGCGGCACGAATTACGAGGCGCTCAGAATGAGATCCGACAACGTGATGAGATACTTGAAAAGATGCAAACTGATGAAGACAACCTTATCAGGGTGGTCAAAGCTATTATCTATGCCCAGTCGGATGGCACATATTCCAAGATCGCCATTAAGAATTACCAATTTTTACGGTTTGATTGTAAGGATGGCCCTCTTGTCCTTTCATGGTTGTCATAGTTTGATGATTTTTTATACTGATAAAACATATGCTGAAAGTGAAAAAGTCAAATTTGCCACTAACTATTTAGTCAAAAAAGCTCAGCTTTGGTGGCATGATATTTGTCATAGTGCAGATTATCCAAGCACATGGAAGGCTTTTCAAGAAAATTTTAAGGATTCTTTTCTACCCCTACAGTTCAATCTACGTGTTCATCAATTGTGGACTAAATTTACATGGATGGAAGGTGATACGTTTACAACCTATACGGGCCAGTTCTACCAATACTTAGTATCTCTTCGCTTGCTTGAAGATGTTTTAGATGATACTATGAAGAAGAAGTATAGCGATGGTTTAGAGAAGGAAATTCAAGCAAAGCTTCACTCATGCCGACCTACATTGCATCATGAAGCTATTGCCTTTATTCATGATGCAGAGAATGAGTACCACTGGCTTATCAAGAGGATCAGTTTGTAGCAGCCACATTAGCAACAATAGTCTTTTTGCTAGTCTAATTTTCTTTGCTTATATGTAATGCATTTACACATAGAATTTAGTATGTAGGATCATACTTTAGATCTACTTTTGAAAATGAATATTGACTTATTTAAAGGCTATGTCAGCACCTCATAGATAATTTTAATAATTTAAAGCCTCCATGAACATTTCCATGCATGTGTTTTACATGGAACATGCTTACTTACTTTTTGTTCAGTGATGAAACATGTGATTGGCCATCCATGTTTATTTTTTTTATCAACTGACGTGAGTTTCTTTTTCCACTGAGGGGCATGTTATACATTATGGAATATGTTGCATAATGTATTAATGTGTTTTGGTGTTTTGGATATAGCAGCTGAAGGTTTGTAGGGGCATGAAAGTGTGAAAGGACAGACATCAATAATCCGACTTTAGGGCGGACATCAATAAATCCAATTTATAATTTAGTTTGTAAATAAATCCGCGTAGAAGGTTCTATTGTTGGAAATAGTTAGAAAAATAGTGGTTAGAATAAGGGTCATTGTAGATTGCAATTTTCGATATTAAAAGAAAGGCTTTCATCAAGAGTCTCCAACTTTTAGTTTCACACATGCTTTTCAAAGCCGCTCTCATGTAACCACTCTTTTCAACATAATAAAAAATTCCTATAAATGCATGCACTCTGTGGACTGTCGAAACAGAGTGCATGGGGGGAGATTGCACCCAATACTGCATTCAACCTTGTCTCTTTCTATCTCTATTTTTCTGTGTGTTTTCTACATTTGTAACCTCTGTGTGCGTGTGAGCAAGATCCTGATAATAGAAAGTGGAGAATTGTAAATTACCCTTGGATTTACCAATCTAGGATACTTGATCAGTTTGCATCCACAACTGGTTTTGATCCATAGTCTATTGGGAAATTGAGGGTTGGCATTCCAAAAATTATGATTGACAGAGATTACCTTGCCATGCCAACTCCTCTTGTCGAGCTTCTACTTTAGCCTTGCGACAAGCAATTTCCTACTGAGTCACTAGTAGCCGTAGCTCCACCCTTGTCGCTACCTCTGCTTCTTCCTATAGTCATTGGGATTCTTCCTCCTTGAACATCAAGGAAGTCCCTTGTTTTTGAAGCTTCTACACTCACTCCTCCTTTGCTCGTAATAGTGTTGTTTGAACTATCTCCACCTTTAGCCACTTTTATGTAAAGTCGACTTCTGTCTCCATTGCCAATGCTTTTGTCTTCCCTTCATGCTCAAGCTCCAATAGAAAGACCACCTCTAGCTATCACATGGTTGGCAAAGGACCTACTAGAACAAGCAAGGAGAAGATTATACTTATTTTTGTGTCCAACAACTGTTTTTTCTTTCACACTCAACATAAGCATCCAATTCCCTTTTCAATTTCTTACAGAAAATATCTACCCAATTGACCTCCGCTTCCACTTTGCTAGATTCCACTAATAGTGATTACAATGTCTACGTGACACCATAGTGCTTGGACTGCAAGTTGACTACTAATGTCACCAATCGAAGTTCGATCTTCCATAGGGACGTATTCTACTACTTGGCATACTTGTATTCCCCAAAGCATGGTTTACTGAACATGCATTCCATCTCCTCCATAAGGACTAAAATAGCTAGAGTTGTAATGCTTCACCACTAAGTTGTAGGTTTTATGCAATATATACAACATTCAATCGCACGAGCATCTCTTCACTAATCTGGAGCATTAAGAAGACTAAGTGTTCACTTTCATGCTCCATCTGCTCATTCATCTCAGAAAATAATGCCAACACCATGGTATGGGTGACCAACTATTGCAAGTCGACCATGGAACACTCTATCAATTCCCCAGTCTAGAACCACTCTAGCATGGGCTATGGGAGGTGTTGAGGAATCTCAGCATGTGCAAGTCCGTGGACTTTAGTTGGTTGGGGATTACTATACCCATCATTGTGTCGAACAACATAGTAATTGCAAGATAGTGTGCAAAGACTAGAAAGTTCTATAGTGCAACAATACTAGATTATTATGACTAATGATGTGATCAGACTTGGAAGCACAATAATTTTTCTCAATCGATGGGTAAGATACCATGTCTTCAATCAAGGTTAGTGGCGATCTCTCGAGCGAGCACTTAGTCTACATGAACTTGGCATCGATGTGAGGTATGTTGAACCATCATGATGCACATTTATTGGCTAGACTTACATGCATGCAAGAATATTCATATTGCTATTTTTATATTTATTTTGGAAGGGTGCAATGGTCCGAATCAAGAGGTACAATATGATTGAATTTTGGAACTCTTGATCGGAGTCTGACAAAGTTCACCACTCAATGTTTCTAGTGAAAATGTAGGTAGGCCAATTTTGGAATGGATCCGAAAAGGACCAATCTAGCATAACTTTAATTTGCTAGCTTGATGCTTCATCTTAGAATGGAAAAACAAGACTAAATTTCCACACTAAAAAATAGGGATCTTCATATGTTGATTGTGCCACCTACTTTGAGGGTGTTAGACTTCATGCATGGTAATAAAACTTTAATATTGCTACTCTTCTAAGGATCAAAGATCCTATAGCCAATAAATAAAAGACTCTTCTAGTACTAGGCATTCGTGAACTGCAATACGAAGACTATGTATCACAAATTCCATAGAAGCAATGGCTTCTAATCCATGAACTAGGTTAAAGGGAGTAAATCGACTGGAAATCTTATAAGCAATATGGTAAGCCCACAAAATAGTAGAAAGAACTACTACCATTCATTTGATGTTATGAAAGCATCTTCTAAAGCATCATTAGAAAAACTTTGTTGCAATGAGTTCCATGATTAGAAACTAATTCCAAAGCAAGATTGAAACGAGGAAACTATTTTTGTGTAAGCACAGTTGCGACACTACCCGTAGTAGTATGACATAAATCCAAAACCTCCACCCATCAAGTTGTTAAATAATAAAGAAGTATGGTCATATATATTTCACAAAAAGGATTTTCTTCAAATAGAAGGAAAATACAAAAATGAAAAATGGAAGCATTTACTTCAGCAAGTAGTGGAGCCCAAAAGAGAATCAAACAAAAGAGAATCAATCCAAACACTAAACTAAATATGAAGAGTGGCTACTCAAAGTAGTGGAGGAGTTATGGAGAAGAGCTCTGAGAGTCATCATGAGAGCTCATTATCACTTGGCTACAAAAGAGGCAAGGGAGGACACTCAAGAATAGAGGAAGAAGGCACTAAAGTCCCCTTGTAGGTAGTTCATTTGGTTTTAGACATTTTGTTTTCTACAGTCTCATAAACTATGCCCAACCGCTCACAATTTCTAGGTAGCCTAATTGCAAGAGTCATGTCACTCAATAGGCCCAATTTTCAGCATAACTAAGTGGATAAGCAACCTTTTTTTGAGGCAAAGAGTTTCCAAGCCAAAACTACTCCAAATTGATAGTTTGATAGCTCATTTGAAAGCTATTAGTATCTAGTTTGAGCCACCAAAGCGTCAAGTTCATTGTGTTCTTCAGTTGATACTAGTTGTTATTCTAGGATTCAATTGTAGGTAAAAGTCTTGATCTTGAGAAGGTCTTCTACACTTTTCGTTGTGCATAGGAGAGGAATTCTTCAACAGTTGGTATCAGAGCTCAACAATAGAGCATTGGATCTTGAAGAAGCAAAGCAATATTGAAACTCAATTAAATCAAATAAGAAGCTATAAATCAAGGGGGAGCTTCGTAAAGTCAAGATAGAGTGCCACAACATATTGAGGTAAACTTCAAACTTGAAAGTTTTCAGTGGTTGATTTAGGACAACAAGTTGAGAAGTTAAATAAAGATAATTTTTAGTCTTGGAGTTATAGGATGAAAAATTATCTTAAAGGTAAATGTTTATGGAGTCTATTTACTAGAGATGATCCATAGCCAATGAACCTTCAAGATCCCAACATCACTCCAGCACAAAGGAGACAATTTGCAGATTTGGAAGAGAGGAACCGAAGGGTGATATTCCTCATTTCACAAGTTATTCCTAACACTATGATTGGTCATGTGCAAGCCTAGAGATAACCAAGGAAGTATGGGAAGCATTGGAGAAGGTGTATGCTACCTCAACAAGGTTTCGAAAGATGCAACTCAAGAATGAGCTCAAACGCATGAAGAAAAGCTCAAACCAAAGCATTCTTGAGTACTATACGTTGAAGATTGAGGAGCTTTGAGATCAGCTAGCATAGATAAAAGAGGAAGACATCATCAAAATAGCCCTCAATGGCTTGAGGAGTGAAAGCCCCTCATCACAAACATTCTTTACAGAGACCCTCTACCAACATTCGATGAGATTATACCAAATCTTGTGGTTTAAGAGGTTGCTCAACAAGGATAAGGCAATAAAGGTAAGGATAGTCATAGCCAAGTGTTATGTGTAGGTCGAGGTAGAGGAAGGAACTCAACAAGAGGCTTGGGAGGAAGCAAAAGAAGCTACAATAACACAAATTCCAGCCAACACAACTCGGAGGACAACTATCATTGTAGTACACTAGGACATTATGCAAATGATTGTTGGCAAAAGAATGGAAGGACGAGTGGAGGCAACCAAAGCAGCCAAAATAACTATGAAAGTACATCAAGTGAAGGAGACAAGAAAAGCATGCTTGCCACAAAACAAGAATACAATGGGCCGAGAAGTGATGATAAAAAATGGTTTATAGATTCAAGTTGTAGCAATCACATGACGTGACAAAGATATTTATTCACAAATCTACAAGCTCCAAGTGGAAAAGGATGTGTAGAGACCGCTGATGAAACTCAACACACAATTGAGCATGTTGGAGAAATCAAGCTTGGAGAGAAGAAGGTAATGGCTGATGTTCTTCATGTTCCTACTATTGCAAAGAATTTGATTTCAATAGGACAAATTGTAGAGAAAGGATATCATGTTATCTTCAATTTAAAGGGGAGCTTTATAAATAATCCAAAAGAAGGATTCAAGGTTGTTGCTCAAGGAAGGAAAGAAGGTAGGATGTCCACTTTGTACATTCAACAACCACATAGAAAGGTGATGTATATTTAGTTTAGAAACAAGAGGATTGCGGAAATCAATTTGTGGCACAAAAGATTTGGATATATCAACATTCCCAAGCTCAAGGACATGAGCAACCATGAAGTGGGAAGAGGTCTTCAAAGATTCAATGATGATGGACTACATGAGTTCTGTGAACCATGCCAACTAGAAAAGAAAACTCGACAACCATTCAAGAACAGCAACTATGTGGAAAGGAATGTCCTCGGCTTGATACACATAGATGTATGGGGATCATCACAACAACCATTGATGGCTGGTAATAGATATTATGTCACTTTTATTGATTATCATTCAAGAAAAGTATGGATGTTCTACATAAAACAAAAATCAGATGTGTTCCCTATGTTCAAGAGATTTAAAGCACAAGTAGAAAAGGAAACAGGATGGTGCATAAAGACTTTGAGGTCTAATGGAGGAGGAGAATATTTCTCCAAAGAATTTTCAAATTTTCTTTATGAAAATGTCATCAAAAAACAATTTACATGTACATACATGCCTCAGTAAAATGGAATTGCTGAAAGGAAAAAATAGACATATCACAGAAGTTGCAAGATGCATGCTCAATGAGATGAAGGTGCCACTAAACTATTGGGCTGAAGTAGCTAGTATATATGTTTATTTGATTAACAAGTGCAGAACAATTGGAGTGCATAATTTAACTCTCGAGGAGGTTTATTCTAATAAGAAACCTGATCTTACACATGTCAAAGTTTTTGGATGCATCTGTTTTGTTCATATTCCTCAAGAACTAAGGACAAAGATGGAGCCTAAGTCAAAAAAATGTATTTTCATTGGGAATTCATCATAGCAAGAGGGATATAGGTGCTACAATTCGATGAAGAAGGAGCTAAGAGTCGCACGAGATGTGGTATTTGAGGAGTTAAGAACATGGTTTGGAGACAAAGGCAAAGAGAAGATTCTTGAAGAAGATTATGAGGATGATGAAGGTGTTGTCCAAGAAGAATTTCAACAAACAAGCACCCAAATGTCAGGTCTAGAAGCTTCTACAACACATGGACAAAACTCAACATGGAAGGGGAGACTAGGGAGTCATTCCTCATCACTACCATCAGGTTATGAAAGATTTGAAGCTGAAAGTCTTGCCCAAAATAGTGATTCAAGTGCAAGTGAAGAAGAGTATGAAGAGGTGATTACACCAAAGGTAAAGTTGAACCGGTTGAAGAAGCAATATTCAAAAGGAAATGAAAGGAGGTCTTCAAAAGCAAGGTATGCAATTCAAAGGCTGAGCTATGATAGTTTTATTGCAAAGCATTTTGCATATATGATGCAGGTGCTCAAAGACAAAGAACTAGATGCATATGAAGGAGCATGTACACAAAAAGAATGGCAACAAGCTATGCAAGAAGAGATAAAAGCTCTCAAGGATAATCACACATGGGAGCTAGTTCCAAAGGCTGAAGGTATGAATATTTTTCCAAATAAATGGGTGTTTAAAATAAAGAGAAATGTTGATGGTTCTCTAGTTAGGCATAAATCTAGACTAGTTGCAAAAGGATTCAAACAGACTAATGGCATCGACCATGAAGAGACTTTTAGCCTGGTTGCAAAGATGTGAACAATTAGAATCCTCACTAGAGTGAGTGTAGCAAGGAGATGGCCATTGTACCAACATGACATAAAAAATTCTTTCTCAATGGTGAACTTCAAGAACAGGTATACATGAGTTAACCGATTGGGATTTGAAGATAAAAACGATCCATATTTTGTTTGCAGATTGAAAAAAACTTTGTATGGGCTAAAGCAAGCACCACGTGCTTGGAACCAAAGATTGGTTGAGTACCTCACTAGGTGCACGTATAGTCCAAGTAGTGTAGATCCTTCTCTCTACATGAACAAAGAAGAAGGCAAGCAGGTATACATCTGCATATATCTTGATGGTCTCATCATAAGAAGAAGTTATGCTGCAAGAATACAAGAGATAAAAAGAAAAATTGATAAGGAGTTAAAATTTTAGATCTTGGTGAGCTGAAATATTTTTTAGGCATTGAGGTAGTCTATGGGAAAGATGGCATCTACTTGATGCAAAAAAGTACCTGCTGGATGTTCTTTTCATATTTGGAATGGGTGAATGCAAACCACTCACTCAACCTATGGACACAAATATGAAGCTATGCTCAAATAATAGAGAGAAGTTACATGATGTAACTACATACAAGAGTATTATAGGTTCATTGATCTATGTTGAGATCACAAGGCCAAATTTATGTTATATCGTTTGAGTTCTTTCTCAATTTATGCAAACTCCAACAAGTGGAACATTTAAATTCAGCCAAATGAATGCTAAGATATGTGAAACACATACTCAATCATGCCTTGTTTCATAGATATGATGAAGAATTGTAGGTGAAAGACTTTAGTGATGCTGATTGGGCTCGTTTGAAGGAAGCCAGAAGATCCACTTCAGGTTATGTGTTAATGATAGGTAGCAAATTTATCACATGGAGCTCAAAGTAGCTACCTATTGTTGCACTATCATCTATAGAAATTGAATATATAAGATTGGCCTTTGCAACTTGTGAAGCTATGTGGATTAAGAAGCTCTTGGCTGATCTTGATGTGCAGGTAGAGACCATTCCTATTTATGGTGACAACATGTCAAGCATTCACTTTACAAACAATCTAATGTTTCATGCATGAAGTAAGCACATAGAAGTGCATTATAATTATGTTTGAGAAACATTTTTGAGCAAGGATGTGGATATAAAGTTCATTAAAACTAATGAATAGGTTGGAGACATGTTTACAAAGTCCTTAGATGCTTCTAAAGTAAAGAAGCTCAAGGATGAAATCAATTTACAAGATATGGCTAAAGGTGCAAGCTCACATATGAGCTTGAGGGGGAGTGTTAAAAAATAAAGAAGCAAGGTCGTATATATTTCACAAAAAGGATTTTCATCAAATAGAAGGAAAATACAAAAACTAAAAATTGAAGCATATACTTCAGCAAGTAGTGGAGGCCAACAGAGAATCAAACAAAAGAGAATCAATAAAAAAACTAAACCAGACGTGAAGCGTGGCCGCTCAAAGCAGTGGAGGAATTATGGAGAAAATCGCATGGAGACATCATGAGAGTGTGTGGTCAATTGGCTATGAATGAGGTAAGGGAGGACACTCAAGAATAGAGGAAGAAGGTGCAAAAGTCCCCTTGTAGGTATTTTATTTCATTTCAGCCATTTCATTTTCTACAGTCTCATAGACTATGTCGAGCCGTGCACCATTTCTTGGTAGCTTGATTGTGAGAGTCATATCTCTCAATGTATGTACCCATTTTTATAGTTTAAATGCTCTTTGGAAAGTGTATTTTATGTGCATACTTTGCAAAAATCAGTTTTTTTAAGTTCATCATGCTCTATGAGTTATTAAGTTTTTTATGAAGCCCTGTTTTCAGCCTAACTGAGTGGATAGGCAGCCTATCTTGAGGCAAGAAGTTCCCAAACCAAAACTACTCCAAATTGAGTATCGGATAGCTCATTTGAAATCTATTAGTGTCTGGTTTGAGTGAAAAAAGCTTCAAGTTCATTGTATTCTTCAATTGATACCAGTTTTCATTCTAAGGTTCAGCTATAGGTAAAATTCGTGATCTTGAGAAGGTCTTCTATACTTTTTGTTGCGCATAGGAGAGGAAAAATGAGCTACAATGGGTTGAATGGGACCACTAAAGTCCAATCCCCATTTTTGAAATGGTTCTAAAGGAAGAACATGATGAAGACGGAACTGATGTATACCATAAGCCACCATGGATAGTATGTCACCATAAGCCACTTGAGGAAATCTTATGAATATTTAGATCCACACCCAAATGTCCAACCATTGGACCATCACGTGCTTCCATAATGACTCTAAGCACTTGATGTGGAGGGACACATCAAAGCTAGACACCTGTCCAATCTCCAAAATATATTTGGTCCAAAATAAGAGAGAACAATGCAAGGAAAGCTTTTTCTTGAGCTATAGATAGGAAATGTGCAGCGGGAGCTATAGTAGCCAAAAAAGACATCATCTCCCCATACCAAGTCAAAACACTAGATGTAGAGTTATCAACCTCAGTGACTTGAGAAAGCAGAGAAAGAATCATCAATACCTATTGGAGGTTCACCATTGTCTAGATGGGATAAAACATCAATGATCACATGTGAATTAATCGGGTCGACGAAAGACATCATAATGAAATTCCTGCAATAGTAGTACCCATTGTACAAGACAACCAACCAAATTCTATTGGTTAATCAAATAAAGAACGGCATAATGATCTACATGTAAAGTAAAAGAACAATCCAATAAATAATGCCAAAATTCTTTTATAGCATAGATAAGGCCAATCATTCCCTTTAAGTAACTCAATACTTTTTTGATGCAATGGTCGGTCATCTTCTTGCATAGTAAATAGGATGTAGCTAAGAATGACTTGCTTTCTACATCAAAACCAAGCCAATAGCAATATGGAGCATCCACAAAGACATGGAAAGGATGACTTTGATCTAGTGCTTGGAGAAGAAGTGTTTTAATAAGAAGAAGCTCCAGTCCTTTGAAAGCAAGATCACACTTAGTATTCCATTGAAATTTGATGGAATTCATATTAGCCAAGCTATTCAAATGCATGGGAATATGGGCAAAATAATGCAAGTGTCTGTGGTGCCATTGGATTTGTTCGAAAAACCTATAAAAATTTCTTTAAGGATTGCAATGGAGGAGCTTCTAGTATTACCTTGACCTTATCCAGATCCACATCAATATCACCCTTAGAAACGACATGTCCTAATAACGTTTCGCATTTTATGCCAAAATAGGTTTATCCAAATTCAACCAAAAATGAACCGTCCTACATTGAGCAAAAAAGAAATGTAAATGCTCTTGATATATTTAGGTAGTACTGTGTCTGAACAGTGGAGGACCACTAGGCACGTTTTTTTCCCTCTTTAGGAGTTTTTCCCCTACCTTGTCTATACGTCTATTACCCTAATGGGCTACTTATCTTTGTACATTCTCTTGGTAATACATTCAGCATTGTGTGTTGTGCTCCAAGCTACTTCTTCTTCCTTGTGTTGTTTGTGTGCTTTCGCAGACCTCGATCTTCAACAATTGGTATCAGAGGAGGTCGTCGCTTCATCTATGGCATCATCGGCACCCCTCCAGTTATAGTCTCAGAATTGCATGAAATTTGGCGAGCCTACTTAAGATGATTAGGAATTCAAAATAACTTTGCGTTGTGGTGCTGAAATCTTGATAGAGCTTGTTTCCGCCTTCGAACACACTATCATAGTGCTTGTGCAGGCATTTTTGTCTTTTTGTGTGATACACACACACACACACACACACACATATATATATATATATATATATATATATATATATATATATATATATATATATATATATATATATATATATATATATATATATATATATATATATATATATATATATGTGTGTGTGTGTGTGTGTGTGTGTATGTATGCGACTATAAGCAACTCAAAGTCTACTATAGGTTCAAACACACACACACACACACACACACACACACACACATATATATATATATATATATATATATATATATATATATATATATATATATATATATATATATATATATATATATATATATATATATATATATATATATATATATATATATATATATATAGGTTTGGGTTAGCCACTATATGCAACTCAAAGTCTACTATAGGTTTAGTGGAACTTGTCAGGGTAGTTCTATTCAAATATTTTAGATACAATCATTTTTCTACATTAGGGTATTTTAGTCAATGGCCATGGATCTAAACAATGATGTGTTCTGTATGTTGGCTATTGAGGATAAGTTGGAGAGTACCAATTATCCATTATGGGCTTATATGATGCATCATGTATTGGTTGCAAAAGGACTGTGGAATATTGTGCAGGGTGTTGAAAAATGTCCTAGTACACCTATAAACACAGTTGTTGAAGGTGATGTAGACAGCATTGAAGATGATGATATTCTTCATGTTCTTGTTCATGTTGCGGTTCCTGCTGCACCTACTCTAGAGAAAATTCATTGGGAGGGTAGAGATGCTTAGGCACATGCATTGATAGCCTTGTCTGTCAAACGTGCCATTATTCCTCACATTCTCTCTTGTAGAACAACTAACAATGCTTGGGATACACTTACCAATTTATACCAATCAACGAATGAGGATCGTGTTGCTTACCTTTGAATGCACAAAACCCTATGTTCCATGCTTGCACTAAGCACATTGAGATGCACTATCATTATTTTAGGGAGAGGTTCTTTAATAGAGAGATCAATACGGCATACGTGCCCACACAGGAGAACATTGCACACCTTTTCACAAAGGCTCTACCTAGGGAGAAGTTTGAAGCTATCGAGAAAGCTTTGGGCTTACGTCCTTTTGTGGTTTGATTCTACATAGTGTGGCACTTCCTTATACATGAGTGCTAGCTCCTTGTTCACCCCGTTACTCCTAGAGGGGATTTTTTGATATATTTAGGTAGTGATGTGTTTGAACACTCTAGGACTGTCGGGGCACTTTTTTCCCTCTATAGGAGGTTTTTTTCGCCTGGCTTGTATATTTGCCTATTACCCCAATGGGCTACTTATCTTTTTACATTCTCTTGGTAATACATTCAGTATTGTGTGTTGTGCTCCAAGCTACTTCTTCTTCTTTGTGTTGTCCGTGTGCTTCCGCAAACATCAATCTCCAAGAAATGCTACAAATGATTGACTTGATTTTTGAAAATAAAAAAATCATTGAGAAACACTCATATAAAACTTGTTAAATATGGAGCAAAAATCTGATGCATGCAATGTTGAAAAGTGTTGGGAGCATTCCAAAGTCCAAACTACATCACTATGCAAGAAGAAAGTACCCAATTTATAATAGAAATTGTTTTAGGAATATCAATATCAACCATCCAACCCTGATTGTAACCACTACATCAATCCAAAAAAGAATACATTTCCCTTCCAACCACTTCATCCAACATTAGTATCCAAAAAGGGTAAAGGGAAATTATTTTGGACCATAGCTACATTCAATTTATGATAATCAACATAGATTCATAACTCCTTATTCTTCTTTGAGAACCATTCTGGATACTCAATGGGGAGAATAAATCTATCTTGTATTAGTCTAGCCGATTCTTACTTTACCTCTTTTGAAAAACTCAGATTCATGTGGTAGTGCTCCTAAGTGACTTATGAAGCATCTAGTTTTAATTGAGTCTTATGTTGACAAATATGGGGATCTAGTCCTTGCATTTCATAATATTTAAATTTAGTCAAGAGGGAGATCACTTGAGTCTTGAATTTGGATGATAACTCATCATAAATTTAAACTGTTTGGGGGTTCTTGGATGTACCTAGATCAACTATCTCAATTTGGTCTTTCTTTATGTGTACACTAGTAGATTTTGATGCATCATCTATCGAAAGGCTCAGCTCATATGTAAGGTTGAGTGAAAGTAATTATGGTTGAACTATCACTGAGACCAAAGCATACATGGCAAGTAATGCAAGAATATTCATCACTCCGAATCACCATAAATCCTTATTGGCTTTAAAGAATCGAGCTTCATCATCATCATCTAGTCCTTCTAGCATATGGAGACGTTCTAGCAACATTGGTTTTTTATCCTTAGGGTAGATTTTCCCATCTTCCAACATGCTTGAATACTTCTTATGACCTTTTCAGAAAGTGGCAGCTTGAGAGCCCCAATCTCTCTATACTTTGCTTGGTTGGAAGGAGAGAAGACATTCACTTGAGTGTTGGCTAGGTGGAAACAATGTTCCACAATTTCCTTGGCTAATAGTGATATCTCAATCATGAGGACTGATATCTTATAAATGATGGTCAAATCCCTCATAATGTCCTACAACAAGATCTCAATTATGAATCCCTATGAGCAATCACAATACCTCAAACATGATGATGATGCCCGTAATGGTTGTGATGTGGCCAACCATCATGATCGATAAGGGAAATCAGGAAGATGTCTACTTAACATGGTGATCCATGCATGAAGATGTTGATGGCACCTATTTTCACAAATTTTGAGTTCATATTTTGTGTCCAATTGTTCCTTTCCCAGGTTTTTTAGTGTATAAAATAAGAATACGGAAAAGCATTACACAAAAGATAAACACCACATTTTAAAAAAATGTCCATGTTCAAAATTTTGACATTCATACCTCTCTCTATAGACACATAGTCTTGCCCTGAAAATTGCACAAGGGAGATCTTATCTCTAGTACGGATTGTATAAAATTTCTTATGAAAGGATTGAGCATATAAATTTCAGCAAGAACTTAAAAATTTGTTTGTTGTAGGATCTTGCAGTCACGCATATATAGAGACAATAAAAATTCAAAACAGAGAGAAATAGAGTTGCACAGTCAATAAAATAGTACATATTATTGGGTAGAATCTTCCCCCACGTACTCTATTGAATGAGTCTAAATAGTGTGTGTATCTCAAGATTTTCATTACATCCAAAGACACAAGTTACAATCAAAGTTGGTGGTTCAAAAGTGGAGATGTCATCAAAAGGTTTCTCACTTTTACGATGAACCTTGGATTTTATATAAAACAATTGCACTCAATAGGTATTCTTATCTTGAACCAATATGTTTATAACTTTCTGGAATCAACTCTCTATGTGGGTCTTTTATTTAAATGAAATATATGAAAATATAATCTCTTTATTTATGTCTAATGCATCCAAACAAGTCTATACCCATCCATCCCTCATGAACCATCACCTGCTCAATCAAAGAAGAAATAACATTAAAAATTGAATTAAACAAATCCAATATATCAAGATTCCATAAGTGATAACATGCCCCGAATGGAAAAATCATCTCACCTTAGTTGATAGAAAAGAAAATAGATATGGATGGCTAGTGACATGTCCCATCACTTGAACAATAGTAAGAATGTTCCATGCAAAAGCATGCATGGAAATGTGAGATTGGAGAGTAACTTTGTTTTTGTGATTGTGAATGATATGAAAAAAGTAAACGACCATAGTGTGGATTCAATGAAGTCTTATGGATACATTGAGATTCCTCAATAGAATAATTTTCATATTTCACCAAATATCGGTGTTATTGAGTACCATTGCATGTAGTGGTTATGTCATAATCAATTATTTTCATAGGAATTAAGATTTCGAAATCTTGTTCAACCAAAGGATGATTTTCATGAATAGGACTGAGTGGGAAATTTCCATTAAATTTTGTTTAAATAAACTAATATGAAAGGCGTTATATATATTCAAATTAGTTGGTATGTCTAATCTAAAAGATTTTTCATTGAACTTTTGAATAATGCAAAATTTTCCATAGTAGCATGGTGCAAGTATTTTTCAAAATGTGGATTAATGATATGCAAGCATACCAAACGATTTTCATTAAATTGTTTTGCTACTAGGAAGCTTTTAACCATAAACAATTTCAAAAGGTGCACAAACAATAGTAGTATGTGTTTTCTTATTGTAAGCAAATTGAACTAATGGTAAATTTTCACCCTGACACATAGGTTTATCTAGTGAATAACAATGCAATAATCAATAATATTTCTATTTGTGCCTTCACTTTTCCCATTACTTTCGAGATAAAATGCAAAATTGAAATCCACTTTTGAAGCTAAATTTTGAAATAATGCAACCCAAAATTATCACAAAAACAAACATCGTGATCAATAAAAATATCTTTTGGCAAACCATGATGCATGAAAATACTTTTAGTAAACAACATAGCATCTTGAGTTGTAGAAAATGTATTTCTAGAAGTAATGAGATATGCATGTTTACTAAACCTAGGAAGAGTTGTCCAAATCATGTCATTATGAAATGAAGCCAAGAAGACTAGTTATCAAATCCACACAAATTTGTTCCCATGGTCCACTAAGAATAGGTGGTGACACTAACAATCCAACTACTTTACCATGATGACATTTAACATGCCAACACATGATGCACTAGGAAACATAATGTGCAATATCCTTTTCCATATTTAGATAGAAGAAGAAATCTTCACAAGTTGAAAGAATGTTTTCTATTCCTTGATGAACCACATAAGGTGGTGCATGCATCTCTTCCATAAAAAATTCTATAAAATCTTGAGTGATGCATAATTTGTGATGAAAACATAGAAAACCATTATGAAAAGTTTGATGATCATTAGTAAATTATGAAAAATTATGGAAATCGTTCCATGCATGTGAAAATTACAAATCCAAAGCATAGGTAGGAATCATATCATGAAATGAAAGAATACATATTGTAGGCTATTATGGACCAAGATGAAATGTGATCGTGATGATGGAAAATGACTAAGATCATCATCTACAATCTTAATTTTTCTGAGTTGATACTAAATCATAGGCTAAAAACTTTGAATAAAAGAGGCCCATTTAATATGTCTATGACAAATCAATGGTTCATTTGATAAAAATTTAATATCTTGTTAGTCTATCCTAATGAAGGCCTCAAAGCCCATAAGATAATGTTTCCAAATCCTTAAAGCATTCAAAATAGATAAAAGTTCCTTATTGTACATGCTCTAACTTATTTTAGAAGGTTTGAGTTACATAATCTCAAATGGAATGGGATAATTATTTTGCATTAATATTGCACCTATGTCTAAGGCATTAGCATCTATAATGACATGGAAAGGTTGTGCAAAATTTTGTAACTACAAATCTCTATAAAAATTAGCCAACCCAAGAAAATAACGTACATAATTAATGGACTGAAGGATATGCAATTCTATCATTAGTTTGATTTTTTTAAGGTCTACTTACACTACACTTCTTGACTAAAAAGGATATGGCCTAAATATTCTAGTTCACTTTGGAAATAGAAGCATTTTTCAGGATTGGCATAAACTTATAGAAACTAAAACATATTTCTATAATCAAATATACCACTCATAAAAACAAATACATGAATTGTATCCTTATCTAAGTGCACATTTTAGTAGAGTACGACTAGCTAATGGAAATGTTTGGAAGTCATGAATTGCAAACAAAGAAATAAACTGACCTTTAAATTCAAAATTAAATATATGCCATATGATATTCAATGCATGGATTATAATGGTTGTGGAAAGGCATACAAATAATGACATGGTGGGATTGCAAAGGACCGAATAAGAACTTTTGCACATTTGTAATACCATCCAAATGTTAATATTATGCATTTCACTTGGTACATTATATCTACTTCCTTCAAATGCAACCTTGACTTTATACATGGAAGGAGAATAATTTAATTTGAGCTCTTGCACCAAAGTATATGAAATAAAATAACAAGAACTACCATCATCATGTAAAATAATAAAAATCATATTACTAATAGTACCCTATATTCAAAGTAAAGAGGAATATAAATTTCATTACCCAAGGTACTTAAATGATTTTTGAATGCTTCCTCTACCTCAACATGATGGGATTCTTTGTGAACCACCTCCACATTTTGTATTTGGGTTGTGATAGGTTTCATATTGAGAGGCTATAATTTGCATGTTAGTTTAGTGTGTCCATGTCTGTCGCAATTCAAACAAATGATATGTGGCCTCTTCTATGGAGCATCAACCCTCCAAGTTTGAAGAGTAGGGGCTTTGTTAGATTGGATGGATGAGGATATGGGTGCTATTGAAAATTTTAAGGAGCTCCTTGAAAGCTAGCTGAAGAGGAGGTAGTGAAATTGTAATTGAAAGAAAACTTGGGCTTGACTAGTGATTATCATTGACCTATTTGTTGTACACGAATCCACTTGATAATACATTGGAACTCTCTTAGCATGATGAGCAAATGAAATATCCTCATAAAGAGTTTTAAGTTGTAATGTCATGAGTTCGGTGTGGATCCCCATCTCCACACCATCTTCCTACTTAGTTTCTTCATGAAATCTCTCAAGCATGTGAACAAGCTATAATCCTCGACAAAATTGCTTAGTGTTCGTATAAGGAGTATCAACCTCCTTCCATGTGAAAGTAGTCCACGGACAATGATCATGTAGATGGAACTGAGGAGGAAGAAAGGATTCTTTGATCTTCTCTTGAAGTGCCTTCCATGTTGTGAACAATCTACAATAGTTCTAAAACATTCCACCATCGAAACTTCCATGTTTTCCATCTCCATGAGCTATAATGATTGTTTTCATCGGCCAAACAAGGTTCTTATCCTCAATTTAGATCATTTGAATTAAAGCATCATGTTCTTTGATCTCATTTTGGGCACTTTGGATTCATCCCACAAGAGATTTGTTTGCTATCACTAGGGCTGGAAACGTTGGAGTTTTTTTATCTATCTTTTCCATTTGGATGGAGATAGTTCATTAAAACTTGAAACTACTTTGATATCTTCCTTCTGATCATATATTTTGTATGGGAATTTACTGTCAGTACTCTTTTAGATTCATTTCCATTATCTTTCATTAATGGATGTAAATTCATTTTCTAGCGAAGTTCACATCAATCTAAAAATATTCATGTCCACGAAAACTCAATTTATATTTTTGTTTCCATGTATTTATTTCCTCTAGAACAAAACGGACATCAATCCCACAATATCCATGTACATGAAGAAACTATTGATTCTCTAATTTATGAATATTTTCTTCCAATGGCACATCACTAGGCCTCCAAATAACTTCATTAACTTACATAACTACTGAGCAGTTATATCCCATAGTTCATGCACATAGCAACACCTCAGTTAGCTTTGAGTTCACTTCTCATGCCTTAAAACAATGCATAGGCACCCCATGTGTAGCCATGAAGAGACCTATAGAAAAGCCGGACCCGATCCACCAGGTAGTCTCACTTTACGCACGCTATCATCGAGATTTTCTCTCCTCTCTCACTCATGAAGGCCTATAGGAAACACATTCGATAACGGTAGCCAGAATTCCCTAAGAAGTCCAACATGCATCAAGGATGTCAAAGGGAGTTCACATGCAAACTTTGTAAGAAATCAAAAAAATCCAAGGTAGCGGTCAAAACTAGTCAAATTTTGGAAATTAGGGCAAAAATTTCAATGTCACCAAATCACATGAAAACTTGTATACTTGCAAAGCCTATCCAAGGCAGTCTATAGCCTGAATTTCATACGTAAATGGATTTTCTAGCATGTTGATATGCCTTGTGCATTTTGTTAAAAATATAATTTTTCCATTTAGACCCTACAAAATCTTGTTTAGGAGGTTTTGTTAGCCATATGGTTTGGTATCTATAAAGATCATATGTGGCTACATATTTGTACAATTTTTCAAGGCTATTAGAGCTTCCTAGATACCTTAATGCCACCTTGCAAACTTCCAAATATACCCAAACTTGTATAAAGGAGATTCATATGGGAGTTTTTTCTGTATATTCCTGAAGAACACCTTTCAAAACATAGACCTACAAATTTTCATCTTCATCAAAGGATATTTGGAGGGTCAAAGAGCACAAAGTCCAGTTTTCAAGGTCACTGCACTTTCCTAGAATAAGAAAATTGAAGGCTTGAAGGGTTGCCATATGGCAAACAATAATTGAACCATGTTATACGATCAGGATGAGCTCACATTCAAGGGTGAAGATGCACTAAATCTTAAAGAAAGGAGGATCCACGAGTTTTTTTCGTTGGATAAGACTTTTTTGATGATCAAAGATCTATAATGCAACATTTGTACAAAAATAGTAGCCTATCTTATCCAAATTGATGTCAACACTGATCCCACGGTCCAGATCAGACCCAGATCCAATGGTGGAGAATGAAGGCACCTATTTTATCTCCCTTTGCCCTAGATATCATTTAAATAACCAATCTTAGCCATCCATTTGATAAATCCAATGTTTGTAATCAAAAGCAGTTGATCTTAGGGTTGAGAGTTGATTTCTCTAGATCCAAGGACCCAAATTGATTCCAAAAACTAAAAAAACCCTTCTCAAAACTCATAGATCATCATTGTTAGGCATCCATAGGGCTCTTGCTAGCATATGAAGATCCAAGGTGGGCCAGTAGAGCATAGTTCCTAGAATCAGTTCTAAGTTAAACTTCCGATCTAGGATAGGCTCATAAACCTGATGGTCTCTCTATCCTTGCTCACCCTCATGGAGCGTGTGAGTGTGTTAGAGTTGGTTTTATGATTCTTAGACTTCTTTAGTTAGACATGGTGCTTCCAGAAAGATATAGCGTCAATGAAGTGGAACCTATGCTCTTATGTGTGACATTTGGTTGATCTGTCATGGTGGGAGGGTCATGCAGACACCCTTTGACCAATAGAATGCTTAGCTTGATGTATCACAACATTCATGTACATGTATGTCATTACAATATCTTTTAATGCATGTCTCTTATCTCTTGTCTCTTTGTCTCTTATGTGTTTTACATGTCTCCTATCTCTTTCCATGTATGAGAAGGCTCCAGAGAGAATGTTAGTAGGAGTTCATTTTGAATGACTGAGTATAGTCGGGCTTCTCTGAGTGAGAAAGCACCTGTAAGCTTCTGAGTTTTTCATAGCTATAAGAAGAACTAAGTAAAGTTATGTGTATGAGACTCCCTCCATCATCTCCATGCTTGCCTACTATGTGATGAGTTCAAAAGTTCAAGTTCTCTAAGCAACATGATGCCTGGCATCGAGTTTGTGCTGATAAGCCATTGTTTTCATTTTTTGAGTTTTACTTGTTGAATCTTCTTAAAACATGAGCTTTGTGGAGCAACTCGATGCTTGGCATCGACTTCCCACATAAAAGTGGTTTTGTTCATACCTCGTGTTCATGCGGGTATTTTAGGAGCTGAAAAGTGGCTAAAAAAGCACCAAGTGGATGTCTGGCATCAACTTTTGGTTGCAAGTCGATGCTAGGCATCGAATTTGCAATTTTAGACAGCCAATTTTACTAAAACAGGCAAAATTTCTAGTTTTGGTAGCTCATATTGGTGATCTTGTGAAGGTCATAACGTGAGTTATAGTAATCCATTTCTTGCAAATAATAGCTTGTTGGAAAGCTCTTTCTTCTACATTCATCTAATAAAAGATCGTGGAGAAACAATACCTGGGCTAAGAGAAATAAGCAAAAGAGTTAAGGTATGGCATTTTAATGACTAGAGATTTTTGAAGAAGCAAGGTTCTTAGTTTAAGCGATCATTTTTCAAAGTTTGGAGAACCATTGAGTTAATGGTGACCATAGAGGTGTTCTAGTGTCACATTAATTCATTTCTTTTGATGTTTCACATATCAACAAGTGGTATCAGAGTAGAAACATTGTAGAGAGTAGAAGGCGGCAAAGGTGCGAGAAGTTTTGGAAAAGTTCATTAAAGTTTGAAAGATGAAGCATTGGAAGACTCAAGGCATTGGAAGATTACTTCAAAAGTATCTTCATACAAAAATAACTTCAAAAGATATGATTCTTTATACTTTAAACTCACAAGTTGAAGCAGAAGCAAAGAATTATGGCATATCATATATCCATTGACAAACTAGATAGAGATAAGTATCCTGCATGGGTATCCATGCATATGCAAAGAGAGTTACAGGTCAAAAGCTTAAAAGACTAAGGTCTGATGGAGGGGGAGAATACTTCTCCCAAGAGTTCAATGATTATCTTTGGAATGAAGGTATTAAGAGAGAAATAACCTACAGGTATACACCACAACAAAATGGTGTAGCAGAAAGAAGAAACAGGACTTTGGTTGACTTTGCTAGAGCTATGCAGAAGGAGAAGAATTTTCCAAATTATCTTTGGGCAGAGGCTATAAATACAGCTACATATCTTGTGAATAGATTACCACGTGCAACTGTAAATGGAATGACTCCATATGAAGCTTGGTGGGGCAAGAAACCAACACTAGATCATTGTAAATTGTTTGGATCAATTGCATATGCTTATGTGCCATCACAACATAAACTTGAACCAAAGGTAGAAAAATATGTGTTCATTTGTTGTGATGAAAAGCAAATGGGTTACAGGTTGTGGAATCCTCTAACCAAACAATTTCTTGTTTCTAGAGATGTTACATTTGATGAACAGAAAAGTTGGTATGTAGATCAAAGTCATACAGCCGAAGAATTTGAAGAAGAGATAAGAAGATGTGAGAAAGGAAAATCAAGCGTGCAGGTGAATGGAGATGAAGAGTATATGAAAGAAAGTACATCGAGAAGTGGATTAACAAGAAGAATTGAAGATGATCCTATATTTGATGAAGAGGTGTATTCAGACACATATGAAGAATGTGAACCAAGGAGATCAAGTAGGACAAGAAGGCAACCAAAAAGGTATTCTTATGATACTTCTTACATAACTTAGAAGAACTATGCATATATGGTCAAAGATGATGAAGAACCTCAAAACTATGATGAAGCAACAGGTAGGAAGCAATGGGAAGAAGAAATGAAGGATGAGTTTAATGCATTAGAGGAGAACAAGAAATGGGAACTTGTTCCTAAACCAAATGGTAAGAAAGTAAATGCAAATAAATGGGTTTATAAAGTGCCTAGATATATCAGCAAATCCCCCCTAGGAGTGATGCGGTGAACAACTAGCTGGCACTCATGTATAAGGAAGTGCCAAGCTATGTGGAAATCACTCCACAAAAGGAAGTAAGCCCAAATATTTGCGGAAAGCTTCAAACTTCTCCCTAGGCAGAGCCTTCGTGAAAAGGTCTACAATGTTCTCCTGCGTGGGCACATATGCCAAGCTAATCTCCCCAACAGAGAACCTCTCCCTGACATAATGATAATGCACCTCAATGTGCTTAGTGCGAGCATGGAACACAGGGTTCCTCACAACTGCCAATGCGTTATGACTGTCAGTAACAATGGTGGTGGCAGAAGACTGACCAACACCCAAATCAGCCATAAGGCATCTGAGCCACACACATTCAACAGTAGCTGTGAAAGCTGCCCTATACTCAGTCTCACAATTGGAAGTGGCCACAATAGGCTACTTCTTGCTCAACCAAGATATACATGAGCTACCAAGCATGAAGCAAAAGCCACTAGTGGACACACGAGTTTCATAGCAACCAGCCGAATCAAAGTCAGAAAAAGCATGCAAATCTGGCGGTAGTGATCCCCCCTTGGGATAAAACAACCCAAGTAGCCGAGTACCACTCAAGTAGCGAAAGATGCGCTTATCCATCTGCCAATGCTTGAATCCAGGGCAATGCATAAACCTGCTCATCTGTGGGACAACAAACTGAATATCTGGCCGAGTAATGCGTAAATAAATCAAGCATCCAACAGCCTACTGATAGAAAACAACATCAAGTGCATCTCCAACATCATGAGTACTCAATCGTAAACTTGTCTCCATAGGAGTGGCAATAGGCTTACAGTCTTCAAGGCCAAAATGCTGCAATAATGTGTCAATATATTCGTTTGACACAAATCCATTCCACCATCAACTTGCATAAACTGAATGCCCAAATAGTGATGCGAATGCCCCAAATCAGACATCTCAAATGAGGCATGCAAATCAGCCTTAAAATCAGCAATATGCTTCTCAATAGGACTAGTGAGCAGTGTCACGAAGAAGGAGATAAGGAAGAGAGCTCACACACACTCTCACTCTCAAGGAGAAGCAAACACACAGATTGAGGCAAGGAAGAATGATCTTCTTCTTCTTCTTCTATTACATAAAAGGAATGTACAAGAATGACCTAAAAAATAAGAATACAACAAGTGCAATATATAAAGACCAGTACATAAGGAAAAACCTAATGTCGGCGAATGAGTGAGCTAGCAAGAAACAAATGTGCCATCACTCTCGGTAGATAAACCTAATAAAGCTCAATGAAGTATCCCTGACACATACCGACGTGACCACTATACATGTCAGAGAAACAAAAAATTGGTACGTGTCATCCTGGATCATCACATGTTGAGCTTGATATCTCAACACTCCCCCTCAAGCTCAACGCCATATCCTGTAATCCAAGCATCTTCCGAAACTTCTTCAACTTCTCAGCTCCAAGTGCTTTAGTGAAAATATCAGCATCCTACTCATCTGTTCTCACATAAACAAGATCAATATCACCTGCTAATACCTTCTCTCTAATGAAGTGATAATGTACCTCGATATGCTTTGTTCTAGCATGGAAAACAGGGTTCCGTGCTAACTGTATGCTGCTAAGATTATCACAATAGATAGTGATAGGCTTTTGCACTTCCACACCTAAATCTGCAAGTAACATCTCCAGCCATGATGCCTCACATGCTACCATTGCAGCACCTCTATACTCAGCCTCTGTACTCGACAAAGCAACAGTGGGTTGCTTCTTACTGCTCCACGTAATAGCTGCACCTCCAAGTGAGAAAAGAAAGCCACTAGTAGATCTTCTATCTGGAGCACTACCAGCCCAATCTGCATCGGTGTATCCATGAACCTGCAAATCTACACCAGCTTCATAAAACAATGCATAATCCAAAGTAGCACTCACATAACGTAGAGTGCGCCTCAGAGCATCCAAATGTGGCTTCCTGGGAACCTGGATAAACTAACTTTCAAGTCCAACAGTATAACTTAGATCAAGCCTTGTAATTGTGAGATATATAAGACTTCCCACAATTTTCCTGTACATAGTAGCATTTTCCAATGCTTCACCTGATGTAGTATCCAATTTCAAATTGTGATCCAATGGCATAGAAATTGGCTTACAATCAGCCATACCATATTTTTGTAGCATATTCAAGGCATATTGCCTTTGTGACATCCATATACCTGTTTCTGTATGTATAAACTCAATGCCCAAGAAATAGCGCAGCACACCAAGATCTTTCATGTCGAATTCCTGCATAAGAAGTTTCTTTACCTCTTTGATGCTTTCTTCATTATCACCACCTACAACCAGGTCATCAACATAAATAGCCACAATAGTGATGCCATCATCAGCCTTCCTTGCATATAGTGAGTGATCTGCATCACACATAGAAAACCCAATGCTGGTTAAGTAATCAGCAATCCTTGCATGCCATGCACGCAGAGCCTGCCTCAACCCATACAAAGCCTTTTGCAACCTGCAAACATATTCTGGATGCTTTGAATCTTCATATCCTTGTGGCTGGTCCATATATACTTCTTCCTGTAACTCACCATGTAGGAAAGCATTCTTTACATCCATCTGATGCAAAGTCCATCCTTTTGTTGTAGCTAATGCAACAAGTGTCCTAACAGTAGACATTTTAGCTACAGGGCTGAATGTTTCCTCATAATCAATGCCATATGTCTGTGCATATCCTTTAGCTACCAATCGTGCTTTATACATGCTTATGCTACCATCAACATTATGCTTTACCTTGTAAACCCATTTACAGCCTATTGGTTTCTTTCCTTGCGCGAATGGAACCAGCTTCCATGTATCATTTCCATAAAGTGCAGCCATCTCCTCATCCATAGCTTTTTTCCAATCTGCATTACCAATTGCATCTTCAAAACAAGAAGGTTAAGCATCTTGTATTACCTTTGTCATGTAGGCACAATGGCGAGCCATGTAACTATCATATGTCAATCGTTGCACTGAATTATGCATCCTCCCAGATCTTCTTGGTCCTGGATCACTTCTCCTTGTATCATCTGCATGTGCCCTTCTTACTCCTGGAGTCTTCACAGAGGGCAATCCAAGTTCCTCATCAAGACTCTTTTCTGAACCGCTTGAATCTCCATCAAGGTCTTCAAAACCTGCACATGTTGTATGACCAGCAGAAAGCTTTTCTTTACCTTTCTTGGATGTATTTGATGAATTTGGTGGACTGAAATTCCCATGTAATCTTCCACTCCATGGATTTGAGTTGGAACTATTGCTTGGTGATGCATCTAGTCCACTCAAAACCTGAGATTCTGCACTTGATTTTTCAGCATTTTCTTTGTCATTTGGTTCAAGACTCAATCCTTCTTTGGCATCTGCATAGAAGCTTGACATTTCATCAAATACCACATCTCTGCTCACCTTTACCTGTTGTGTGAGTGGGTTATAACATTTATATCCCTTTTGCTCAAGGGAGTATCCAATGAAGACACACTTTTCTGCTTTTGGATCAAGCTTCGTCCTCAATTCATCTGGCACATGTACATATGCAATACAGCCAAAAACTTTCAGATGTGATAAGTTTTTCTTTTTACCTGTAAACTTCTCTTCAAGTGTAACTTGATGTACAGCAGCAGTCGAAGTTCTGTTCATGATGTATACAGCAGTATGCACAGCTTCTACCCAATAACAATGAGGCATATTCTTCTCAGCCATTAAGGCTCTTGTTATTTCTGCAATATGTCTGTTTTTGCGTTTAGCAACACCATTCTACTGTGGTGTGTACCTGCATGAAAACTGACGCCGAATTCCATGATTTTTTAGAAAACTGTTGAACTCATTTGACATGTATTCACCTCCTCCATCAGATCTTAATGTCTGAATGTACTTCCCTGTTTGCTTTTCCACCATAACTTTAAAATTCTGGAAGTGAGTAAACACCTCGCTCTTCTCTTTCATGAAATATACCCATACTTTGCATGTATGGTCATCAATGAAAGTAACATAAAACCTGCAACCACCCATAGATGTGGTCTTTCCTGGACCCCAAACATCTGTATGTACTACTTCTAGTACATTCTCACTAACATGCTTGTCATGTGGAAATGATGCTCTTGACTGTTTACCAAATTGACATGCTGCACATACCTTTTGCATTTCTGCAACTTTGAAATTTGGTAGTCCATGGACAATCTCCTTTGACTGCATCAGTTTTAGCCTTTGCAAGTTTGCATGTCCAATCCGTTTGTGCCATATCTCTATGTCTGCAATAACTCTTGCACCTTTTGCAAACATGGTTGCATTCATTTCAGGAATCTTCACATTTAAGGTGAACATCCTACCGACTTTGTTTCCTTTGGCAACCAATCGTCCATCCTGTTTGTACTCTTCTACATATAATCCATGAGCATTGAACCTCACTTGTAATCCCTGGTCAACCATTTGTCCAACAGAAACCAGATTCTTTGTTATATTTGGAACATGCAGCACATCAGTGAGATGTTTTACCTTTCCGTCCTCCATAGACAATGCTATGTTTCCTGTATGTTCAATAGGATGTGATGTATCATCACCTGTTTCAACATATCCAGGAACTCGCATTTTCTGCAAACTACTAAACCATTCTGCATGACTGGCCATGTGATTTGAAGCACCTGAATCAACATACCAGACATTATCATTCGATTTTGAAACACCAGCAGACATCGTATTCATCATGTGATGTTGAACCATAAATAGCTTCTCAGAATCATCTGCACTTGTGGATGCATAGTTGTTTTGCTGCCTTCTATTTTTTTATTCTTCAACCTGCAATCACGTTCAAAGTGTCCAGGTTTACCACAATTCTAGCATCCTTTACTATCATTACCTGAATCATTTCTTTGGAAATTTCTGTGACCTCTTTGACTCCCCCTGCCTCAAAACTGTCCTCTTCCTCCTGCATGATTCTGTTGTTGACCTTGGTCTTGGTTATTGTTTCCTCTTCCACTTCCAAAACCTCTACCTCTGCCTCTTCCTCTGCCAGAGTAGAATACCTGCTGAGAACTGGGCTTTCCTTGGGAGTTTGAATCCTCACCAAAATTCTTTTCTTCAATAATCAGCATAGACACCAAATCAGCAAAATTCGGAATATTTTCCCTGGTCTGTATAGAAGTTCTGAACTGCTTATATGCAGCTCCTAAACCACGAAGGCACACTTCCACCTTATCATCATCATCTACATTCACACCAATAGATGCAAGTGACTCACATATGCTTTTGATTTTTAGAGTGTAGTCACTTACCGACATGCTCTTTTTCTCCAATGTATGCAGCTCGTTCTTGAGTTGCAATTTCTGTGCCTTTGTATTGGTCTCGTACAAAGTGACCAAATTGTTCCAAGCCTCTTTTGGAGTCTTGGCATCCTGTATGTGTCCAATCATGCTATCCTGTATGCTAACAGATAGCCAATACATTACCTTTCGTGCTCCTTGATTCCATTCCTCATATGCTCTTAACTGTTCTGCAGTCCGATTCCTTTTTGGTAACTGCGGAGAATTTTCATTCTCTCCTTAGATGTACTTCCAGTAGCCTTTTCCCATCAAGAAATTCATCATTCTGAATCTCCAAGCATGGAAGCTGTTCTTGTCCAGCTTATCGCTCGTAAGCTGACTCATGCCATCTGCGTTTGCCATTTCTGCAACAATTCACAACACTGCAACACACTACAAGCAGCACTTCTGCTTGAACACTGTCGCACTATGACGTGACAGTTCGATCTCAGAAAAACACAGTTTTCGTGTATCAGCAGTACACGGAATCGCTTGAAATTCTGGATCTGGAATATATGAGTGTCGCCGAACACAACGCAAGTTACAGTTTCTGAAACTGACTTGGTTTTTTGTGGGCCCCACCCTACGGGCTCAAAACGGAGGTCGAGATGGCTCCGAAACTTCGATCTGACAAAAACGAGTGACCCTAAAGGGATAACTCACGAAAATATTTTGAGGTCTTCTACCTTCACGCTGATTTTCGTAGCAAACGGAGGTCGTTTGTGAAATCACGTTTTCTCCACGCCTTGCATGTAGTCTTCACCGTCGCCTTCTCCACGAGCTCTCTACAGCCACGTGTCATCAACAAATTCCACAACCAAGACAATCTTGGCTAATGCAGAAACTCATAAGAGGTTCTTCTTGATCCTTGGCACAAATAAAGCATCTGACAAAGTGAAAGAACTACCATCAGCAGTAGTCAAAATGATCTTACCAACTCCCATAACAGGATAAGAGGATTTGTTGGCGCATGTAACAGTATTCCTTGTAGGGGCAAGCTCGAGTGAAGAGAAGAAACCACACTGCGAGGTAATATGTTTGGTCGCCCCACTGTCAAAGTACCAAACATCTGAGTCTACTACAGACATGCACTGCTCATGAGAAGGTGGGTCAAAACTGCAAACAATAGTAAACGCCCATTCTTCTTCCTGCACAAGATTAGCAGACTCCGTTTTTGGTGTAGAGGCTTCTGCAACAACCATTCCAGCCTCTTTCTTCTTTGCCTCTTTTCCAGCCAGTTTCGGATAGTTGTTTATGATATGATCATTCCCTTTACAGTACTTACAAAATAATTTCTGCTGTTTTTATTTTTTCTCATCTTTGTCTTGGTTCTTTGAATGTGCAGCATTTGCAAATTTTTGCTTACTAGTAGAAGAGCTCCATTTTACTTTGCCCTTTTGACTAGCCAAGAAAGCTTGATCTGCAACATGCATAATGGACCTGTTCTGCATGGAATGATCTTCCTGCAACAAAACAGAGACTAACTCCTCAAATGACAAGGCATTTGGATTGCCTTTCATCATCAACCAAAGAGTAGAAGCAAAACTCTGATATGAATCAGGAAGACCATTCAGAACGGTCTGCACAAGTGAGCTATGTGGTATAACCTCATCAGCAGAAATCAATTGTTCCTTCAAGTCTTTGATCTTTTTTAGGAAATTGTCCATAGAATCACCTTCATTCATGTGCTCACTCTTCAACTGTTTTCAAAGGTAAGCAACACGAGCCTCATTCCTAGCTTCGTACAATGTGGTAAGTGTATCCCGAGCATCCTTAGATGTTCTACAAGAGCGAATATGAGGAATAATGGCACGTTTGACAGACAAAGCTATCAATGCATGTGTCTGGGCATCTCTGCCATCCCAACGAATCTGCTCTGCAGTAGGTGCAGCATAAACTGCACCACAAATAGGAATATGTAGAATACCATCATCTTCGACATTTTTTGCATCAGCTTCAGTACTTGTAGTTGTAACAGTTGCAGGTGTGATAGGACGTTTTTCGACACCCTGCACAATATTCCATAATCATCTTGCAACCAACACATGTTGCATCATATAAGCCCATAATGGGTAGTTGGTACCATCCAACTTATCCTCAATAGCCAACATACGGAATACATCACTACTTTTAGCCATGGCCGGTGACTAAAATACCTTGATGCAGAAAATTAACTATATATCAAAAAGTTGAACAGACCCAGATGAATTCTGCCAAACGTGTAGCAGACTTCGAGATGCTTATACTGGCGAACAAAAACTAGTATATACCTCTGGTACAAAAAGATGAAATAGCCTGCATAAGCACTGTGGTAGTGCATTCGGAGGCCAAAACAAGCTCAAATCCCGATTTCGGCGCCATAAGCTGAAGCTGTTTTGATCTCTGAAACACCTTGAGTATGCTCACCAAATTTCGTGCGAATCTGAGATTGTAAATGAAGGAGTGTCGACGGTGCCCTAGATGAAGCGACAACCTGCTTTGATACCAATTGTTGGAGTTAGATGTCTATAAAGCATGCAAATAGCACAAGGAAGAAGAAGAAGCTTGGAGATCAACACACAATACTGAATGTATTATTAGAGAATGTACAAAAATAAGTAGCTCACTAGGGCAATAGGCATATATAGGCCGGGGAAAAAAATCTCCTAAAGAGGGAAAAAAGTGCCCCGGCGGTCCTAGAGTGTTCACACACATCACTACCTAGATATATTAACAGTGTCTGCCATACTATAACTTGACCAATTCAAATGAAAATTATCCAACCTATGACACTTTTCTCAAAGTCTTGAGCTAAATGTTCTTGGGAATTTTCAACCTGATGAGCAATTCCTAACTTCATTGTTCTAGAGTGTACTGTACTCTAGAAAATCATGAGAGCTATCCTAATAATTGGAAGCAAACCCATGTGAATAAGTCAATCTTGGTCTTAATATGGTTTGATGATTTCATACGAGAGAAAGATTGGAAACTTACATGGTGCCTAGCGAGGGCGACATGTGAGTGCACAAATCCCCTTCTGAACACGAGGAAGGAGAGGTGTCACATTAGAAAAATACAAAGCAACGTACATGAATGGGGCATTAAATGATTTGTGTAGTTCATGTGTTTGTTCAAAATTTTGTGCATTGGTGTTTATGCTAAAAAATTGACATACAAAGAAATAAGTACTAAAAGCATAGTTGATTCAAACACTAACAAATTCCTATTATATATAAGAATCATAGATGATATACGGAAATTGCTTTGCTAATAATTTCATAGTTACTACTTGTTTTCTATATTTATTTATTTTTAGGCATATTTGTATTTTGTTGGTATTTTCTTTCCCCTTCCTAGACGTCTGTGTATGTATGCATTTTTTAACAAGGATTAGCGCCTTTTGCATGGCCATGGAATGTGGCCTTGTACATGCATACCTTAGGTGCAAGTAAGATGGATCCTTCACGATGCTATAGACTTGATGTTTGAGTTGTTGAATGTGTGTGATGTAAATTCTGTGTTGACTAGATGTTGTGTTTGTGCAGGGTCCTACATGTGTGGTGATTTTGTGTCTAGGTGTACGGGTGAGTAATGAGCAGTTAGTGGTTAGAACAACTTCCGCTTCTACATGTCTTCTCCATGTTTCCTTTAGTAATTGTGTTTCTAATGTACTTCATGATTCCTTATGTGATGTATTTTCTAGTTGTTTAGGTATCCGAATTCTGGCTTCCAGGCTCTATGATTATAGCAACTTTTTGGGCACCCAAATTTTCCAATTTTTTTATTTATCTTTCTCTGGATTTTAGGTCTTTCTAGATTTTTGTGTTTTGCAATTGTGCTTTGACTTCATCTCATGACTTTGACTTCTTTATGATTTCGTGATTCTGGAGGGAAATGATCCCTTGATCTCTTAGATTTCCTTGATCTTTGATGCTTTTCTCTAATGGTGAGTATCCTATTCAAGATAGACTTTCCACGAGAATGAGTCACTATCTCCTCAACATCGGCCTAGTTATCCATCTCTATAGGATTGGGTCTATCACACATGAAATATGTGGTGGCTTGTTTTTCAAGATAATAACCCTCTATGAACTTTACGATTGGCTTCTTCCAAGGAGTTGATCCTTTAGAGGACAATAATCATATGACATAGTGATTCAATCCATCTAAGTAGACTACCACTTCATGCACATTGGTCCAAATACATTTAAGAGTAGTGAGATACTCACTTCATGTCTGTTGAGCATGCCGTGACTTCTATATCGCTTTCTAACTTAAGAGACTCGCTAAAGGTGAATGTGGGAGAACACACTCTCCTTGGAAGAGAGTTGGCTTGAGGATGTAGCATTTTACGCTAGTATATGACTTGATCTTAAATGTGTACATCGAATTTCATGTTTCTTATAGCTTTCATTTGCTGGTTATCCATTTAATGATTTAAGAGTGCAAGTTAGGTATTACTTATACATTTAGTATTTCTATGGCCAAAAGTGAATGGGTAGATAGTTATTTGGCTATTTCAAGTCCTTGTGAGGTGTGTGGTAGCACAAGCCTCATCCAAGAATCCTAATTTAAAAGATGCTCTTAACTCAAGAATTGCACACTATCTTTGACTCCCACAACATTGTAGAGAAAAGGACAAGGATTAAGAAAATGTAAAATTCCAATATAAATACTTGCAAAAAAAAAAATGATTTCTCAACATACACAATTTCCCTAGGATATCATGATGTCTCAAAGCAATCATGATGTCCTTTAGCAATAACGATGCCCCAATGGTGATGAGCAATTAGAATGATGTCTAGCCCCTGCAAGGTTCCAAAATGATGGTGATGTCCATATTTATGATTTTCGATTCCCAATGGTGGAGGGAAGTAGCAATGTATCCTATCATGATTTTAATGAACTTTCATACAACAATTATATGAAATCAACGAATTAAGTTCATAGGAACTACAATTTAGATATATACACCGATAGTAGCCTAACACTGGCACACACAGTGGACCGGACCCACTATAAGTAATTTACAACTCATCATCTTGCTTAGATGGAGGGTGCATAATACCGTCAATATAATACAAGAATTCTTCTAAAGTAGACTTTATTTGAGTCATCATACAGATAGATAAAGATACTCACAAATTTGACATACAGATAGATAAAGATAAAGAAAAGCGGAATTAAAGTATTCAGAAAAACAAAGCCTCAGTGAAGGGACAAATTCACGACGAAATTGTACAGTATGCGTAAAGGCTTCCAGAATCAGTCCGATAAAACCAGAATTAAGAATTGTACATGTAACAGAGGAGGTGTGCGCATAATGTGCGCATAACGTGAGTTAAAGAGTGAGAGCGCGGGAGAGCGCAAAAGAATAAGGAGTATATATATATCAAGGATTGAAGGCATAAAAATGGTTGGTGAAGAGTGAGAGAGAGCTAGCGAGAGATAGACAGTGAGCGAATAGAAGATAGAAGAAGACGCCAAAGATCGCGTATGTAGAGATGAATAACAGAAACCTGAAATGTCAGATATTCATCTGAGAGAGATGGTAATAAGAAACTACTCAGTGTAGGAGAGTTTCTGTAGCTTGAGCAAGAAGAGGCCAAGCTAATTTGTACACATCTTCTCTAATAGAAAACACATATTTATGTGAAGTTTGCGCGCACTGTTCGTATGTGGAAAACTCTGAGTATTTTCATGTTACGATGAAAAGTTAGTTAACAGTTACAATTCTCTCAATAAGCGTATTTCAGTTAGTTACGTTTTTTTCTCGTAAACACAACTTTTTGGTCAGTTACAGAAAACGTGTTTTCCGGTAGAACAACGAAGTATATCTCGCTGAGTAAATTAAAGTTTTGTATGAGAGATAGCTCATTCTATAGCTAGACGTCTCTACTATCAGCCGAGCAAAGTTCCGGAAGAATAGATATGTACACACAGTACAAAGCCTGACCGGAAAGAAGCATTTCAGAACTGATGAAGTTTTTCCTTAAACTTCAGAAAGAGTTCTTTTTGTAAAGGAAGTTCATGCATTGCTTCCTTACTTCATGCATATACACTTGAAGTAATTACAAATAGAATTGAAGTTCATTCCAGTAAAATTACGGTGACAGTCCAGTAACAGTCCGGTGAAGTTTCCGATGAAACTACAGTGAATTCAGAGCACAGTCTTATATGTTTTAAGCGATAATTATGTGTTGAGCTACTGTTGATTATAGAGGAGTTCTAACATCACTCTAGCTTAGCAATTTCGGTGGCGCGGTGATTTCCGCAGGCTTGATAAGGATCGAGCCTTTGCCGGGTCATCAGAAAAGTGGCGCAGTGCATTCCGCTATAAGCGCTGTACCAACTGGTGGTATCCAGAACCGAGGGCCCACCACCACCCCTTACCTTTAGCATTCTTTAATGCATAACAGTCTTTCTTCATGTGTCCTTTCTTATGACAATAATGGCATTCGATATCCCTCTTCCTTGATTTACTTCTACTCTTATTCCGTTGACCATTCTTTTCCTTGTTCTTGCTCCTGCCACGTTGTTGATTCTTTCCTTGGTAAGAATCACGAACATTATATGCATCTCCACTCTGAGTGCCAACCATAGATTTTCTACAAATCTCCTCACTCAAGAGTGCTCCACATATGTCATCATAGACGAGTTTACCACCAGGTGCACTGTTGCTAATAGCTATTCAGAACGTATCCCGTGATGATGGCAGGGTGCATAACAGCAATACTGCTTTCATTTCATTATCCATATCCATTTTCTGAGCCTGTAATTGGGAGAATATAGCATCAAACTCATTTAGATGAGCAGCAACACTATCTGTGTCCTTCATACAAAGGTCATATAATTTTCTCATCAGATACACTTTATTTGATGCCGTCTCTTTTTCATATGTATTGCATAACGTCTTCCAAAGATCCTCTGCACTTTCACAGTCTAGTACTGTAAAGTAAACATTATCTGCCAGGTGCAAGCGAATGGTAGACCTGGCCATTTCATCTAACTCATCCCAATCATCTTCATCCATGTCAGCAGGCTTCTTTGAAATCCCATTTACTGGCTTCCATTGCCTCCTTTGAATCAGCACATCTTTAATCTGATTCTTCCATAGAGCAAAGTTTGTGCCATCAAATTTTCGGATCTCAAAATGGTCTTTGCCCTGCAAGTTATAGCTCCTCCTCGGAACATTAGCACTAGACCTTGATCCACCGAATGTGCCTGAGACCTCTGATGCCATGATCATAGAGAACTGAATAGAATGATAATGGAGCTAGAAGAGTCCAAACACCAACAAATAATTGTATCAAGGAGTAAATCGACCACTGTATAGTTGACTAAACTAGAAATCTGGAAAAATTTTGCCAGAGTATCCTCCACAAAATTAGCATATGACCAGTGTCAAAGTATCATAAAACTGCAAGTACTGACATGTCTACCTGCATAGTGAATCACTGACTCCACTGCATATAATCATTTACCCAATAGAAGCCAACTAGGCTTATCGAGCACCTATGAACAACTATCATACATCTCCTATGGCGAGGTAGGGTAAGTCTTCCACCTGCATCACCGAAGAGACCCCGACATCTGGGTGTCTCCCAGTTAAGAAAACCTCACCACGACCCTCTTTATCAAACGTAAAAGGCTTTATGCAAAGAACGTAACCGCTATATCAATGACCACATGGACGTACATAAGCGGTATCCACAGAAGCGTACATGGTGTGTATGTGCTCAATATATGCAGTAAAATGACACTAAAAGGTTGAATACACAGCCCAGAAACTAGCCAATAGCACCTGCAAGTGTCTGTCAACTCTGATGTTTTAGGCTTTAAAAACCTGCATAAATTTGCAGCGGCTGCTCCCACCAAAACTGAAAACCTCTCGAGAAACCTGTAGTTTTACGAGTGTGGCTGAAAATACAACCCCAAAGGTTGATATTTATTTTCTGAGAAGTACAAAGAACACTCTTCTTGATGTTCTTGGACCTGTGTGAAGAGAACTATGTGCGAAAGTACTCCAAAATGGCTCTGAAAGACACCCCAAAATTGCTTCAGAAATAGGCTTTGAAAGCAAAAAAAGAAGCTTTGAGGCACCAAAACTTGTTCAAGGTAATGTCAACCTTAGTCTTTCCCCTTATTCAAACACCACAAGAGTGTAGCTTAGTGGCAAGAGATTGCCACGGTTAAGTGAGCTCTGGGGGGAACAGTACTGGGATGGGTGACCTCCCGGGAAGTACCGGGAACCTCTATATTCCTTGATCATTGAGGTCCTCCCTCGCGCGCAGCCAACGGCGCCAACGGTGACTTCGGTGACTCGGATGACAAGGTATGCCAAGGTCTATGCCTTGGTCGCCGCCTTAGAGAAAGCCTAAATGAGTTTGGGAAATTGAGATTACCAAGATTAATTCCGTGCATGTCTATTCCCTAACTATACATTACAGTAAAACTTATAGAGAATCAAAAATAAACTTAGACAAAGAGATAGATACAAACAATACTCGGAGACGATGATAGATTAGAGAAAAGTCTCGATTCCATTAACTAGTTTTCAACATCAATACAATATAGCGGCAATGTCAAATGAACTTCCATAAAACAATTATAGGACAGTAAACGTTAAGTTCCTAAGAAGACTAAGAGTTACAATGCCGAATGAACTTTCATACAACAATTATATGAAATCAACGAATTAAGTTCATAGGAACTACAATTTAGATATATACACCGATAGTAGCCTAACACTGGCACACACAGTGGACCGGACCCACTATAAGTAATTTACAACTCATCATCTTGCAAGTCAATATCATACAAGAATTCTTCAAAAATAGACTTTATTTGAGTCATCATACTCTCAGCTTTATTTTGGAAACCTTCCTCTGAACCGTCGAGAGTACCCTAGTTGGCTTTGAAAGTAGCTACAATCTAGAAATGACTTCTTCCTTTAGACCAAAGGAATGTCCTTTGTCTTTGCTAACTTCTACAACTATGTTTGCACTTTTCGAAGCTTTGTAATTTGTACTTCTTTATCTGCCAAAATCAAATGTTTGGCATCCTAAAATATAACTTCCAATTCTTTGATACTATTCAATTTAGCAATTTTGGCTTGTAAATTATCTATCAAAGAGAGTGTCTGCAAGCTCAGACTATCCTTTTTAGTAACTCCACTACCTAGTTATGCACTAAATCTTTATTTCATCTTAATCTGTGCAATTCATCCTGGGGTGCTTGTAATTGTTCACAAAAGACTTATTGTTTTTCTTCTCCTTGTTCAATTTGAGCTTCTATATTTAGCATTTTACTCTTCATCGCTTTCACCTGTTCAACCAAAATATTAGCTCTCCTTGCAAAATTGTCTTATAATTAAGTATTGTATTGGGTGATTCGCACAATTTCTACTTGCAATGTCTTATGCATGCGTTCATCTCCTTGTCATAATGTCACTTCTTCTTTCTCCATGTATAAAGAGTAGAGTGCTAAGAAGTGAGCCGCATCCACCAGTGTGTGAAGTGATTTTATATTCCTTAAGATATCATGGATAAATACATGAATAGCATCCGAGTAGGGGGAATTGGACTTGGCTTGAGTTACTGCCCCATAGATCCTTGATTTGACCATTGAAAGTGGAGAATCGTAAAGCACCCTTGGATTTACGAGTCTAGGATACTTGATTGATTTGCATCCACAACTGGTTTTGATCCATAATTTGCTAGGAAATTGAGGGTTGGTGTTACGGAAATTGTGATTGACAGAGAATATATAGCCATTTCAACTCCTCTTGTTGACCTTCTTCTTTTGCATTGTGATGGGTGATTTCCTACTCAGCCACTGGTAGCCGTAGCTCCACCCTTGCTACTATCTCCGCTTCTTCTTATAATCACCGGGCTTCTTCGTCCTAGAACATCAATGAGGTCGCTTGCTTTTGAATCTTCTACACTCACTCCTCCTTTTCTCGTTAGAGTGTTGTTTGTATTGTCTCCACCTTCAACCACTTCTATGCAAAGTCCACTTCTATCTCCATTGCCAATGCTTTTGTATTCCCTTGATAATTAAGCTCCCACAGAAAGACCACAACTGGCAAAGGACCTGCTAGAACAAGCAAGAAGAAGATTATACCTATTTTTGTGTCCAATTGTTCTACTTTCTTTGACACTCAACACAAGCATCCAACTTCCCTTTTCAATTTCCAGAGAAAATATCTACCCAATTGACCTCCATTCCCACTTTGCTAGATTCCACTAATAGTGAGTACAATGTCTACGAGACAACATAGTGTTTGGATTGCAAGTTGACTACTAGTGTCATGACTTGAAGCTCGATCTTCCATGGGGACATATTCCGCTACTTGGCATACTTGTATTTCCTAAAGCATCTTTTGCCAAACATGCATTCCATCTCCTCCCTAGGGACTAAAATAGCTAGAGCCATAATGCTTCACCATTAAGTTGTAGGTTTTGTGCAATATAAGCAACATTCAATCACACGGACATCTCTTCACTGATCTGAAGCATGAAGAAGGCTAAGTGTTCACCTTCATGCTCCATTTGCTCATTCATCTGAGCAAATAATGTCAACACCATGGTGTGGATGACCAATTGTTGCAAGTCCACCATGGAAAACTCTATCATTTCCCTAGTCTAGAACCACTCTAGCATGGGCTACAAGAGGTGTTGAGGAATCTCCAGCATGTGCAAGTCTATGAACTTCAGTTGGTTGGGGATTACTCTACGCGTCATTGTGTCAAACAACATAGTAATTGCAAGATAATATGCAAAGAGTACAAGTGCTATAGTGCAACAATACTAGATTATTATGACTAATGATGTGATAATACTTGGAAGCATAATAATTACTCTCAATCTGTGGGTAAGATACCATACCTTCAACCAAGGTTAGTGGTGATCTCTCGAGCGACCACCTAGTCTTCATGAACTTGGCATCGATGTGAGGTATGCTGAACCATCATGATGAACATTGATTGACTAGACTTACATGCATGCAAGATTATTCATATTGTTTTACTTTTATCTTGATTTGGGAAGGGTGCAATGGGCCGAATCAAGAGGCACAATACGCCTGAAGTTTTGAACTGTTGATCGGAGTCTGATGAAGTTCACCACTCAATGTTTCTAGTGAAAATGTAGAGAGGCCAATTTTGGAATGGATCCAAAATGGACCAGTCCAGCATAACTCTAATTTTCTAGCTTTATGCTTCATCTTAGAATGGAAAAAGAAGACTAAATCTCCACACTGAACAACAGGGGTCTTCATATCTTGATTATACCACCTACTTTGAGGGTGCTAGACTTCATGCATGGTAGTAAACTTTAATATCACTACTCTTCTAAGGATCAAACATCCTATAGACAATAAATAAAAGATTCTTCTAGTACTAGGCATTTGTGAACTATTATACAGAGACTATGTACCACAAATTCCATAGGAGCAATGGCTTCTAATCCGCGAACTAGCTTAAAGGGGTTAAATCCACTCGAAATCTTATAAACAGTATGGTAAATCTACAAAATAGTAGGAAGATACTACTGCCATTTATTTGATGTTATGAAAGAATCTTCTAAAGCATCATTAGAAAAACTTTGTTGATGTGTTTAACCAATGCATTAGCGCAACGAGTACTAAAATTTTGCTCAATGTGATAATACTCTATACTAGCATGAACAAGATGATTTTTGAAATGAGTTCCATGATTAGAAACTAATTCCAAAGCAAGAAATGAGAAATTATTTTTGTGTAAGCATAATTGCAACACTACCTGTAGTAGTATGACATAAATCCAAAGCCTCCACCCATCAAGTACTGTAATCAGTATAGGTAAGAATAAATGTGTGTCCAAAATGAGCTGCAACAAGACTAATGGAACTACTAAAGTGATATCTTTAGCTCAGAAGATCAAGCATAGAAAGAACTGACTATTACTGTGATAGCCTTGCATAAGGAGCTCAAATTCTTGTGCAATCTTGCAGAGAAAGGAAGCAAGGATTGTGGCCATTGTCAATTGACAAATGAGGAGCTCAATAGGTTGTTTTCTAGTTTTGGTTGTACATCTATTAGTACATCATCACCCCTAACTGAACTCATACATGTACCACGACTATCTTCTGATGAAGCACAGACAAATAATTTTCCTGACAATGGTTGAAAGGATGAAAAAATAGTTTTTGGAAAGAAGTATGTGAGACAAATGTTTCTACTGATTTACATAATGCGGAACTAGACTATAATCTACCAACAATTGGAGATACTAGCATAGATAGAGAGAGAGAGAGACATAAATAGAATATCCAATACTAATGTGCAAAGTCGTATGCAAGAAACAAGTGATGTTGAATGTCACTTGTGCATTGGACTTGCTTCATCACAGTCAGAGGAAAGAGCTTTGCCTCAAGAGATGGCCATTGTGACAATGACAGGAGTGATAGCTCGTGGACTTGGATGAAAGGAAAAATATACAACATTTGACCAGCTCAGTGGAGCAAGACAAAAAGCATAAAGGCACCTAGGTGTCATGATGGAGAAAGAAATGTAATGAAACATCATTTTAATGGATGTGGCTATTTTCAAGTTATGGAGACTCGCAAAACTAAAGCATTGGTGACTTCGATTTAAGACTTCAAATAAGAGGTTTCTTGTTCTAAAATTTAATGAATTTGTGCTTATTCATACACTTCTAGTCACTTTTTTTTTGTTTCAAACTATTCTTTCGCCATGTAAATCTGTTGCAACGTGCTCTAAAATTTATTCACACTAATCATTTTCTATAATCAACTATTGCAATGTGTTTTGAGGGTGATCAAGGATATTTCCTACATGTTGTGTCATCTGGAGTGTGCTTAGATAATAATGTGCTAAGATAATTGTGCTTGCTAAGATATTAGTTTTGCCATTACTGGTTTGGAAAATCATTGAGTTTAACTATAAGGAATCTTTTGGTGAACCTTAATACCTGGTCATAAGATGTTAAGAAGAGTCTTTTATACTTATTGTACGTGAATAATGATTCGTGAGGATTTGGGTAAATGTTGGGTATATCTATTGATTTGGATTGCCCAGACTCTTAGAGAAAGGCTAGGTTTGTATGGTCTCTCATTCACTTTTGCATAGTAATTGATCAAGGTAAGGTTTGATTGCTAGCTACTTCTAAACTCTTTCAATACTATAGGTTATGGGAAAATAACATTGGAATTATGGCACTGATCTCAGTTATGGATAGGTGTTGATAGTCACAGGAGAGCCTACTTTGTCTTTTAGCTATGATTCTCAATGGTGGAGGGAAATTGCAATGTATCTTATCATGATTTCAGATTTCTTTGGATTTGATGTGTCATAAAGAAAGTTTATGATCTAAGTATCTTAAAGATTTAGATAAGTCTGAATTTGGAGACTCATTAGTCACTTTATTTTTGGGCCAAATATCATGAGACTAGACTTAAGAAAAGTTATTATGCTCTAAAACAAGGAATCCACCTATCTGAGTGGTTAAGTCTCAAGGGTGGTGTTTTTTTATTTAACTCCATAGAAAATAGAATTTGGAGAATCGGGATTAGTTTCCAACATCAATACAATCTAGCCGCAATGTCAAATGAATTTCCATAAAATAGTTATAGGACATTAAATGGTTAAGTTCCTAAGAAGACTAAGAGTTACAATGCCGAATGAACTTCCATACAAAAATTATATGACATCAAAGAATTAAGTTCTTAGGAGTTAAAATTTAGATATTTACACAGATAGTATCCTGCCTAACACTGGTGCACATGGTGGACCGGACCACTATAAGTAATTTATAACTCATCATCTTGGTTAGATGGACGGTTCATAATACCATCAATATCATACAAAAATTCTTCCAAAATAGACTTTATTTGAGTCATCCTACCCTCAGCTTCATTTTGGAAACCTTCCTCCAAACATCCGAGATTACCCTAGTTGGATTTGAAAGTAGCTTCGACAACTTTAGCCTCTACAAAATCTGAAGTAATAGACTCCAAGAAAGAGAGACTGGCAACAGTCCCTTCTGCTAGTTGGAAAGTCTAGAAATGACTTCTTCCTTTCAGACCAAAGGAATGTCCTTTGTCTTTGCTAACTTCTACAATTATGTTTGCACTTTTTGAAGCTTTGTAATTTGTACTTCTTTATCTTCCAAAATCAATGCTTCATCTATAATCATTTGTTTGACATACTAAAATATAACTTCCAATTCTTTGCTACTATTCAATTTAGCATTTTTGGCTTGTACATTATCTATCAAAGACACTATCTACAAGGTTAGACTATCCTTTTCTGTAAGTAACTCTGCTACCTACTTCTACACTAAATCTTTATTTGATCTTACTCTTTACAATTCATCTTGGGGTGCTTGTAATTGTTCACGAAAGACTTATTGTTTTTCTTCTCCTTCTTCTTTCTAAGATTCTATATTGAGCATTTTACTCTTCATCACACAATTTCTACTTGCAATGTCTTATGCAAACTTTCATCATCTTGTCATGATATCATTTCTTCTTTCTTCATCTATAAAGAGTAGAGTGCTAATAAGTGAGCTGTATCCACGTGAGTGTGTGAAGTGATTTTATATTCCTTAAGATATGATGGATGTATACACAAAGAGCATCTGAGTAGGGAGAATTTGACTTGGCTTGAGTTAGTGCCCCATAGATCCTTTATTTTACCATTGAAAGTGGAGAATCCTATATTTCCCTTGGATTTACTAGTCTAGGATACTTAATTGGTTTGCATCCGCAATTGGTTTTGACCCATAGTTTGCTAGGAAATTGAGGGTTGGTGTTCCACTAATTGTGATTGATAGAGATTATCCAGTCATTTCAACTCCTCTTGTTGAGCTTCCTCTTTAGCCTTGCAACGGGCGATTTCCTACTTAGCCACTAGTAGCCATTGTTGGGTGTGTGTAGAAGTGCGAGAGACACATGAGAAGCACACACAAGGAGCACAAATGCAGCAAGACACATGGAGAAGATAGATGGCTCGAATATCTCTCTCTATTGATTATGATCAGAACTGAAGTAAGAGCTTACTAATATCCCTAAGCACAAAGTACCACCACATATGAATGAATCATGTATGTGGTAACATGAGGAAAAAAACTCTAGCAAACACTAGAGTAAATAGTGCCCATATATAGGGAAAAGGTTCACATCAAAGCTACTCGAGGAATAGATAAGTGTAACAAACCCCCTTCAAGGGAATGATGTGAACACATACAAGGAGTGACAGATTAGTGCCCACAAGGTAATAATTGTAAATCTTTTCAAAAATCTTCAAACTTTTCCCATGCAAGAGCTTTGGTGAATATGTCTACCACATTATCTTGTGTAGGCACATATACTAAATCAATATCTACTACATGAAGGTACTCTCTCACATAGTGATAATGCACCTCAATATGTTTGGTCCATGCATGAAACACTGTATTTCATGCAATAGCCAATGCACTCTGACTATCAGTGAGAATATGTGTAGTAGCATCAATCTCCATGCAAAGATCCATCAATAAGCATCTCGACCTTATACACTCGAGTGTAGCTCTGAAAACTGCCCTGTACTCAGCTTCACAACTCGATGTCGCCATTCTAGGTTGCTTCTTATGCAATAGGATATGCATGAGTTTCAAAAGCAATTACCACTAGTGGACATGTGAGTATCATAACAACCATCCCAATCACTATCTGTAGAAGCATGCAAACATGGCTGAATATATCTTCCATAAAAGAGACCTAAGCTCAAAGTGCCTTTGAGATATCTAAACACATGTTTCATGCCAATGCTTAGTGCTAGGGCTATGCATGAATCGACTCAACTAAGAAACTACATATTGTATATCCGGCCTTGTGTTGCATGCATATATGAGATCCCACAGCTTGTTGATGAAGAGAACTATCAAATGCATCACTTGAATCCTCAACTGAGAACCTAAGTCGTGTCTCAACTGGCATGGAAATTGTCTTGCAATCCTCCAAGTCAAAATGATGAAGTGGTTTTTCAACATACTTTTCTTGATGCATAATGATTCCCCTCTAAATAGATACAAAGTGTATGCCAAGATAGTAGCTCAAAAGACCGAGATAAGTGACATCAAAAGTGTGCTGCAAATTAGCCATAAGAATGTCAAGTTTTGCATCAAATGACCCAGCCAAGAGCATGTCATCGACATAAAGAACAAGCATTGTAAGATTAGCCCCATCTTTGCATACATAGAGTGTGCTTTCAATTGGACTACATGTGAAGCCAAGAGCAATCAAGTGCTTATGTATTTTTTCATACCATGCAGGTGAAGCTTGCTTGAGACCATACAAGGCTTTATGCAAGCGACAAACCATATGCTCTTTCTCTTTCATGGAAAATCTAGGAGGTTGCTTCACATAGACCTCTTCTTGCAAATCACTATTCAAGAAAGCTATTTTTATGTCCAATTGATGTAGTTTCCAACCTTGATGGGTAGCCAATGCAACTACGGTACGAATGGTAGTCATGGGTTGAGTAGGTGCAAAAGTTTCCAACCTCGATGGGTAGCTAATGCAACCACAGTGGGAATGGTAGTCATGCATGGAGTAGGTGCAAAAGTTTCCTCATATTCAATGCCATATTATTGGGCATATCTTTTGGCAAACAATCTAGCTTTGTAAGGATCAATGCTACCATGCAACTTTCTCTTAATCTTGTAAACCCACTTTGTACCAATAACATTTTTCCTTTTGGCAATTCACATAACTCCAAAGTACCATTTGTATGTATGGAATCCATTTCTCATTGCATAGCACTCATCCATTGTAGACCATCACATGACATCTTCAAAAGTAAGTGGCTCTTCATTACATGTTGTTGCAATAAGAGAATAATCCACAAAATTACTTGATGCATGGTGAGAGCTTGATCTTGTTCTACCAAATAAGGGTGCACTCAATTTGCTGTCCTACAAAGTTTGTTTCAGTCACTTTGGCATAGTTTGTGCACTCTTGATAGACATTTCTTCATTATGTAATACATCGTCAACATGTATATCATGTGTGAGATGAATTTCATGCTCATATTTAGCCATATTTTGATGCAAATGTTCATCCATATGTGGTTGGAAATTTCCAATAGTTGCGATAATTTTTTGCTAAACATTTTAGCCATGTTTGGCTGGAAATTTGCTGCATTTTCAACTCTATTTTGTCAGAATTTTTCAGCCCTTTGAGCCTCGATTGGCTGTTCTACATGGCCATAGTCAAGCGCACCATTTTGGAACAAAGGCATGAGTGTATCAAACACATCTTTTGAGCTAACTATTAGCTGTTTTTTGAATTCAAGTAGAGGGAAACCTAAATTTTTAGCAAAAACCACATCTCGATTCATATTAACTGTGTTCATCAATGGATAGTACAAATGATATCCCTTAATTTTACCACTATAACCAACAAATATACATTCCTTTTCTTTTTCATCAAGTTTGTGACGTTGTTGTGATGGCACAAGAGCATATGCCAAACAACCAAACACGTGCATATGACTAAGCATATGCTTATGTCCATTCTAAGAATCATAAGGAGTAATGACTCTCAATTCTTTTTTAGAGCAGTGATTCAACACATAGTTCACACACATAAGTGCTTCCATCCAAAACTTATCAGGAAGATACTTTCGTTTAACCATACATCATTCCATTTCAAGGAGTGTTCTATTTTTACCTCATTCTTTGCCTTCATAGGATACACCCATGTATGGCGAGTAGCATCATCAATGAAGGTAACAAAATATAGATGCTTCCCAAAAGATGGAGTCTTGACAGCACCACATACATCATTATGAACAAGCTGCATTTTTCTTATAGTGTGTATATGACTATCTTTTGGATAAGAAGCACGATGCATTTTTCCAAGAATGCAACCCTCCCATGCATGCTTTTCAATGGACTGAAGTGTTTGCAAATCAAAAACCATGTGCTTCTTTTGGAAGTAAAACAAGCTGTTGAAGTTCAAGTGACAAAAACAAACATGCCACAGCTCAATTTTAGCCATGGAAGAAGTGTGAGCAATCAAGGCATTTGAGGAAGCCTCTTGTATGTGTCTCTGCGATAAAAACCATTACATAATGTACCGGACATCACAATAATATCATCATTGTTGAAATCATGAAGCATGCAATTATCATCAACAAAGTATACATGAAGTCTAGTGTTGGCAATCAAGGAAACTCAAATTAAGTTCTTCTTTATACCGGGTACATACAATGTATTTTTCAAGTGAATTACACCTCCATTTGCAGTCGTAAGCTCAATTCCTCCTACTACAATGATAGGATAAGAGGCATTGCTTACACACACCACATGACCTCCTTTGGGTGCATCTGTGAAAGATGCAAAAGAACTTTTGCATGAAGTTATGTGCTTTGAAGCACCACTATCAAAGAACCAATCCGAATTAGCCTCACTCACAACCATGCATTGAGAATGAAAAGATGCATCATAATTACATGTAACAACACATGCTCAAAAATCTTGAGCCATGTTAGCTTCATCATTCTTTGCATTTGCTGAATTCTCATCAATAGACATGTTGGATTCCTTCTTCTTTTCATTGCTCTTAGCAAGCTTTCTATAGTCATCAATAGTATGAACAACCTTTCGACAATATTTTCATCTCTCCTTCTTTTGCAAATTAGCATCATTAGAGGAATGAGTGGAAGAGGAAGGTTGAGGATTTGGCTTTGATGAACCGAAATTTGAACCATACTTGCTTTTCCCTTTTTGTGAGATAGCAAGTGCTTGATTTCCCCTCAATCAAACCACTCCTATTCACTCTAGATTTATCTTCTTGCAAAAGAAGAGACACAACCTCATCAAATGCATATAGATTGGGATTCCTTTTTGCAACCAAACAAAGTCTAGTGGCAAAGCTTTGAAAAGATTTTGGGAATCCTTTCAACAATGTAGAGATGAGTGATGCATCCAGAATAATCTCATCTATGTTTGCCAATTTGTCCTTCAAGTCCTTGATGCATGTCACATACACATTCACAGAATCATTTTCATCCATACATACATCATCAAGTTGGTTATTCAAGTATGCAACATGTGCTTCATTACGCACGTCTTACAAAGAAGCAAGAGTGTCCCATGCATGTCTTGATGGCGAACATGAGGGAATGTGTGGAACTATATGACGCTTCACAAAAAGTGCAATCAATGCATGAGCTTGAACATCTTTTCCATCCCATATAAGTTTCTCCTTTGTAGGTGGAGAAGGAGAAACCACTTTACTTGAAGAAGAAGATCCATCTGTGACAGTAGACTATGAAGTAGAAGAACATGCGGGTCTTCAATCTACATCTGTCACTATGTTCCAAAGTTGTTTTGCAACAATAACATGCTTCATCATGTAAGACCACATTGGATACGTGTTCCCATTAAGATTATGTTCAGCTTGAAGCATGCCAAACAGGTCATTGCTGCTCATTATTCCACTAAAGAACAAGAATGTGATGAAATCTTTACTTCGATGAAAGCTGAATTGAATGCTGAAATTTCAGCTTACAAACCATCACTTTGATTGCAATTTTGACTGCCCGAACGGCTTTGAAATGGGTGTAAAACTCTAGTGCAACTGGTGGAAATATTTCTTGGCTACTGAAATTTAGTGTTCTATGCTCTGAAGTCAATTTGCACTGTTAAAAGTGAACATGCATTGTGATGCAAAAAATCAAAACTTGAGGAGTTGAACGTGCTCTGATACCACTATTGGGTGTGTGTAGAAGTATGAGAGACACACGAGAAGCACACACAAGGAGCACAAATGTAGCAAGGCACATGGAAAAGGTGGATGGTTGGAATAGCTCTCTCTATTGATGATGATGAGAATTGAAGTAAGAGCTGACTAATATCCCTAAGTACAAAGTACCACCACATATGAATGACTCATGTATGTGGTAACATGGGGAAAAAACCTCTAGCTAGCAATAGAGTAAAAAGTACCCATGTATAGGGAAAAGGTTCACATCAAAGCTACTCAAGAAACACATAAGTGTAACATTCGTAGCTCCATCCTTGCCGCTACCTCAGATTCTTCATGTAATTATCGAGCTTCTTCCTCCTAGAACATCAAGGAGGTTGCTTTATTTTGAAGCTTTTGCACTCGGTCCTCCTTTCGTCGGAGTGTTTGTACTATCTCCACCTTTAGTTGCTTCTACGGGAAGTCGACTTGTGTCTCCATTTCTAGCACTTTTGTCTTCCATTGATGCTTAAGCTCTTGTTGAAAGACCACCTTTGGCTATCACACGACTTTCTACTAGAAAGCAAGGAGAAGATTATACCTATTTTTGTGTTCAACTATTGTTACACTTTCTTTAGCACTCAGCACAAGCATCTAACTTCCCTTTTCAATTTCCTGAAGAAAATAACTATCCAATTGACCTCCACTCCCACTTTGCTAGCTTCCATTAATAACTATAATGTCTATAGACACAATAGTGCTTGGACTACACGTTGAATGCTAGTGTCACTAGTCAAAGTTCGATCTTCCTTGGGGACATATTCAATAACTTGGTATACTTGTATTCACCAAAGCATGGTTTGTCAAATATGTATTTCATCTCCTCCATAGGGAGTAAAATAGATAGAGTTGTAATGCCTCCCTACTAAGTTGTAGGTTTTGCGCAATATAAGCAACATTCAATCGTAAAGACATCTCTTCATTGATGTGAAGCATGAAGAAGGTGTTATACTTTATGGGATATTTGGAATGAAGGTGTAATGCCTTGAGGATTTTAATGTGTTTTGTGTTTTGATTTAGCAGGTGAAGATCCATGAGGGTGTGAACGCGCATGGACTTGGAGATATTTAGAAGAATATTTTTAGAAGATGGTTATTTTTAGTTATTTTTGTAAAAAATAATGGATCGCTTTAGAAAGCGACATTTTTGTAAAAATAGAAAATTACGAACTTGTAAATAAAGCAAAAACACGCTTTTCGGAGCACGGCCCTCATGTATCTTCTATTCAGGACGTAATAGGAATTTACTATAAATACGCATGCTCTGGTAGAGTGTCCATCAGAGCATGTGGGGGGAGATTGTACCCAATTTGGTGTCGTCTCTTATCTCTTTTTGTCTTTGAGTATTTTTTTCTCTGCGTTTGTACGTCTATTATTCTCTACGTTCGTGCGTCTGTGGTACCTGGGGCATACAGTACTGTTTCTACATGTAAAGAATTCTTCTTTTGGCCAAATATGGAAAAGGATATTACACAATATGTTTCCCAATGCATTGTTTGTCAACGTGTCAAAAGACATCATGGTAAAGCATTTGGATTATTAATGCCACTTCCCATACCTAATGGGCCATGGGAACAAATTTCTATGGATTTTATTACTGGTCTTCCTACAACTTCATCACATCATGATATGATTTGGACAATTGTTGATAGGTTTAGTAAACAAGCATATTTCATTCCTTGTACGAAAACTCTTTCTGCACCTCAAGCTGCCAAATTATTTATTAAATGTATTTTTCCACATCATGGTTTTCCAAAAGTAATTTTATCCGATCGTGATGTTCGTTTTTGTAATCACTTTTGGGTTGCATTATTTAAAAATTTAGGCTCTAAAATAGATTTTAGTTCTGCATTTCATCCTAAAAGTAATGGGCAAAGTGAAGCTACGAATAGTACTATTTTGGATCTATTACGTTGTTATTCTTTAGATAATCCAACTAATTAGGATGAGAAACTTTCTTTACTCCAATTTGCATATAATAACACAACACATACCACTACTGGACGTGCACCAAATGAAATTGTATATGGTAAAAAGCTTCCTACTCCCATGTCTATCATTCAAACTGACATACCTATGGCTGATTCTTTTGCACAAGATCATATTTCTATACTTCATGAGGTTCACGAGCATATTAAAAAGAGTCAAGAACGTTATACCCGTAATATTAATAAGAAACGAGCAGCTAAACAATTTAATGAAAATGATTATGTTTGGTTACGCATAATTAAACGACGTTTGAAAAATATTCTACAACATCCTAAGGTAAAACTTGCACCACGTTATTATGGACCTTTCCGTATTATTCAAAAAATTAATGAGAATGCTTTTAGATTAGATATACCTTCTCATTGGAATATTCATAATTCTTTTCATATCAGTTTATTGAAACCATTTAAAGGAATTTTACCACTCATTCCTATTTTGGATGATCCTCCATTGTTAGAAGAGGATGCTGAAGTTTTCAGGTACCACAGACGCACGAACGCATAGAATAACAGACGTACGAACGCAAAGAAAAAAATACTCAAAGACAGAAAGAGATAAGAGACGACACCAAATTGGGTACAATCTCCCCCCACATGCTCTGATGGACACTCTATTAGAGCATGCGTATTTATAGTAAATTCCTATTACGTCCTGAATAGAAGATACATGAGGGCCGTGCTCCGAAAAGCGTGTTTTTGCTTTATTTACAAGTTCGTAATTTTCTATTTTTACAAAAACGTCGCTTTCTAAAGCGATCCATTATTTTTTACAAAAATAACTAAAAATAACCATCTTCTAAAAATATTCTTCTAAATATCTCCAAGTCCATGCGCGTTCACACCCTCATGGATCTTCACCTGCTAAATCAAAACACAAAACACATTAAAATCCTCAAGGAATTACACCTTCATTCCAAATATCCCATAAAGTATAACAATAATACTCTATAATAGCATGAATAAGATGATTTAAGAAATGAGTTCCATGATTAGAAACCAATTCCAAAAGCAAGATTGAAACGAGGAAATTATTGTTGTGTAAGCACAGTTGTGACACTACCCATAGTAGTATGACATAAATCCAAAGCCTCTGCCCATCGAGTACTATAATCCTTATAGGTAAGAATAAATCTGTGTCTGAAATGAGTTGCAATGGGCCTAATGGGACCACTAAAGTCTAATCCCCATTTTTGAAATGGTTTTAAAGGAAGAGTAGGATGAAGAGGGAATTGATGCACTATACAAGGTTCATGAGTTCATTAACAAGGGTCACATGATTGCACATAATTACAAAAAACCTTTTCCATAGTATGCCACCATAAGCCACTTGAGGGAATCCTATGAATATCTAGATCCACACCCAAATGTCCGATCGTTGGACCATCATGTGCTTCCACAATGACTGTAAGCACTTGATGTGGAGGGATACATCGAAGTCAGACAACTGCCACATCTCCAAAATAGAATTGTTCGAAAATCAGAGAGAACAATGCAAGGAAAGCTTTTTTTCAAGTTGTAGACTGTTAATGTTTAGGGGGAGCTACAATAGCCAAAAATGACATCATCTCCTCATACCCAATCAAAACATTAGATGTAGAGTTATCAACCTCAACGGTGTTTTAGTAAGAAGAAGCTTCATTTCTTTGAAAGCAACATCACACTCTATATTCCACTGAAATCTGATGGAATTCATATTAGCCATGCTATTCAAAGGCATGGGACTATGGCCAAATAATGCAAGCATCTATGATGCCATTGGATTTATCCAAAAAACTACAAAAATTCCTTTAATGATTGGGTGGAGGAGCTTTCAGTACTACCTTAACCTTATCTAGGTCCATATCAATACCACCCTTAGAAACGACATGTCCTAATAGCGTTTTGCATTTGATGCCAAAAATAGATAATCCAAATTCAAGCAAAGATGAACCATTCTACATTGAGCAAAAGAGAAATGTAAATGATATTGATATATTTAGGTAGTGAAATGCATGAACACTCTAGGACCGTCGAGGCACTTTTTTCCCTCTTTAGGAGGTTTTTTTCCTTCGACTTGTATATATGCCTATTACCCTAATGGGTTACTTATCTTTGTACATTCTCTTGGTAATGCATTCAGTATTATGTGTTGTGCTCCAAGTTCCTTCTTGTTCCCTATGTTGTTTGTGTGCTTTCGCATACCTCAATCTCCAACAATTGGTATCAGAGTAGGTCATCATTTTTTCTAGGGCTTCATCAACACCCCTCTAGTCAGACTCTCGGAATTGCATGAAATTTGATGAGCATAGTTAGGGTGATTAGGCATTCAAAATTGCTTCGCATTGTGGTGTCAAAATCACGATCTGAGCTTGTTTCAGCCTCCAAACACACTATCATAGTGCTTGTGTAGGAAATTTCACCTTTCGTGCTAAAGATATATACAAGTTTTGGCTCGCTAGTATAAGCACCTCAAAGTCTGCTAGAGATTTAACAAAACTTGTCAGGGTATTTTTGTTCAATTTTTTTAGATACAGTGATTTTTCTACATCACGGTATTTTATTCAATGGCAATGGCTCAAAGTAGTGATGTATTCCATATATTGGCTATTGAGGATAAGTCAAATGGTACCAATTACCCATTATGGCTTATATGATGCATCATGTGTTGGTCGCAAAGGGACCGTAGAATATTTTGTAGGGTGTTGAAAAACATCCTATTACACCTACAAACACAGTTGTTGAAGGTGATGTAGACGACATTGAAGATGATGATATTCTTCATGTCCTTATCTGTGTTGTGGTTCCTACTGCACCTACTATAGAGCAAATTTTTTGGGATGGCCAAGATGCTCAAACATATGCATTGATAGCCTTGTCTCTCAAACGTGCCATTATTCCTCTCTTTCACTCTTATAGAACAATTAAGGATACTTGAAATACACTTACCACTTTATACCAGGCAAGGAATGAGGCTCGTGTTGCTTACCTCCAAAAATCATTGGAGAGTGAGCACATGAATGAAGGAGATTCCAAGGATAGTTTTCTGACAAAGATCAAAGTTTTGACGGAATAGTTGATTTCTGATGATGAAGTCTTGCATGACAATTCACTTGTATAGACTGTTCTGAATGGTCTTCCCAATTCATATCATAGTTTTTCTTCTACTCCTCCTTTGATGATGAAAGACAATCCAAATGCCTTAACATTTGAGGATTTAGTCTCTGCTGTGTTGTAGGAAGATCAGTCTAGGTAGAATAGGTCCATTATGCATGTTGCAGATCAAGCCTTCCTGGCTAGTTAGAAGGGCAAAGGTAAATGGAGCTCTTCTATTAGTAACTAGAAATCTACTAATTTTACACAATCGAAGAAGGATGAAAGAGACAAGAAGAAAATAGAAAAGCAAAATATTTTTTGCAATTAATATAAAGAAAATGATCATGTCATAAAGAGTTGTCCTAAACTAGTTGCTAAAGAGGCAAGGAAGAAAGAGGCTGGAATGGTTGTTGAAGAGTCCTCTACACCCAAAATAGAGTTTGCTAATCTTGTGCTGAATGAAGAATGGGCATTTACCACTGTTTGTAGTTATGACCCATCTTCTCATGAATAGTGTATGTTTGTAGTAGATTCAAATGTTTGGTACTTTGATAGTGGGACAACCAAACATATTACCTCGTAGTGCATTTTCTTCACTTCACTTGAGTCTACCCCTACAAGGGATACTGTCACATGTGCCAACAAGTCCTCTTGTCCGGTTGTGGGAGTTCGTAAGATCATTTTGACTACTGTTCATGGTAGTTCTTTTACATTGTCAAATTCTTTATTTGTGCCTAGGATCAAGAAAAATCTATTATCAATTTCACCATTAGCCAGGATTGGCTTGCTCATGGAATATTTTGATGATAGATGTAGAGTTCATGATCTGTCAAATAGGGACATCATTATTTCTTCTGGCATTTTATTTCATGGGTTGTATAAGCTCACAAATTATGCAAAATCTGTGAATGATTCAACATGTGTAGTTCAAAATTCTCAAGCTATGTCAGATGCAAAGCTTTGGCATGCACGCTTTGGTGATCTAAATTTTTCTAGTTTGCATGCCTACAAAAATTTGAAATGGTGTCCTCTTTGCCCAAACTTGAAGCACCTGATAAACATGTATGTGAAGGCTATATTTTGGGCAAAATGCAACGTTCTTCCTTTCTAAAAGATGGTTCAATTCGAGCTACTTAGAAATTGCAACTTGTTCATGGTGATGTCTTTGGTCCTATGCAAACACCTTCTTTTGAGAACTATCTTTACTTTGTGTCTTTCATTGATGATTTTTCTAGGCATGGATGGGTATACCTACTGATAGCAAAATCCAAAGTTTTTATGTGCTTCAAGAAGTTTTTGGTTTTGGCTAAAAATTTGTCATCATGTAAAATGGGTACCCTCTATTTTGATTGAGGTAGAGAATTATATGTCTCTGAATTTAATGCATTTCTAGCTGAACATGGTATTAAACATCATTCTACAATGCCATATACACCTCAAGAGAATGGAGTTACTAAATGGAAGAAGAGGTCACTCATGGAGATAGCAAGGTGTATGGTCAAGATTTAAGATTTACCACATAGTTTTTGGCTTGAGGCTGTTATGTATGTAGCATATGTACTTAATAGGTGTCCCAATAGAGCATTGTAGTCTCACTCCATATGAGGCTTGTCATGGTTGTAAGCCATATGTTGCTCACTTGCATGTTTTTGGTTGTGTGGCATATGCATTCGTGATTGAACAACAACATAGGAAATTGGATGATAAAGTAGTGAAATGTATTTTTGTTGGGTATAGTTATGAAAGCAAAGGCTATAGTCTGTATCATCCATAGACTAAACACATTCTGGTTAGCTCTGATGTTGTTTTTGTGGAAGATGCTATTCAACGGTTACTTTCATGTACTAAGGAGACATCTGTTAGCTGCAAAGATATGTATGATACTTTTCTGCCTCTTTTTACAAGTGGAGTACTCCTAGTAGTCTGAATGAGGCAATTTCTCAACCTTTACAGGTTTCATTTAATGATGCGGATCATTCCACTTTTTATGCATATTTACATGATGCACTTGTTGATGAAAGAGATAATATTGAGGAGGCAAAAACTATGCTAAACCTAGTGTAGACTTTGCGTGATAGCAAATTAGATGTACCTCTATCATAGCATACTCGTTGAGCCTCTCATAGTTCTTTTTTTGCATGAGATTGTTATGCTATGGCTGCCTCTAGTCTTTGAGATGAGAACGAGCCGGTTTCATTTGATGAAGGGAAAAATTCATAAAATTGGATAGCTGCTATGCAATCAAAATATGATGTTATGATGAAAAATGGTACCTGGTCTTTATGTGACTTGCCTCTTGGCAAGAAAGCCATTGGCACTAAGTGGGTATACAAGTTGAAGTGTGAACCTGATGCCAAAGTTGACAGGTATAAGGCTAGGTTTGTTACAAAGGGTTATGCTCAAGAAAGAGGCATTCATTTTGATGAGACCTTTGCTCAGGAAAGCATGCAAATCTTGTGCTTATAATCATTGTTGTCTATGTTGATGACATGCTACTCACTAGTGCTCATGAGAAACATATTAGTGATTTTAAGGCTGATTTGCATGCCTCATTTGAGATGTCTAATTTGAGGCATTTACATCATTATTTGGGTATTTATTTTATGCAAGTTGATGGTCGAATAGGTTTGTGTCAAACAAAATATATTGAAACATTATTGTAGTGTTTTGGCCTTGAAGATTGTAAACTTATTGCCACTCAATGGAGACAGTTTTAGGTTGAGTCTTCATGATGTTGGAGATGCATTTGATGTTGTTCTCTATGAGCACGTTGTTGGATGCTTGATTTACTTATGCATTATTCGATCAAATATTCAATTTGTTGTCTCATAGATGAGCAGGTTTATGCATTGCCCAGGTGTCCAGAATTGGTAGGCACTTTAGTGCATCTTTCACTACTTGAGTGGTACCTAGCTAATTGGATCATTTTATCCCAAGGGGATCACTACGGCCAGATTTACATGTTTTTTATGACTTTGACTAGGTTGGTTTCCATGAAACTCGTGTGTCCACCAGTGGCTTTTGCTTCATGCTTGGTAGCTCATGTATATCTTGGTTGAGCAAGAAGCAACCTACTATGGAAACTTCTAGTTGCAAGGTTGAATATAGGATTAAAACTTTCATATCCACTATTGAGTGTGTGTGGCTTAGATGCATTATGGCTGATTTGGGTGTTGGTTAGTCTTTTGCCACCACCATCTTCACTGATAGTCAGAGCACATTGGCAGTTGCGAGGAACCCTGTGTTCCCTGCTCGCACTAAGAACATTTCCATCATGTATCCATAAGAGTGGTCCATCTTCCAATTGTAGCTTGGGCAGTTGTCTAGTTCATCATTTTGTCATTTCTACCTTTGGATGGACTTCTTCCCTGTACGCCAGCTTGATGGTGTCTTTGTGAGCGTGCTCTTGCAGTTGTCACTGTGATGTCCTCTGGTTCTGCCAAAGATGGCTTTCCTCGTTTTTATGCCAAGTACTTGTAACCCATAATGGATGATGGGTAAGTGCATTAGTGCATGTGTTTAACAAGATATGTGCCTTGTGCATGGCCTTGTAATGTGGCCCTATGCATGCATACTCGGGAAATGCATTGGAAGGATTATGGTGCAAGAAGTTGGGTCTTGAGCTAAGTGCTCAAGGGTATGCTGACGAAGAGGTTTCCTAATCGATCATGGTCATGTTGTTGTTGAAGCATACAATTCTTACCATGGTGAAAGCTCCATCGATCTTCAACTCTTCGTGTTGTACTTCTATCATGGTGATTGACCATCAGCTTGTCTTCCGTTATTGATGGTTTGCATTGGAGATTCTTCAAGCGCACAATCCTGTTCTGGTTTTTTTTTTTTTTGAAACAATGGAGTAAAACAAGAAAAAAGGTGTTAGCATCAATAAAATATGTTACATATGTCAGATGTGTCGCATGTGCCTGGGATCCTCAATTGTGTCTATGCATGGCCGTGTAATGTGGCCCTATATTAATGCATACTTTGGAAATGCATGACCTGAATGGTGCAAAAGACAAGGTTATGCCAAAGGCACATGGTTGTTGCACGTAGAGGTTCTCAATGTGGTTGGTGAATGTTGAGGCAGTCTTTGTTCGAGGTTGCTAGTGGATCTTGAAATGATGTAATCCTTCTTATAGGGATGCATTTCAAGATGGTATTTGACCCTATAGACATAAGCTCTATCCACTGTATCTTTGGGTGGTTTTTGAATTTCGGTATCCAGCGTTGTTGGCTCTTTGGCTCTCTAGAAGCTAGTGGTACTTTGGGCTTCCACAGCCATACCCTTTTTGGTTGCCTTTTTATGTTTGTCGAAGAGGTGGGTTGATCTGCTTTGGTTCTTTGTGCTTGGTATTGACCCTTGCTTCTCCTTGGCGTCTTTGTGGAAACTTTGCTTGTGAGGGAGATTTGTGGTGTTTGTGCATGTAAGAGTGTCTTGGGTACCCACATTTGTAATCGCCCTTGTTGAGCTACAACTAACTTCTTTGGCACCCAAATTTGTACGTTATTATGGTCGGCCTCCCTCGATTGCTTTGGTACCCAAATTTGTCAAAGACTGTAGGATTGAGCTGGTCCTCGTTTCTTGGTGTTTCTTTTAGCATGGTTGACTTGCTTGACTGGGAAGGGTTGTGGCAAGGCTGGTGGTTGTTCTCCTTTTCATACCCAAATCTGCTTCATGCCCTGAGCTTCTTTCTTCTTGAATTCCATATGTCTACTTGATATAGCAGTTGTCATTTTTGCTTGCCTCTTTGGTCGAGTTACACTTGCATTAGTATGTGAAGAAGAAGAGGGGTTTCCTGGCCTTTGAGCTTTTGCTTCCATGATTGAGTGTTTGTGCTTCGTAGGGTTTTTGACACACAGGACATTTTCTTTACAAAGATTAGTTTCAAAAGAACTAAGAGAATGTGTGCTACTTGGCTTTTTGCGCATGCAATTCTCTAATTCTAATGTGATACATTGTTTAGGTGCCCCAACTTGAAGGATTTGACGTCGTAGGTTCAAGTTGACTGCATGGTCATAAATCCAATCTTGACCCAGGACAAGTGGCTCTATAATGTCTTCATCATGACATACTAGCATTTTGACTTTCATTGGAACATCTTGAAGGTAGATGGGAAGTTCCACCTCTCCAAAACAAGGGGTTTCCACACCTCGCAAACCTATGAGATAGGCTTCTATAGGCTTTATGTTCAATTGCAAGTCTTGGCAGTATGAAAGTCTAACTGCACTAATTGTTGCACCTGAGTCAATCAATGCTCTCATAGTCCTTGCAGTCTTCCCTTGTCCTACTGCGATGTTCACAAAGGGACGTGAATTAATTATTCGAGAAGCAATTGCACTTGATGTTTGACACATAGCCATGTGGTATCTTGGGGCCTTACTATCGATATCTAGGCCTAGGCGTCTTAACTTATTTCTCCTAATGCGTTCTCTAGCCTCTGCCTGTGCTTCTCTCTAACCCTTAACTCTTCTTCTTTTCGCTTCTTAGCAGTGTTGAGTCTCTGTAGCATATCCTCTGTAAGAGGTTCTTGATATAGCTTGACTCAACAACCACTGATATAGTTTGGAAGGATATCACCTTCTAGTGTGGCCAATTGAACTGCACCGCTAGTGGAAATTCTATTAATGATCATGGGTCCATATCCTCTTTTTTCCAATTTACGGGCATGTTGCTTTAGGGTATAAACCAACACTAGGTCTCCCTCTTTCAAGCCTTTATCTTTGATATGGGCATCGAAGTATGCCTTTTGCCTTTTCTTTGCAGCATAGATTCCTGCCACTGCACATAGCCTTGTCTCACCTAAGCGTTCTAGATCAAAGATCCGAGACGACAACTCGTGGCCATTCCACTCATGCTCTTGTGCTACTCTTAAAGTTGGGATTAGGAAATCCAAAGGTAGCACAACATTTTGTCCGAAGACCATCTGAAATGGGGTGGCATTGAGTACCATTTTATAGGCAACTCGGTATGCCCAAACAGCATGATGGAGTTGTTTGTCCCAATCAGAGTGTTTGTTATTTACGAGTTTTGTCAATACATTACATAGGATCTTGTTTGTGCTCTCAGCTTGTCCATTAGCCTGGGGATGATAGGGGGCAGACTTCTTATGTATCACTAAGAAATATTCCTGCAGAAGATGTTCAATGACTTCATTCAAGAAGTGTGTGCCTCTATCACTTACTAAATCTATTGGTAGTCCATATCTCGTGAACACATTCTCAAATAAGAACTTAGCTGTTGTTTGAGCATATTTCTTTGTCATAGCTTTTACTTCTACCCACTTTGTGAGATAATCTGTGGCTACAATAATGTACTCTGCATGGGAGTTTCTAGCTGGGGGGTTGATAGGACCTACAAAGTCTATGCCCCACTTTGAGAATGCACGTCCTCCCATCATTGGCCTCAAAGGCATCTCATCTTTTCTAATTGGGTACTGGGCACGTTGGCATGTGTCACATTTCTTCACATAGGTATGTGCATCCATATGAAGAGTGGGCCACCAAAGTCCTGAGAATAAAATAGTCTTAATTACTCTGTCAGGACCAAAATGTCTTCTTGCAACACTGCTATGGGCAGTTTCTAAGACTTTCAAATAATCTGATTCGTGAATGCACAGTCTTAAGTAACCATCTCTGCCTCTCCGATATAGGTTTCCACCTACTAAGGCATAGTCTTTAGCCTCTTGCTCCATGCTTCGTCTTCTTGCTAGACTAGCCTCACTATTTAATGTTCCTGATCTCATAAATTCTACCAATGGAGCACTCCAATCTGGAATTAATGATATGTGATAAAGAGTCGCATGCTCCATCGGGGGTCTCTTTTGGCACAATAGACCATTCTTGATCCACTCATGAATTTCTTTGTCTATACTAGGCCAATACACTCCTAAACGTTTTAGATTTTGCAATGTTCGTTGTTTAGAATAGTGATTCCCTAGAAATCCTTCATGGGCTTGTTGCAACCAACTATTATGTTCATCGTCCTCGACACAACAAGCTAGAACACCTTCCGTATCTTGTTTATACATGCTTCCTTCCAATATTTGATAGCTTTGTGACCGCACAATTTCATCCTTGTTCATCTTCACCTTCTTATTTGTGGGTCCAAAGGTTAGGACTGGTACCAACTTATTTGCCCATTTAGGAACAACTTCTAGATTGAACAGATAAGCATCGGGCAATTCATCAGACACTCCTTGTGGTGGCTCTCCTGAAGTGATGCGAGAAAGGTGATCCACTCTGAGGTGGGTCTTACCTGGCCTAACAACCACTTCAAAGTCATATTCCATTAGTAAGAGGAACCATCTTACTAAGTGTCCTGTGTTGCAAGGTTTATTGACCAAGTATAATAAAGCTTGATGATCAGTGAAAAATTTAAACTTGTTGGGCAATAGATAGTTTCTAAACTTCTTTATAGCATATACCATGCCTAACCGTTCTCTTTCGGTTTGTGGTGTAGTTTCATTCAGCAGCGTTCAATTGCCTACTAGCATAGGCTATACGCAAATCTAAGTTTCCTTCTCCTATGGGTTGTGACAACACACATCCTATTGCATAATTGGATGCATCCACATGTACATGGAATGGCTTATTCCAATCAGGAGTGGTCAGTATTGGTGTTGTGCACAAGCGTTTCTTCAGCTCATTGAAGGACTTCTCACATTCGTCGTTCCACTCAAACTTTGTCAACAAGGCATAAAGAGGCTTAGCTATAATTGCATACATGTGAATAAACCTACGGTAATATGATCCACAATGGCCCATAAAGGCTTGTACGTCTTTAACATTCCTTGGCCTCGGTAGCTCCGCGATGGCTTTTACTTTGTCCTCATCTGTTGATATTCCGTTCTTAGAAACAATATGACCTAAGATTTTACCTTGACGTACCATGAGAACACATGTTTCTGGGTTCAAACACACTCGGTATTGTCTACACTTGTTGAAGATTTGTCTGAGCTCAAGAATGTGACATCTCCTTTCTTGGGAATGAGCACATAAATCGTCCACATATACTTCTAAGATTTTTTGCAAGAACTCTTTGAAGACATGACACATGAGCCTTTGGAAGGTTGCAGGTGCATTAGTCAGCCCAAATGGCATCACACGAAATGCAAAGACTCCCCACTCTGTGGCAAAGGCTATTTTGTGTTGATATTCTGTGGCAATGGCTACTTGGTTGTAACCTGAAAATCCATCAAGGAAGCTATAAACTTCCTTGCCCGCAACACGCTCCAATAAATGATCAGTGATTGGAAGTGGATAGCCATCTCTAATCGTAGCGGAAATAAATTTTTTAAGGTTAATACACACACGTAACTTTCCATTCTTCTTGGGCACCACTACAATGGGGGACACCCATTCAGTATGCTCAATTTCATAGATGAATCCGGCTTCAATCAATCTGTCGATTTCCTCTTTTATTTTAGCTGTATAGGTGTCATTATAGGTGTAGGGCTTCTGTTTGGTGGGCTTAGCATATGCTATCATGGGGATTGTATGAGAACAAACCTTCGGATCTACTCCCTTCAAGTCTCTATAGTGCCACGCAAACACGTCCCTATATTCCCTTAACAAAGCTACCAACTCTGCTTCCTCTTCTTTACTTAGGTCATCTCCTATGTAGGTACATCTCTCTTTGTTTTCTTCAATGGTGACTACGACTTTTTTGGTCTTTCTTTGTTATCATACGCTTCTCCAGTGGTGGCCTCTCTCTTAGGCATTCGTACCAAAATTTTTTGGTCCTCAACTTTTTTTGAAATTCTCTGGTACTTCGAACAATGATTCCTTCTCTTCTTGTTTCACTCCTTGTCTTTTCTTTTTCTTTTGCCCTCCTTCACTTCCATCCCATGAATTGACAGTTTTAATGCTTGTGAGAGGTTCTTCTTTCTTTTGGGTAAATACTCCTATGTCTTTTAGATAGTGCTCCTCTGAAATAAAGCAACTATCCATCACAATGGACTCTAGATCATCATTGTTCTCTTCTTTTTCTATGAAGTCACTAGGGTCACATTCTTCTAGCAAGGGCTGACACATGAACACTAAAATATCATAACCCTCCTCATCACAATGAGGTGTCCATTGTTCTTCATTGACAGCAATGTCCATGGTGGCTAAGATTTCTACCCAACCATGAGGCTCAAATTCCTCATCTGGAAAGATCATCAGTGTATAGGTCGGGTCTCTAATTGGTCTATCTCCTTGAGAAGTTCCTTTTTCTCTCGCTTTTAGGCATTTCTCCTCTTCCTTTGCGACCTTGCACATCCACAAATGAGTATCTTCATGCATCCAAGATATCTCAGATGAACTTTTAGAATGCATAGAGATCGAATCTTCTTGCTCCATGTGGATAGGATTCCACTGTAGAGGTGGTACATCTCTGAAGGTGTAATCCTTCAAATTGACCTTGGTTGTGACCCCTAAGCGTTGCAAGTATAAGGAGTTGGTTCCCCAATCCTGTACAACTTGTAGTTGTCATAGGAAGGGCCTTCCTAGGATCATTTCGTAGGTAGTAGTTTTACCAAAGTCACATATAGCAAAGGTGTGCTCAAACTCTACACCACACGTGGTTAGAGTTATCCCTTCTAGCAATCCTAGAGGTCTTTCAACATGGCCGTCAGCCATCTGAAGCTTCATTCTAGTTGGTCTTAATGTAGGTTTACCCCATTGCTTCCATAGGGAAGTGGTCGCAATAGCAACACCAGCACCAGAATATATGATCACTTTGGTTGTGTAACCTTGGTAGGTGATCAGAAGATAAGTATTACCTTCCTCACCTTCGCTTATGTCCCCTATTTTTTCTAGAGGTATCTCTGGAACTTTCTGGTTAGATTCTGCTTTTGGCATATTGGAAGCACGTTCTAGAACCTGATCCTTCACATGATTCCATAGCTTAGTTTTTGCCTTGAGCAGCTCTTCCACAGTGAGATGACACTGAACCTTAGTGTTCTTCACGACATCAGTGTTTCTTGGAACCACCGGGTCTTCGTTTCTGATCAATATTGTGGGAGCTCTGATCTGGAGAGATTTAGATTCCCATGGGCCTGTGAACTGTGGCAACTCTTGTAAAGAATTGGATTCAAATCATGAACTTTCCTTTTCTTGTTGCTCTACTTGGTCTCCATAAATAGATGGAATGTCTTGTGGGAATTGATCATGACGGTCATCAATTTCAAGAATAGGAGGGGAAACATCCTTCTCCTTGGCCCATTTCTCTTCTTGTATTTCCCGCAAGAACTTTTGAGTGTGCTGTTGAATTGAAAGAGCTTCTCCCTCATCTATGGAGTCAGGAACATAGACTTTCTGTGGTGATGAGCTTTCTCTTTCAACAGTTGGTTGAGCCTGTGGAGGTAAAGAAACTTGAGGTTTATTTACCAACTGCTCTAATCTATCTAATAAGCCCTGGAAGTGCAAACCTAGTGTAGTAGCATTCGTCTGATTGAATGATTGATTGGCCTCAAACATAGCTTGAGCTAGTTCCACCATTTTTATGCACATTTTGGTCCATTCAATCTCTAGATCTGCTCTAGGGTAGCTCTTGTCTAGGTTTGCAGGTGCTGGCCCTTCTTGAAGTCGAGCTTGGTATGCCTTGAACATCATATCCAAGTGTTCTGGGGTTGGATCTGCAAGAACAAACCTTGGTTGTGGTCTATTTACAATGGTTGGTGGGTGGGGGTGAGGCTGGGGATGAGGTGGTGTGGATGGAGTTTCAGCATGCGAGAGATTTTGAGTGTTTTCTCTTACTAGTGTTTCTCATTCTTGCTACTGACCTATATAGACCGTCGAGGTAGATGGGTATTCCTTGTAGGTTAGTGGATACATATTGAAGAGACATCCGATATTCCCCTTTCACTGTAGACATAAAACCTTCCCTTGGTACTGAACTATGCATGTCTTCAGAAGACCAAGAGTCTCTCCCAGTTGAATGACATCTTTGACTCACTTGTCTATGAACTCAGCACATAGTGCTAACCACCGAGTTGTGAATCCCTGACTTGGTTGTGTGGTTGACCCTAGGTTCAAGTGATTTGGTACTTTATCTATCTCTTCCTAAGTATCAACTTGAGCTTAGGTTCATAAGCCTTGTCTACAAGTCCAAAATTGTCCTTTGAATTGCTCAAAATCTTGTGGAACCCCTTGCTTCCTAGTCCAACTTGAGGGTCAACTTCAAAATACCCTATCTAATAATCCATGTCTTAATTTTACCGTAACCAAAGATCACTCCAAACGGATTTCGTATGAGAAAGTTACGCCAGTTCAGGGTTCTAGGGGTTAAAACAGGGAAACAGGATCCCTCTAGGAGTACCTTAGGACAGGCAATACGATACCAGAGGATACCACTATGGAAGATACCACCTTAGATGATATGATACTACTCCCTAGAGGATACCACCAAGTCCACGATACAATACCAAACTCACGATACGATACGAGAAATCACATGATACAATACCTCTGCATTCGACGATACGATACCAAGTTAGTGGACGATACGATACCAAAAATTTACACGATACGATAAATGCAAATGTTGTGGGCATCGTTATGTAGGAAATGCAACTCGAATAAAAGAGCATCTCTTTAGTACAGGTAATAATGTGTTAGGATGCTCTAATCCAGAAAGTGATATATGGGTACATTTTGCAAGTTATGCAAACAAATGTAAATCTCAAGGTATCACATCAAAAAGATTCAAAAGCATGAGTAGTTCACAACACTTTCGAAGTAGCCCAAGTGTACAGCAAGAACGAGTAGATGCGTCGATGACAGTAGTGGATCATCAGGATATTTCTACTCAAGTCTCTCAAAGTATTTTTGAGAATAACCAAGATACATGTACTCCATTTTCTCCAACTGTATCAAAAAAGAGTGGAGTTGAATGAATGTAGTAAAAATGGTGGATCTAATACTTTGTCACCATGCTTTGTCCGCAATAAATCACAAAATACTATACATGTAGCTTTTGAAAAGCAAGTTGTCTCGAGCTTCATCTTAAATGGACTCAAGCATTCTTAGCATGTGGGATTCCTTTCAATGTTATTCATAATCCCATTTTCAAAGATGCTTCGATGTCAATTGCACGAAAAGGTTTCACCATGCCAGATTATAACAAAATGTGAACATAGTATGTAGATAAAGTGAAAAAAATTATTGAAGCTATTTTAAAGCGAACAGTACTTGATTATGTACCCATGTATGGACGCACAATAGCATTGGATGGATAGACAAGTTGTCAAAAGAAACCACTGATTAATGTCATGGTTATATGTCCTAAAGGAAACATGTTTTTAGAAGTTGTTGATACTTCTCTTAAAGATAAAAGTTTGGCTTTTCTTGTAAAGGTATATGAACATGCTATATCGTGCGTGGATGGTCCAAAGAATGTGACTGTGATAGTGTCAGATAATGCAAAATTTATTATTGAAAGATATAGGTAGATTATCTTTCATTAAACAAAGTTTATTAGATGCAAATCATGTGGTCAAATTTATTAGAGAGCATCAATTTTCATATTCGCTCTTCCGATCCAAATCTCCCAATAAAGCACTTCATATTTTTTGTGCCACACGATTTGCAACTGCTTACATTGTACTCAGTGGATTATTAGAAGTTAAGCCAGCTCTTGTAGAAATGATTGCTAATCGAAGATGGGAGGCATGGCTAGAGAAGTATTCTTCTTATCGAGTTGCAGCATCCAAATGTACGTGTCTAATACAATCACAAAAGTTTTGGCGTAATCTTGAAAAAATTGTTGGTATCCCTAAACCTTTTGTGGAACTTTTACAAATGGTTGATATTGATAAATTTGTGATTGGAAAAGTTTATTGGATTATGTCAAAAGCTATTCAAAAAGTAAAAGACTTTAATCAATTTTCATTACGAGAGAAAACACAGATTGTATCATTAGCAGAGAAGAGATGGACGCAAATGCATACTCATTTGCATGGAACAACATTCGTTTTGGATCCAACATTTCAACTGAATGGTCAAGCATCAAACAAAGAAGTCATGGCAAACTTCAGAACCACATGTCAATTATTACTTCCAGGTACAGATGGTCAAGATGCATTCCACCAAACAGTAGCATATGTAAATCGAGAAGGATCTTTTGGAGATCTTTGGCATATTGAAGCGATTCAAAAGCATCCACCTCCCATTTGGTGGAAAGAGTTTGGAGGTGAAGTAGTGGAGTTGCAACATATAGCTATGAGAGTGCTTTCAGTAGCAACTTCAAGTGGCAGTTGTGAACGTAATTGGAGTGCCCATGATTTTCTTCATTCAAAATGAAGAAATCACTTAAGTGTATCACGTGCTAATGATTTGGCATATGTGTTTTGTAATATGCATTTGTTACATGCTCCAACCAAGATAGCATCTACAGCAGCACAACAAACTTTTGGAGAATTTCAAACTCATGAAAGTTTAACAAATGATTCATGGAGTGATCATGATTTAGATGTAGATCATAATGGTGGTTCAGACATGGAAGAAATAGATGACATGGCACCTGTCATAGATGATGATATTCAAAATGAAGAAAATGATGTACTATGAATACTATGATTATATTCAATTGCAAAATCGAATACAAGTCATGTCTTTGATTACAAAAAAAGCTTGTCTACTCAGTGTTTTCTTGATTCAATAAGTCATCGGTAGTAAACTGATCAAAAGATGATGATGCCTTTGAGAGTCTTCCATATTTGCTCTCATAAGCATCCACAGAAATTTGTAAATTTTTCACTTGATTTTGTAGATCATCAATCCTCTTTTGTTGATCATCTATTGTTCTTCATAATGCAGGAATTGTTAATCCTTCATTGTATAATTTTGCCCCTTGTGATGACAAATCATGTATAAGATTATGTTCTTCAGGTAGCAAAATGTAGGGCCGCTTTTGAGGAAGAGGGCCTTCATTTCCTTGATTACAAAATTCAGCTCAATTTTGAGGACAACCCAAACTGATATTTGCATTCTTCGGATGATCATCCCAATCTACACATCGATGGAGAATATATTGTGCAAAAACCTTTTGAATGAAATATAATGCTATTTGATTATTATTTGGTAATGATCTCTCAACTTGCACAAAGCGTCGAAGTAGCACTTCTGCTAGTCCTTCATGTTGTAAGTCTGAAAGCTTTAAGGGTGTTGTTTCTTTTGCCCTTCCTGTAACCCGAAAGAGAACATCATGAAACAAAATAATTTGGACATAGCTTTTTTACTTCTTTCATTGATAATGCTTCTCCTTCTAATCCCTCTGACTCTAAATCTTGATGGAATAAAAATGCTAATCCTCATTGTGAAAATTGAGCATTTTGCTTAGATAAAATCCTTTGAGATTTAGTATGATCAAGATCATCATTCACATATGGTATTCTTGCTATGTTTTACTTCTGCAAAATAAAAACACGAATTTTATCTTAAGAGGATTCAAATTATTCCACATAATTCAAATGAATCCACAAGATTTAATTCACATATGTTAAATGAATCCACAACATTTAATCCACATCCCTCAAATAATAGCACTTCATTTACTCCACATAATTCAAATAAATCCACATTATTTAATCCATATATTATAAATGATTACACTTTATTTCATCCACTTAACTCAAATGATACCACAACATTTACTCCACTTAATACAAATGATTACACTTCATTTCATCCACTTAACTCAAATGGTACCACAACATTTACTCCGCTTAATACAAATGATTACACTTCATTTCATCCACTTAACTCAAATGTAAACAATTCGTTTATTCCACATAATTCAAACGAATCCACAAGATTTAATTCACATTTGTTAAATGAATCCACAACATTTAATCCACATAACTCAAATGATAGCACTACATTTACTCCACATAATTCACTTAACTCAAATTTAAACACTTCATTTAATCCAGATAGTTCAAATGAATACATATCGTTTTCAATATGGTCGTAATCCATCTGTCGTGGATATCTTTAAACCATATCGAGTAAGATGCGAGAATACTCTAAGCAGTTCATGTGCGTCTACTCTTTTTGATACATCTTTGTCAGAAGCTAATTCTAAAACATACTTGAACTTGTAAATCCCATTCTTATCAATGGGATAACTATTGAAATCTATATATTTCAGGAGTTGTAATAGGAGTGTCAAACTGTAAATATCTCCTCACTCATATTAAAAGGTGGAGGACTAGTGGATATGCATTCGATGTGCAATCCACCAGTACTTTCGAGTCCACTCATTTCTAGTAGATATTTCTAGATTAGGTAGCTTCAGAAAACTTTTTTTGGTTGGTAAATAGGTTGCTCTACCAAAATCACATAATCCGATGTAAGCCTGTTGATCTTCAAAATGCAACAATATGTTGCTTGGATGGAGATCGTTATGGGATATATTACAAGTGTGTAAAAATGATATTGTTTATAATAGGCCGTGGATCAGCTTCTATATCTTTCTAGCCACGTCCAATGTACAACCATTCCAGAATTTGAAAATGAGGCACAGACTTTTGCTATGGTGTCTAGCCAAACGAAGTGGACTAATAATTCCACTATGCATAATAGATAACACTGTGGCTTCATTGATGGTTTCATTTTCTCGTGTTTGTATGTCAGCACCATGTAATTTGAATAGCTTGGCCACAAACACTTCATTGTTGAATCTCGGGTGGGATATCTTGACTTTATGAATCATGCCATACTGTCCTTCCCCCATGAGAGCTGCATCTTCAAAAAGAATAGAGGAATATGGGAGCAAATAAAGATTGTTCGATGTTTGATCTCCCATATTCACATATGCATCTCTTCTATTTGGATCTACCTGTGCTCTCACAAGGTGTTCAGTCATGTCCGGTTTTAATCGCTTTCCTCTCTTCATAGTCTGATAATGTAAATAGATAACTTTAATTTTATCGACGAATCCGGGCATACTGGTGATATCCACCACCAATGACTCTGCAACTTTTATGATTTGTCCAAAGATACGTGTAAGCTCTTTTGACATTTGCTCATCTAAGACCTCTACTCCACCAAACACACTACCAAATTTGTTTTCAATATTAATAAATGTTGTTCTAGATAATTGTGCAATGGAATCTTTGTAACTAAAAGTGTCCATGGATATAGTGATTTCATCTTCTCTCATTTGATACATGTACGAGCACACAAATTCTTCTAAAAATTTTTGCTCTTGCTTGTTTATTTTACTCACCATCTATGCAAAAATAAAAAATAGACTATCAGTAAGTGTATGGATAAATAAATCAATAGTATCTGTGCACAAATGATAGACATATGCATAGTTAAATAAGTAGATTTATAATTAAATAGAAAGTTAATTATAATCTTGAAGTGAATCTATGTAACTATTAAGAATGTAGTAGTCAAAGAATCAGACATTTATAATATTTCATATACATTCGCTATACTATGTATGAGTTTTGTAAAATAATTGTGTATAACTATTATGATAGTAAGAGTCAAAGAATCAGACAATCACAATAGTTTCTATACACCTTGTGACCTACATTAAGTATTCTCATCAGAATCTAAGTGACTATCGTGATAGTAAGAGTTAAAGAATCAAACAATCACAATAGTTTCTATACACTCCCTATACAATTGAGAGAGTAGGCATCAAGGTGGCGATTCAAACTAAGTATTCTCATTAGAATCGAAGTGACTATTGTGAGAGTAAGATTCAAAGAATCAGACAATCACAATAGTCCCTACACACTCCCTATACTATTGAGAGAGTAGGAATCGAGGTGGCGATTCAAACAATCTCAATGGATCTATTACTATGTCCTATACTACTGTGAGAGTAAGAATCGATGTAGAGAGTCAGACAATCACAGTAGTGGTTTATTTTTAAATGTTTCTCATTGATGTATACAAGTAAGAAACACTTGTGCGAGTCGAATATGTATACAACTGATGATTAAAAGCCACAAAACAAATTATATAAATAAAAATCAAGCATATGTAAGAGACGCATATGCGAATCATACCATATGAATGATATAATTAATAAAACAATAAAATAAACAATAAATAAAAATTAAAACAATACCTCAATGATAAAAAAGATAGCTTTCTGATAAAAATTATAGGCATAAAGCTCTCTAGTACATCAATGAAGCACGTGTGGAATACGTTTTTCGATCGAATGTAAGAATATATTTTTTTTTGCTGTAAAACACTTTTCGATCGAAAGCGTTTTTGATTGAAAGTTTTTTCTATCAAAAAAAGTTTTGATCGAAAAGCTTTCGATCGAAAAAGGATCCATCCTTTTTTTTCGGTGTTTATTCAGAAAATCATGAATAAAACGAACATATTCGGTATTTTTTTATTATTTGGTTGAATAAATGCAACCCAGGTTACATCATGATCAATTATTTTCTCAAGAATTAAGATTTAAAATTATTCTTCAAGCAAAGGAGGATCATGAAGGATATGAGTGAATTTAAAGTGCCTTTGAATGGTTTTAGTAGACTAATATGAAAGGTGTTATGGATGTTCCAATTAGATGGTATATTACTAATCATTTTTTATTAACATTACGAGTGCAACATTCTTCACTTTTCCTAATGTGCTTGTGAGCTTCATGAAGTATAGAAATGTGACCTTGAGTGATAGAATTAGCCATAAGAATATCATTTTGAGTCAGTGACATGGGAATGGGAAGCTTTTTACCATAAACAATTTCAAGAGGACCATGGCTAGTAGTTGTATTTGTTATGTTATTGTAAGAAAATTGAAGCAATGGCAATTTCTCATCCCAATTAGTGGGGCTATCTAATGAATATTAACACTATAAATCAATAATAGTTCTCTTGGTAGCTTCACTTTACCCATTACTTTTTTGATGAAATGCAAAATTAAAATCTATTTTAGAACCAAAATGTTGAAATAATGTAGCCCAAAAACATCATGATCAGATGACATGAATTTGGGAAAACCATGATGCGGAAAAATACATTTAATGAACAACTTAGTAGCCCGAGGTGTAGATAATTTTTTTTTTTACATGGAATGAAGTATGATCTTTCCCCATGGTTGGTTCGGAATGGGAAATGCCATTAACAATCCAAATGCCTTACCATGATGACACTTGAATATTGACATACAATGCATTGGGAAACATAATGTGCAATATATATGGGGCCAAATGAAGAAATCTTTGTGAGAAAATGTTGTGCTTTCTATGCCCCTATGTACTATATAAGATGCTTCATGCATTTCCTTTTAAAAGTTTGAGTAATGCATAATTTGTGTTGAAAATATGAAAACCCTTCATAAAATGTATAATGTTCATAATTTAAAGATTTAATTCTTTTTAGATGGCTTAAGCTTCCTAGTTTCAAATGCAATGGGATGATTGTTTTGCATTAAAATTGCACCTGTGCCTGAGCCATTAGCATCGATGACTACATGAAATGGTTGTGCACCAAAATAGGTGCATCTAAAAGTGCATGTTTGAGTTTTTCAAACGATTTTTGTTGTGCTTGTTGATATATTTAGGTAGTGATGTGTGTGAACACACTAGGACCACTGGGGCACTTTTTTCCCTCTTTAGGAGGTTTTTTCCCCCAGCTTGTATATACGCCTATTGCCCTAATGGGCTACTAATCTTTGTACATTCTCTAGTAATACATTCAGTATTGTGGTTTTGTGCTCCAAGCTTCTTCTTCTTCCTTTTGCTGTTCGCGTGCTTCCACAGACGTCTAACTCCAACAATTGGTATCAGAGCAGGTCGTCGCTTCATCTAGGGCACTGTCGACACTCCTCCGTTTGTAGTCTCAAAATCGTACGAATTTTGGTGAGCATACTCAATGTGTTTTCGAGATCAAAACCTCTTCGCTTTGTGGTGCCGAAATCGCGATCTGAGCTCGTTTCGGCCTCCGAACGCACTATCGCAGCGCTTATGCAGGCTATTTCATCTTTTTGTGTCAAAGGTATATACCTGTTTCTGTTCGCCAATATAAGCGTCTCGAAGTCTGCTACAGGTTTAGCAGAACTTGTCTGGGCAGTTCCGTTCAACTTTTTGAGATATAGTCAATTTTCTGCATCAAGGTATTTTAGTCACCGGCCATGACTGAAAGCAGTGATGTATTCCGTATGTTGGCTGTTGAGGATAAGTTGGATGGTACCAACTACCCATTATGGGCTTATATGATGCAACATGTATTGGTTGCAAAAGGATTGTGGAACATTATGCAGGGTGTTGAAAGACATCCTGTTACACCTGTAACAACAGGTACTATGAATACAGGTGTTGGAGCTGATGAAGATGGTGTCGAAGATGATATTGTGCAAATTCATGTTCGTGCTGCTGTTTTTGCTGCACCTACTGCAGAGCAGATTCGTTGGGATGGCATAGATGCCCAGGCACATGCATTGATAGCTTTGTCTGTCAAACATGCCATTATTCCTCATATTCGCTCTTTCAGAACAGCTAAGGATGCTTGGGATACACTTACCACATTGTACCAAGCTAGGAATGAGGCTCGTGTTGCTTACCTCTGAAAACAGTTGGAGAGTGAGCACATGAATGAAGGTGATTCTATGGACAGTTTCCTAACAAAGATCAAAGACTTGAAGGAATAATTGATTTCTATTAATGAGGTTATACCAGATAGCTCACTTGTGCAGACCGTTTTGAATGGTCTTCCTGATTCATATCAGAGTTTTGCTTCTACTCTTCGGTTGATGATGAAAGGCAATCCAAATGCCTTATCATTTGAGGAGTTAGTCTCTGTTCTGTTGTAGGAAGATCAGTCCAGGCAAAACAGGTCCATTATGCAAGTTGCAGATCAAGCTTTCCTGGCTAGTCAGAAGGGCAAAGGAAAATGGAGCTCTTCAACTAGTAAGCAGAAATCTGCTAATTCTGCATATTCGAAGAAGGAAGATAAAGATGAGAAGAAATCAGAAAAGCAAAAATTGTTTTGTAAGTATTGTAAAGGGAATGATCATATCATAAAGAACTGTCCAAAATTGGCTGCTAAAGAGGCAAAGAAGAAAGAGGCTGGAATGGTTGTTGCAGAGGCCTCTACACCGAAAACAGAGTCTGCAAATCTTGTGTAGGAAGAAGAACGCGTTTACTACTGTCTGCAATTTTGACCCATCTTCTCATGATCAGTGCATGTCTGCAGTAGACTCAAATGTTTGGTATTTTGACAGTGGGGCAACCAAACATATTACCTCGCAGCGCAGTTTCTTCTCCTCACCCGAGCCTGCCCCTACAGGGAATACTGTTACATGCGCCAACGTTTCCTCTTATCCTGTTATAGGAGTTGGTAAGATCATTTTGACTATTGCTGATGGTAGTTCTTTCACTTTGTCAGATGCTTTATTTGTGCCAAGGATCAAAAAGAGCCTATTATCAGTTTCTGCATTAGCCAAGATTGGCTTGGTTGTGAAATTTGTTGATGACAGGTGTACAGTTCATGATCTCTCAAATGGCGATGTGATTATTGCGTCTGGCATTTTATGTCATGGGTTGTATAAGCTCATAGACTATGAAAGATCTGAAAATGATTTGGCATGTGCAGTAAATGATTCTCAGGCTATGTCAGATGCAAAGCTTTGGCATGCATGCTTTGGTCATCTGAATTTTGCTAGTTTGCTACGCCTGCAGAAATCTGAAATGGTGTCCTCTTTGCCCAAACTTGAGGCACCTGGAAAACATGTTTATGAAGGCTGTATTTTGGGCAAAATGCAGCATTCCTCCTTTCCAAAAGATGGTTCAGTTCGGGCTACACAAAAATTGCAGCTTGTACATAGTGATGTCTGTGGTCCTATGCAGACACCCTCTTTTGGAAATTACCTTTACTTCGTGACTTTCATTGATGATCTTTCCAGGCATGCATGGGTATATCCACTCAAAGAAAAGTCCGAAGTGTTCATGTGCTTTAAACAGTTTTGGTTTTGGCTGAAAATCTGTCAGCATGTAAAATGGGCACCCTCCGTTCTGATCGATGGGGGGAATATATGTCTTCTGATTTTAATGTATTTCTGGCTGAACGTGGGATAAAACACCAGTGTACAGTGCCTTATACACCTCAACAGAATGGAGTTGCTGAATGAAAGAACAGGTCACTCATGGAGATGGCGAGGTGCATGGTCAAAAGTCAGGCTTTACCACATAGTTTCTGGCTTGAGGTTGTCATGTGTGCAGCATATGTACTTAACAGGTGTCCCACTAAAGCGCTGCAGTCTATCACTCCATATGAGGCTTGGCATGACCGCAAGCCATCTGTTGCTCATTTGCGTGTTTTTGGTTGTTTGGCATATGCTCTAGTGCCTGAACAACATCGCAGAAAACTGGATGATAAGGCAGTAAAATGTATTTTTGTTGGGTACAGTTCTGAAAGTAAAGGCTATTTTCTGTATCATCCACAGACTAAACGCATTCTGGTTAGCTGTGATGTTGTCTTTGTGGAAGATGCTATTCAACAATTGCTTTCATGTACTAAGGAGACATCTATTAGCTCCAAAGACATGTATGATACTTTGATGCCTCTTTTTACAGGTGGACAGTCTAGTGCTAGTCCTAATGAGGCAACTTCTCAGCCTTTGCAGATTTCATATGATGATGTAGATAATTCCATTTCTGATGCAGATTTACATGATGCACTTGTTGATGAGAGAGCTGATATTGAGTAGGAAAAAACTATGCCAAAATGGCTGGTGCAGACTTTGCGTGATAGCAAATTAGATGCACCTTTGTCATATCGTACTCGTTCAGGCTCTCATAGTGCGTCCTTTGCATCAGATTGCTACGCTATGGTTGCATCTAGTCTCTGTGATGAGAATGAGCATGTTTCTTTTGATGAACCATAGAATTCAGAAAATTGGATGGCTGCTATGCAATCTGAATATGATGCTATAATGAAGAATGGTACATGGTATTTATGTGACTTGCCTCCTGGCAAGAAGGCCACTGGCACTAAGTGGGTATACAAGCTGAAGCGTAAACCTGATGGTACAGTTGACAGGTATAAGGCTAGGCTTGTTGCAAAGGGTTATGCGCCGGAAAGAGGCATTGATTTTGATGAGACCTTTGCACCTACATGCTGTATGACTACTGTTCGGAGCATTTGTGCACTTGCAGCCCATCATGGTTGGAATGTACATCAGTTGGACATTAAAACAACATTTTTGAATGGTGACTTGCATGAAGAACTGTATGTTTTTCAGCCCCGTGGCTTTGTGCAGAAAGGGCATGAAAACCAGGTGTGCAGGTTAAAGAAGGCATTATATGATTTAAAGCAAGCACCACATGCTTGGTATGAGAAGATACATACCTATTTGGTTGCACATGGTTTTGAGAACAGTCCAACTGAAAGCATCTTTATGTTAAGCGTGCTAATGATGTGCTTCTGATCATTGTTGTCTATGTTGATGACATGCTGCTCACTGGTCCTATTGAGAAGCATATTGCTGATTTCAAGGCTGATTTGCATGCCTCATTTGAGATGTCTGATTTGGGGCATTTGCATCACTATTTGGGCATTCAGTTTATGCAAGTTGATGGTGGAATGGCTTTGTGTCAAACGAAATATATTGACACATTATTGCAGCGTTTTGGCCTTGAAGATTGTAAGCCTATTGCCACTCCTATGGAGACAGGTTTACGATTGAGTCTTCATGATGCTGGAGATGCATTTGATGCTCTTCTCTATCAGCAGGCTGTTGGATGCTTGATTTACTTATGCATTACTCGGCCAGATATTCAGTTTGTTGTCTCACAGATGAGCAGGTTTATGCATTGCCCAGGAGTCACGCATTGGAAGGTGGTTAAGTGCATCTTTTGCTACTTGAGTGGTACTCGGCTACTTGGGTTGTTTTATCCCAAGGGGGGATCACTACCACCAGATTTGCATGCTTTTTCTGACTCAGATTGGGCTGGTTGCTATGACACTCGTGTGTCCACGAGTGGTTTTTGCTTCATGCTTGGTAGCTCATGTATATCTTGGTTGAGAAAGAAGCAACCTATTGTGGCCACTTCCAGTTGTGAGGCTGAGTATAGGGCAGCTTTCACAACGACTGTTGAGTGTGTGTGGCTCACACGCCTTATGGCTGATTTGGGTGTTGGTCAGTCTTTTGTCACCACCATCTTCATTGACAGTCAGAGCGCATTGGCAGCTACGAGGAACCCTGTGTTCCATGCTCGCACTAAGCACATTGAGGTGCATTATCACTATGTCAGGGAGAGGTTCTCTGCCGGGGAGATCAGCTTGGCATATGTGCCCACGCAGGAGAACATTGCAGACCTTTTCACGAAGGCTCTGCCTAGGGAGAAGTTTGAAGCTTTCCGCAAAGCTTTGGGCTTATTTCCTTTTGTGGAGTGATTTCCACATAGCTTGGCACTTCCTTATACATGAGTGCCAGCTCCTTGTTCACCGCATCACTCCCAAGGGGGATTTGTTGATATATTTAGGTAGTGATGTGTGTGAACACACTAGGACTGCCGGGGCACTTTTTTCCCTCTTTAGGAGGTTTTTTTCCCCCGACTTGTATATATGCCTATTGCCCTAATGGGCTACTAATCTTTGTACATTCTCTAGTAATACATTCAGTATTGTGGTTTTGCGCTCCAAGCTTCTTCTTCTTCCTTGTGCTGTTCGCGTGCTTCCGCAGACATCTAACTCCAACAGTGCTGAATCCCATGAAAATTTTGTTTTCTTTTTCAATAATAAAGTAAGGGGCAATGCTAAATAAGAAAAACTTTGAATAAACTTCCTATAAAAACAATCCAACCCAAGAAAAGAACATACATCATTAACTGATTGAGGTATGTGCCATTCTACAATGAATTTAACCTTCTTTGGATCTACATGCACTCCCTCACTAGAAATAATATTCCCTAAATATTCTAGTTTACTTTGGAAAAAGTAACTCTTTTAAGGATTAGCTTAAAGTGTGTTTTTTCGTAGAACTAAAAACTATTTCTAAATTCTTCTCATGCTTTTTCATTCTTACTATAAACAAGTATATCATCAAAGAAAATTAGAATGAAAGATTAATAATCAAGCAAAATGTTATTCATCATACGTGCAAATGTAGTAGGGGCATTGGTAACTCCAAAGGGCATTACCATAAACTCATAATGGCTAGTTTGAGTCCTAAAAATAGTCTTGTAAATATCCCTATGCATCATACGTATTTAATGGTAACCCAATTTTAGGTCTATGGTAACCCAATTTTAGGTCTATGTTACTAAAGATATAGGCTCCTTGAAGTTTATCTAACAATTCATCTATTCGAGGAACAGGGTATCTATTCTTAACTATGATCTTGTTGAGGGCTCTATAATAAATGCACATCCTATAAGTTTTATTCTTTTTCTCCACTAAAAGGACTTGTGCTCCAAATGGGGAAGAACTAGGCCTTATAAGTCCTTTTTGAAGTAAATCCTTAACTTGGTTTTCTATTTCCTTTTAGTGAAGAGGGCCATGCCTATAAGGTCCTTTATAAGGAGTAGAACTACTAGGAATTACGTCAGTACTATGGTCAAAGGATCCTCGAGATGGTGGTAATTTAGAAGGATAATTAGACATAAAACAATCCTTATAAGCAATCGTAATAGCTTTATGCACATCAAAAAGGGTATGTATATAATCATTTATGACATTTACAAACATTATGCATGGTTTATAACATTTCTTAAATGAATGTTTACTCGAGTATAACTAATCAATGTAAATGGTTGAATATGAACCTATACAAATCTTAATGTCATGCACTTCTCTTGTTACATTATATCGACTTCCTTGAAATGCATCCTTGACTTTATACAAGGAAGGAAACATCTTTAAGTTGAGCTCTTGTATAAAAGAAGTGAAATAAAGTCACAAGAACTACCATCGTCATGTAAAATATTAACCAGTAAATTATTACAAGTATCCTACATACGAAGTAAAAAAAGAATAGAAATCATCAAATAGGGATAACAAGATAAAACAAGTTGGCCATTGTTATAGCCATGAAACCGTGAGAATTGAAAGCTTTTGATGTTTATCTTGGAATGCATGCCATTAGCTTGAGCACTAACAATTGCTGGAACATCAAGCTTACACTATACTTGAGGTAGATTTGATCTACATCAAAAGCTATCGCGTCAAAAGAATATATGTTGGAGAGTTCTTTTACTTATGCTCATTTATTGTATTTTTTTAAAAAGATTTTCATGGATCTTTTACCATTGTAAAAGCCTTGAGCTTTACATATGTAAAAGGAGCCTAGATTTTAGGAAAGTGAATTGATTCCCTCCAACAACTCTTATCGCCTTCATTTGAATTCAAAATCCACTCATAGAAGTCGTGGATCACTTCTAGAGTCTATATAAAGACTTCAAATCACTTGTACAATACATGGAAGCAATATACATACACTTGTGACCATCATTGTCTCGCTCCTTCATTTTTCTGCATCATCTTCTTCGCCCATAGTAAGCTTGCAAAGGATGTTGCTCTCTCTACAGAGCTCCAAATTGGATGAGAGATGGATCATAAAAGGATTTTTTCTAATTGCAATCACGCTGGTCGCTATGAGCATTTGAAGTTCATTGTCTCTCTTTACTTTTGAAGTAGGGGAAATGAGGAACATAGCTCTATTCAGCTTTGGGTCTCAAACCGTAAGTGACCTAGAAGTATGGCATAAAAGACTTGCTCATGTGAATGAAAGAACCTTGAAGGATATATGCAGGGATCAAAGTGTTCTTGGACTACCAAACGTATCAAAGCGACACATGATCAACAAGTGTGGTGCATGTCAAATTGGGAAGGCACAAAGACAACCATTCAACCACAAAGGCTACATCCACAACAACTTATTGGACTTAGTACATATAGATGTATGGGGACCAAGTCAAGAACCTTCATTGGTAGGATCAAGGTATTATGTCTTATTTATTGATGACCATAGTAGATGGACTATTCTATACTTCATCGAAAGTAAGAATGAAGTGTTTGATTGCTTCAAAAAGTATATAGCACATGTGGAGAATCATAGAGGTAGATCACTCAAGAAGCTCAAATCTGATGGAGGGGGAGAATACTTCTCCAAGAGTTTGATGAGTTCTTGCAGGATAAAGGTATCAAAAGGGAAGTGACTACCAAGTACTCTCCTCAAATGAATGGAATTGCAGAGAGGAGAAACAAGACATTGGTTGGATCAACCAAAATAATGCTTGAAGAGAAGAAGTTGCCACATTATCTATGGGCAGAGGATATTTCAATTATTGTGTACCTTGTCAATAGACTACCATCCAAATCACTTCAAGATATGACTCCTTATGAAGCATTGCATGGAAGAAAACCTAGTCTTGGACATTGCAAGCTTTTTGATTGTTTAGCTTATGTTCATGTACCATCACAAATAAGAGATAAGCTAGATGAAAGGGTAACAAAGGCAATGTTTATTGGATATGATTCAATTGAAATGGGTTACAGGTTCTATAATCCTTCAACCAAGCAAATCAGTACAGTTAGAGATTTTGTGTTTGAAGAACACATGTCTTGGTATGATGAAGACAAATAAAAGGTAACTCTACCATATCATCTTGATTTTGATTCTTATCAATTAGGAAGGAAGCATGATACATAGATCTAGGATCCAAGAACTGATATAGATGATGACCAAGATGAAAGAGAAAAGGATTACAAACTATGGAAGTCAAGAGGCAAAGCAAAGATGCAAGAGGTTGGAGAATGCTCCAAAGAAGCACCTCGAAGACTAGCAAGAGGGAAGAAACAACTAGAAAGGTATGGATATGATTCCACATTTGTTACAAAGCATTCAATCTACTTGGCAAAAGATTCAATTTCAGAAGAACCATCAATCTATGAAGAGGCAAAGGGAAACCCTAATTGCGAAAAGGCCATGAAAGAAGAAATAGATGCATTGAAAGAGATGGACACTTGGGATTTGGTTCCAATGTCACCAAGTCAAAAGGTAATTGGTTGTAGATGGGTATATAATGTTAAAAGAAATTTAGATGGATCAGTTTGTAGGTACAAGGCAAGATTAGTTGCTAAAGGATGCTCACAAACTCATGGTATAGACTATGAGGAAACATTCTCACCAGTTGCAAAGACGACTACAATCAGAACATTGATAAGTGTAGTTGCTGCAAGGAATTGGAGACTCCTCCAACTTGATGTGAAAAATGCATTCTTAAATGGTTGGATAAGTGAAGAGGTATACATGTCACAATCACCAGGTTTTGAAAACCCTAATCATCCATCTTATGTTTGCAGACTTAAGAAAGCATTGTATGGATTGAAACAAGCTCCTAGAGCTTGGAAGTACATGTTGGTTGCATACCTTCAAGATCAAGGGTTCATACCTAGCAACTCAGATCCTTCTCTATTCATCAAAAGGGATCACAATGAGGTTATATATCTATGTCTATATGTAGATGATATTATTATGTCAGGTGATGATTTGAATGGCATTCAAAGGATCAAGAGGCACATGCAAGAGGAGTTCAAAATTAGTGACTTAGGTGAGCTCACATATTTCCTAGGTATGAAGGTGATATACACATATGAAGGAATGTATTTGACTCAGAGAAGATACATTCAGGATCTTCTTCTCAAGTTCAAAATGGAGAACACAAAACCTACAGGTAACCTTTGGAGATAAATCATAAACTTAGTGTTTATGAAGGTGAGAAATTGAAGACATTAAAGATTATCAAAGCTTGGTAGGTAGATTGATATATGCTACTCATATAAGGGTAGACATCTCATATAGTGTCGGAGTGCTTAGTCAGTTCATGCACTCACCGAGAAGACCACACATGGATGTAGCTAAGAGAGTACTTAAGTATCTCAAAGGTACAATCAATGAAGGTATATTCTATCCTTATTCTTTAGATTTGGATATCAAAATCTATTCAAATGCAGATTGGGCAGGAGCTAAGGATGATAGAAGAAGTACTTTTGGTTACTTAGCATTTGCAGGTTCAAAGCTAGTGTCATGGAGTTCCAAGAAGCAATTAACAGTTGCTTTATCTTCAACTGAAGTAGAGTACAGAGGTTTGACCATAGCAACTCAAGATGCAATATGGTTAAAAGCATTGTATACAGATTTGGGACTTGTAAGTTCCAAACCTCACATATTTGAAGATAATGTAAGTTCCATGCATCTAGTAGCAAATCCTATTTTCCATGCGAGAACCAAACACATAGAGGTTGATTACCACTTCATCAAGGAAAAGCTCATGGCAAATGAGATTGACATTTCTTTTGTTCCAAATGAAAAGCAAGTAGCAGATATGATGACGAAGAGACTTGATGGAATAAAGCTTTGTAGATTCAAAGCTATGGCATGTATTCAACCTATTAGAGAATGAAGACTCAAACATAATGTAGCTTGAGGGGGAGTTTTTGAAACATCAAGTTTACACTATGCTTGAGGTAGATTTGATCTACATCAAAAGCTATCGTGTCGAAAGAATATCCGTTGGAGAGTTCCTTTACTTATGCTCATTTATTGTATTTTTTAAAAAGATTTTCATGGATCTTTTACCATTGTAAAAGCCTTGAGCTTTACACATGTAAAAGTAGAAAGAGACAGCCCAAATTCCAAGAATTTGTGGTAGTTGAGTTGCAATGAATCAAGCAATCAATCACCCAAAAGTACATCAAACTAGATCTTCACTTTTCGTAGATTGTACGAAAGTGAATTGATTCCCTCAAACAACTCTTACTGCCTTCATTTGAATTCAAAATCCACTTGTAGAAGTCATGGATCACTTCTAAAGTCTATATAAATACTTCAGATCACTTGTACAATACATGGAAGCAATATACATACACTTGTGACCATCATTGTCTTGCTCCTTCACTTTTTTGCATCATCTTCTTCGCCAATAGTAAGATTGCAGAGGATGCTGCTCTCTCTAAATTGGATGTGAGATGGCTCACTGGAAAGCTATTAGTGTCTAGTCTATGCCTATAAATTTTCATAGCATTTGGTTTAGTAGATTGGGTGACATGTGAGTTTTACTATCTCGGGATCAATCTCTATGTATTCCTGAAAATAGGAGGTATGCTGTTGAGTCTGGTTCATTCCAAAAGCATATTTTGCTTATTTCTTGTACTCATGCATTATATACTATCACTCCCATAGAAGGATTTTTTCTAATTCTAATCACACTGGCCGCTATGAGCATTTGAATTTCATTATCTCTTCCAAAGATAGTAAGTTTTTTGAGCTAGTCGATGCGCGGACCTATCTGTTTTGTATCGACTCTTTCTCGTTCATGCTCCAAAGTACATAGTGCATCTTATTGCACTTGTCACATGCCTATAAGGTCTATTTGAGTCTCCATAAGCTCAAGGGTTGGGCTTGTGCCAAATGGGTGGACCAAACTTTGTCGCTTCACAACTCATTTTTCTACCTCCTACAAGCTCCTCCAAGTTCTTTGAACAATGGCCTTCACCATCCTTCAAGGTTGTCCTCTTCAAAATGCATCTTTTGAAGTATTCTATTACACTCCCAGATCTTGTCTTCAATGCCTCAAAGTTCATGCTGCAAAAACTCCAATTGTTGTTCGAGTGATACCTGTTAGAGTTAGACGTCTGCGGAAGCACACAAACAACACAAGGAAGAAGAAGAAGCTTGGAGCACAGCACACAGTATTGAATGTATTACTAGGGAATGTACAAAGATAAGTAGCCTATGAGGGCAAAAGGCATATATACAAGCTGGGGGAAAAAACCTCCTAAAGAGGGAAAAAAGTGCCCCGGCGATCCTACTCTGTTCACACACATCACTACCTAAATATATCAACAAATCCCCCCTTGGAGTGATGCGGTGAACAAGGAGTTGGCACTCATGTATAAGGAAGTGCCAAGCTTTGTGGAAATCACTCCACAAAAGGAAGTAAGCCCAAAGCTTTGCGAAAAGCTTCAAACTTCTCCCTAGGTAGAGCCTTCGTGAAAAGGTCTGCCATGTTCTCCTGCGTGGGCACATATGCCAAGCTGATCTCCCCAGCAGAGAACCTCTCCCTCACATAGTGATAATGCACCTCAATGTGCTTAGTGCGAGCATGGAACACAGGGTTCCTCGCAAATGCCAATGCACTTTGACTGTCAGTGAAGATGGTGGTGGCAAAAGACTGACCAACACACAAATCAGCCATAAGGCATTTGAGCCACACACACTCAACAGTTGCTGTGAAAGCTGCCCTATACTCAGCCTCACAACTAGAAGTGGCAAAGTAGGCTGGTTCTTGCTCAACCAAGATATACATGAGCTACCAAGCATGAAGCAAAAGCCACTAGTGGACACATGAGTGTCATAGCAACTAGCCCAATCAGAGTCAGAAAAAGCATGCAAATCTGGCGGTAGTGATCCCCCCTTGGGATAAAACAACCCAAGTAGCCGAGTACCACTCAACTAGCGAAAGATGTGCTTAATTGCCTGCCAATGCTTGACTCCTAGGCAATGCATAAACCTGCTCATTTGTGAGACAACAAACTGGATATCTGGTCGAGTAATGCATAAACAACATCAAATGCATCTCCAACATCATGAAGACTCAATCGTAAACCTGTCTCCATAGGAGTGGCAATAGGCTTACAGTCTTCAAGGCTAAAACACTGCAATAATGTGTCAATATATTTCATTTGACACAAAGCCATTCCACCATCAACATGCATAAATTGAATGCCCAAATAGTGATGCAAATGCCCCAAATCAGATATCTCAAATGACACATGCAAATCAGCCTTAAAATCAGCAATATGCCTCTCATGAAGACCAGTGAGCAACATGTCATCAACATAAACCACAATGATTAGAAGTACATCATTAGCATGCTTAACATATAAGGTGCTTTCAGTTGGACTGTTCTCAAAACCATGTGCAATCAGATAGGCATGTATCTTCTCATACCAAGCACGTGGTGCTTGCTTTAAACCATATAATGCCTTCTTTAACCTGCACACCTCGTTTTCATGCCCTTTCTGCACAAAGCCACGGGGCTGAAAAACATACACTTCTTCATGCAAGTCACCATTCAGAAATGCATTTTTAATGTCCAACTGATGTACATTCCAACCATGATGAGCTGCAAGTGCACAGATGCTCCGAACAGTAGTCATACGGCATGTAGGTGCAAAGGTTTCATCAAAATCAATGCCTCTTTCCTATGCATAACCCTTTGCAACAAGCCTAGCCTTATACCTGTCAACTGTACCATCAGGTTTACGCTTCAGATTGTATACCCACTTAGTGCCAATGGCCTTCTTTCCAGGAGGCAAGTCACATAAAGACCAAGTACCATTCTTCATTATAGCATCATATTCAGATTGCATAGCAGCCATCCAATTTTCTGAATTTTGTGCTTCATCAAATGAAACAGGTTCAGTCTCATCATAGAGACTAGATGCAGCCATAGCATAGCAATCTAATGCAAAAGAGTCACTATGAGAGCCTGATTGAGTGCGATATGATAGAGGTGTTTCTAATTTGCTATCACGCAAGGTCTGCACCAGCCATTTTGGCATAGTTTTTGCCCCCTCAAATTCAGCTCTTTCATCAACAAGTGCATCATGTAAATCTGCATTAGAAATGGGATGATCTGCATCATCACATGAAACTTGCAAAGGTTGAGAAGCTGCCTCATTAGGACCAACACTAGACCGTCCACCTGTAAAAAGAGGCAGCAAAGTATCATACATGTCTTTGGAGCTAACAGATGTCTCCTTAGTACATGAAAGCAATGGCTGAATAGCATCTTCCACAAAGACAACATCACGGCTAACCATAATGTGTTTAGTCTGTGGATGATACGGACGATAGCCTTTACTTTCAGAATTGTACCCAACAAAAATACATTTTACTGCTTTATCATCTAATTTTCTGCGATGTTGTTCATGTACTAATGCATATGTCAAACAACCAAAAACACGTAGATGAGCAATAGATGGCTTGCGGTCATCCCAAGCCTCATATGGAGTGATAGACTACAATGCTTTAGTGGGACACCTGTTAAGTACATATGCTGCACACATGACAACCTCAAGCCAGAAACTATGTGGTAAAGCCTGACTCTTGACCATACACCTCGCCATCTCCATGAATGACCTATTCTTTCGTGCAAAAAATCCATTCTATTGAGGTGTATACGACACTGTACACTGGTGTTTTATCCCACGTTCAGCCAGAAATGCATTAAAATCAGAAGACATATATTTGCCCCTCGATCAGAACGGAAGGTGCCCATTTTACATGCTGACAGATTTTCAGCCAAAACCAAAAACTGTTTAAAGCACATGAACACTTCAGACTTTGCCTTCAATGGATATACCCATGCAGTGCCTGGAAAAATCATCGATGAAAGTCATGAAGTAAAGATAATTTCCAAAAGAAGGTGTCTGCATTGGACCACAAACATCACTATGTACAAGCTATAATTTCTGAGTAGCCCGAACTGAACCATCCTTTGGAAAGGAAGAACGCTGCATTTTGCCCAAAATATAGCCTTCACAAACATGTTTTGTAGGTGCCTCAAGTTTGGGCAAAGTGGACACCATTTCAGATTTCTGCAAGCGTAGCAAACTAGCAAAATTCAGATGACCAAAGCGTGCATGCCAAAGCTTTGCATGTGACATAGCCTGAGAATCATGTACTGCACATACCGAATCATTTACAGATCTTTCATAGTCTATGAGCTTATACAACTCGCGACATAAAATGCTAGAAGCAATAATCACATCGCCTGTTGACAAATCATGAACTGTACATCTATCATCAACAAATTTCACAACCAAGACAATCTTGGCTAATGCAGAAACTGATAATAGGTTCTTCTTGATCCCTGGCACAAATAAAGCATCTGACAAAGTGAAAGAACTACCATCAGCAGTAGTCAAAATGATCTTACCAACTCCCATAACAGGATAAGAGGAGTTGTTGGCGCATGTAACAGTATTCCCTGTAGGGGCAGGCTCGAGTGAAGAGAAGAAACTACACTACGAGGTAATATGTTTGGTCGCCCCACTGTCAAAATACCAAACATCTAAGTCTACTGCAGACATGCACTGCTCATGAGAAGATGGTTCAAAACTGCAAACAGTAGTAAACGCCCATTCTTCTTCCTGCACAAGATTAGCAGACTCCGTTTTTGGAGCAGAGGCCTCTGCAACCACCATTCCTGCCTCTTTTTTCTTTGCCTCTTTTGCAGCCAGTCTAGGGCAGTTCTTTATGATATGATCATTTCCTTCATAGTACTTGCAAAACAGTTTTTGCCTTTCTGATTTCATTTCATCTTTGTCTTCCCTCTTCGATTGTGCAGAATTAGTATATTTCTGCTTACTAGTTGAAGAGCTCCATTTTCCTTTGCCCTTCTGGCTAGCCAGGAAAGCTTGATCTGCAACATGCATAATGGACCTGTTCTGCCTAAATTGATCCTCCTGCAATAGAACAGAGACTAACTCCTCAAATGACAAGGCATTTGGATTGCCTTTCATCATCAATTGAAGAGTAGAAGCAAAACTCTGATATGAATAAGGAAGACCATTCAGAACGATCTGCACAAGTGAGCTATCTGGTATAAACTCATCAACAGAAATCAACCGTTCCTTCAAGTCTTTGATCTTTGTTAGAAAACTATCCATAGAATCACCTTCATTCATGTGCTCACTCTCCAACTGTTTTCGGAGGTAAGCAACACGAGCCTCATTCCTAGCTTGGTATAATGTGGTAAGTGTATCCCACGCATCCTTAGCTGTTTTGCAAGAGCGAATGTGAGGAATAATTGCATGTTTAACAGACAAAGCTATCAATGCATGTGCCTGGGCATCTCTACCATCCCAACGAATTTGATCTGCAGTAGGTGCAGCAGAAAACACAACACGAACAGGAATATGCAGAATATCATCATCTTTGACACCTTCTGCATCAGCTTCAGTACCTGCTGTTGTAATAGTTGCAGGTGTGATAGGATGTTTTTCAACACCCTGCACAATGTTCCATAGTCCTTTTGCAACCAATACATATCACATCATATAAACCCACAACAGGTAGTTGGTACCATCCAACTTATCCTCAACAACCAACATATGAAATACATCACTGCTTTCAACCATGGCCGGTGACTAAAATACCTTGATGCAAAAAATTAATTGTATCTCAAAAAGTTGAACGGAACTGACCAGACGAGTTATGCTAAACTGTAGCAGACTTCGAGACGCTTATACTGGCGAACAGAAACAGGTATATACCTTTGGCAAAAAAAGATAAAATAGCCTGCACAAGCATTGTGATAGTGCCTTCAGAGGCGGAAACGAGCTCAGATCGCGATTTCGACACCACAAAGCGAAGCCATTTTGATCTCTGAAACACCCTGAGTATGCTCACCAAATTTCGTGCGAATCTGAGACTACAACCGGAGAGGTGTAGACGACACCCTAGATGAAGTGGCGACCTGCTTTGATACCAATCGTTAGAGTTAGATGTCTGTGGAAGCACGCAAACAACACAAGGAAGAAGTGTTGGAACATCAAGCTTACACTATGCTTGAGGTGGATTTGATCTACATCAAAGGCTATCGCGTCGAAATAATATCCGTTGGAGAGTTCTTTTTCATATGCTCATTTATTGTATTTTTTGAGAATATTTTGATGGCTCATTTACCGTTGTAAAAGCCTTGAGTTGTACACATGTAAAGGTACAAATATAGGGCCAAAATCCCACGAAATTTTGGTGGTTGAAGTTGCATTCAATCAAGCAAATCAAGTCACCTAAAAGTAGATCAATCAAGATCTTCACTTTTCCTAGATTGTAGGGAAGTGAATTGATTCCCTCCAACAACCATTCCCACCTTCATTTGAATTCAAATTCAAGTTGTAAAAGTCGTGGAACACTCCTAGAGGCTATATAAGGAGTTGAAATCACTTGTATTATACATGGAAGCAATATACATACACTTGTGACCATCATTGTCTTGCTCCTTCAATTTTCTGCATCATCTTCTTCGCCAACAGTAATCTTGCAGAGGCTTCTGCTCTCTCCTCAGAGCTCCAAATTGAGTGCAAGAGGACTCATTGGAAAGGTATTAGTGTCTAGTTTATGCCTGTAAATTTTCAAAGCATTTGGTTCAGCAAATTGGGAGAAATCTGAGTTTTTCTGCCTCGGGGTCAATCTCTACGTATTCCTGAAAAATAGGAGGTACCACCGGTGAATGTCGCATTCATTCCTATAGCATATTTTGCTTATTCCTTATACCTTTTTGCATTCCATACACTCAACCTTATGTGTATCACTCCCATAAAATGATTTTTTCTAATTGTAATCACGCTGGTCGCTATGGGCATTTGAAGTTCATTGTCTCTTCCATAGATAGTAAGTTTTTGAGCTAGTCGACCCGTGAACCTATCTGTTTTGTATCGACTCATTCTCCTTGATGCTCCAAGGTACATAGTGTGTTTCTTTGCACTTATAGCATGCCTATAAGGTCTATTTGAGTCTCCAAAAGCTCAAGGGCTGGTCTTGTGCCGGTTGGCTTCACCAAACTTCATCGCTTCGAAACGCACTTTTCTACCTTCGACAAGCTTCTCCAAGTTCTTTCAAGAAGAAGAAGCTTGGAGCACAACACACAATACTGAATGTATTACTAGAGAATGTACAAAGATAAGTAGCCAAGTAGGGCAAAAGGCGTATATACAAGCTGGGGGGAAAAAACCTCCTAAAGAGGGAAAAAAGTGCCCCGGTGGTCCTACTGTGTTCACACACATCACTACCTAAATATATCAACAATACCCTGGGTAGAGATGATTCACCAAAGTCCTCCATGGTATGCATAAAGTCCATGTGTATGTAAAAGAAGGAACTCACTTGTTAAAGATGTGAAAATAATTTTAAGAATTCTTGAATTCAAATGGAAAAGGGAAGGGTAGTTCTTGAGAATTGAAAAAGTAAGAGAGATAAAAGTGATGTTAAATATAAGTAAAAAGGAGTAGAGTGACAACACAAGTGAATAGTGTAGTGGTAAAACACTTGACTTGTGAATGTGAGGTTGTGGGATCAAATCCTCTCCTTGGTAGATGAGAGACTCCTTATTGCCACTCAATAAATAAGTGTTCATGTATAGCCAACGGCTCCCAACGATCACCAAGGGAGCCATGGGTGATAAGGAAGCCAAAGCTCTATGCCTTAGTCAATGCCTTAGTCGATGCCTTAGAGTAAGTCTAAGGAGTAAACATAGACATAAACTATAGGCATAAGAGTAAACATAGGTGTAAATTGTAGGCATAAACCATAGGTTCATGTTCAGGAACTGGAACTAAACTAGAAACTAAAAACTAAAACACGAACAAAAAAAAGAAACCAAAATAGAAATTAGAAAACAAAAACGAAAGCGAAGGCAAAATCAAAACTGGAACCGGAACAAGGACAAAGATATAGATCGAAATTTGTCAGTGGTCAAACAAAAAAACGAATAGCTTTGGAATGCCTCTGTAGTGAATAGGAACTAGAAAACAAAAACAGAAGCGAAAGCGAAATCGAAACTGGAGCCGGAACACAGACAAAGATATAGATTGGAATCTATCAGCGATGAAACACAAAAACAAATAGCTTTGCAATGCCTTGTAGTGATGCACAAGCAAGCTCTGATACTGCTATTGTAGGACGATCTTATGGACATGCATGCACAGAGAGTACGAAAATGGAAAACACACAAAAACAAAGTTGTGCAATAGATGAGATAGTACATAGTATTGGGTGCAATCTCCCACCACACACTTTGTTCGACAAGGAATGCATGTATGTTTAGGTTTTTTATTACATCAAAAATAGAGATTACAATGAGGGCAGTGCTTCGAAAAGAAGGTGTAAAGTTAAAAAGTTGCTCTCTTTTATAGAGAGCCTTATATTTTATTTACAAAAATCGTGATCCACAATGATCCTTATCCGAACCACTATTTTTATGACTTTGTAAAAAGAACCATCTACGTGGATCTTTATTTACAATATATATAGAAAATATAATGTTTCTTATTTGTGTGGAGACACATCCGAATATCCACACTCTCAGGAAGCTTCACCTTCTATATCAAAACACAAAGTACATTAATATCTCAATAAATTGAACTCCGAAATTCGACATTCCATTAGTGATAACACTAGGCAACTATTAATTTTATTCAAACATATATATGTAAATGTATTTGAGGGCCATTTGGCCTTTTACATAGACAATATCTACTTGCAATATCACAGTGAAAATCAAGGTTTACAATCTTTTATGGAAGAATAAGAGTTGGAATTATGAAGAGACAAAGCATTCGTTATCACTTGATGAAGTTGAAGGATTCTATGTTTATGCGAGAGATCATTCGTTAAGGCAATTTCTAAGGCTTATGAGTCTAAAGTGGGGAACCTAAGGTACACCAAATGTAGGAGAATCAAATAAGATGCACCTCATCTTTTTTCTAATGGAGACGCCATCTTTGAGCTTTATACTCTCTCTTACGACTGATTTTCAAATCCTATTTCCATATATATATTTTTCACGTCGTGAAAAAAAGGTGGTGGAGGATCCGACTTTTTTTATTTGAAAGGTAATTTATTCTCACCTTCCAGGCTTCCACCAACCATCTTTTTGAGCTTCTCCTAAAACAACTGATTCTCAAATTTTATTTCCATATGAATTTTTCATGTCGTAAAAAGGTGGAGGATCCGAATTTTTAATTTGAAAAATAATTTATTCTCATATTCCACCAACCATCTTCGGTGCCCCATTTGCATGGCTGAATTTAAGCCCACTTGCGCCCAAAAATCGTGATCCTACTAAATCATAGACGATTACTAGAGTCCTCAAGAGCTTGCGTCCTCCTCCTACAGCTTCAGCTCTGCGAGGTGAGCGTATGACTTTTCGTCCCATGCTTACACGAGGTGCAGGTACTAGGGTGCACGGACATTCGAAGATATAGCATGAAATGTTGTATTTTGTGAGCATAGTGAGGTGCAAGTGTTCTAGATTAACTTGCAATACAGTGTGGGGAAAAATATTGGTAATCGTATTGGAGTCGAAGATTTAGCATTTTTTTGGTAGTGGAGCCTTTTGTACGGATTAAAACAGTATTATGCCCGTTGTTTTTCTGCAAGTCGCATTAGTCGTTATGCCGTTTACTGTTATCTGAGTATCTAGCTGATTGTTACGTACACATCTCTTTGTCTTTATTTGTTATTTTGGCATTCCTGCATTTGCATAATTCTTATTGGTCAAATACCTAAATGCTTCAGTCCTACTTATATTTGGACTTTTCATGACCAGTATTAAGGAATGGTAAGAGTGTATTCTCTGGTAAATATTCCTAATATGGTATATTACCCTCACGTATCAGATTTGGGTTGTTATTCGGTGCTTATAATTCTATTCTGTTATGTGCTTGATCTTTTCTCATGGATGTTCTCTACCTTCATGCACACATTTACCTTCATGTACACATTAGTTTTGGTATATACTTCCACTTAACGTGTAAGTGTTTACACCAAATATTTAAGATGTGTAAGTGAATCTTTGTCCTTCACCCACTTAATTTTTTATATCCGCACAGCACTAGGAGAGTTTCTTTTTTCTTGCGCACACTTCCTTCTCTTTTTCTCACACCCCTTCAGCTTCTTATTCTTTTTTGTGTGCACAATTGAGTCTGTTTTGAGGTCGTTTTACCTGACATTTAGGATTGCTCAATCCTAAACATCTAATCCTGAAGTTGCTCGGTTTATCAGTAAAAGTCATTCTCTAAAGAGACAAGGAATGAATTGATTGAGCGCGTTATTTGGTTGACGCAGATACAGATGAGTAATTTCTTTAGAGATTATAGGAATTTCAGACATTTGTCGATTTTGGCTCTCAATTTGTACTCGTTCAGATACCTTTGTTTTTGTACCCTGAAATTATTGATGGTCCTGATTATGGTGCTAGGAGAGTTTTGAGGTTTGAGGAGCTTCGAACTGAAAGAGATGGAAGCTGGCCTATGGTAGCTGATTACATGAGTAGGAGCAGCCTGGTTGGATAAATCCATGTGAAGTCTAACATGTGATGAAGGGAAATGTAAGTATCGATTTCTTGGTTGTTCGTGGTTCTTTAAAATTTTCTGATTTTCTAGGATACTACTCAAAGGCCATGAAACCATGATTTTTCACTTGAGATGTAAATCATGGTTTTATTTCTTTCTACTTGCTTGCGTTATGCGTAAAACTTTTTTTTATTAAGAGCACACACTCATGTACATACATAATTTGTAAACATAGGTCACACAAACATACTTACAAGCATTAAACAAATTTCAGCTCGTTGAATTTCCTACGAGTTCAAGTTTTTGTATGCGTACAAGCATGTATTCATCCTTAGTTCTACACCTGCTATTAAGAGGTATAGACTCATAGGTTTAATGACCTATTGTTATGTCCCTGCTTCTGAATTATATCTGGATGGGTGTTTGTAGCTATGTCTGGCTGAGTGAAAAAGGACTCTCCTGTGTGAACTTGCACACCTTCCTGTGTGATTCCTATAAAATGGACACATGGCTCATTTGTTGGATATCCTTATACACACACTTAGACTCCATAACCTTTGGTGGAGTCACCAGCACACCTACCTGGTGTCAGTGTGGTGGTATGGAATGCCAGTCCTTGTGGTGATGGCCACTTTTGTAGCTGCAGGCTCCCAGGCTTGGGGGTGAACTCATTTGCCTCTAGGCTGGGAGATGAGTCTAATGTTTGTTCTGATGTGCCTGCCATGTCCTCCTGTTGAATGGTTTGGCTGGTCGATTTAAGAGGAGGTTTTAGCTGTCTCTGTGCCATGTCAGGAAAGATGGGCCTGCGGGCTCACACCCAAGGGAAACAATCCATGGAGGCTATCAGCCCCAGGGTGGTGCCCTAGTGCAGTGTCCTCATGCTGCCACTGACTCAGTAATCCATAAAAACAGGCTTTTCTGGGAAAAAATGCCTCAGCCTTACCAGCAGGCAGCAAAGATGCCCCCCCCCCCCCCCCCCCCCACGCGGCACACACACACACACGCACAAAAGAAAAAAGACAAAGGATCACATACATATTTCACATGTACAGATGCTAATCCAGCAGCCAGCCAACTAATTTTTTTTCCCACCTACTTGAGAAAAATTATCCAGCAGGTCTATATTTGGTTTTTAGCAGGTGCTACTATTTCTCAACCACATGCATACTATCTTCTCTTCATCTAGAATGTTTGGATGAGAGAGAGCATGCTGTTGGAGTCTGGAATCCCTCGTTCAGGGGGGCTTCTAGCTTCAGAGGTACATTAGGAAAGTTCTAAATTTTAGGGAAAGGCCTTGGAAAACAAAGGAGGTGAAAACTTTCTGTTTTATGAGAAATTTCTCTTATGAAAAGGCTCAAATGCTCATTTTGAGAGTGTTGCAGTCATGGCAAGCTCCTTCTCAAGATCAGCCCTCCTTGGTTTCTTGTTGCACATAGGATATTCTTGTTGCAACCTCTTGTTTTAAAGATGGAGATAGCAGCCAAGCAAGTTCTTCTCAGCCCAACTGCATAGCAAGCAAGCTCGCATCAGCCCATGGAGGATAACGCTTCTCCTCTCATGTCCACCCACAAGCATGAGCTATACCTTGGAAGTCGGTTTAACCATCTTCATGCATGGAGGCCCTCTTGTGACCATATTCCAATAGCAGCCTGTAAAGATGCCTAGAAGGCAGATCTTGATTTTATCCCATGGCCATGGGGGCTTGTGGCTTTAACCTCATCTCAAACCATTTAAAGGGGAGGTGGAGTGTGAAGGGAGCATAATATAATCGTGAATGGTGAAATGAACTGTCCTCTTTTGACATATACCAAATTACAAATGCTCAATGGATGGGGCATAACACTTTATGTAGAAGGAAAAGACACTACTTTCCACTAGAAAACTTTTACATAGATTGAGTTTTAGTTAATCCTTTGAGCTCGCGTTGTGCGTATATTTGTAAATGAGAGTTAGAAGAAATTATTTGGGTGTGAGATGGGGAAGTTATCCAAGGACTTGTTAAGAAAATGAGGGCCCTTGAGAACTTTCAGATGCTCTATTGGAATTTGGTTTAGATTATTGTTAGTATACTGAAATGAGGTATTGGGAAGATTAGTTTCATTGGGGGAGCTCATCTATAAATTTGCCAAAAAGTATGAATGTACCTTTGTGATTTCTTGAGGTGACTTGATAGCTAGATAGGTGTCCTATGTGGCGCTTACAAAAGTTTAAGCAAGTTAGTTCTGTGATTTCTTGAGGTGACTTGATAGCTAGATAGGTGTCCTATGTGGCGCTTACAAAAGTTTAAGCAAGTTAGTGCCACAATCGCACCAAGTCAATGGTGGAAATCTTAAAAAAAAGTTCAAAAGATCAAAACAACATGAAGATGGAACAAGTCAAGAACCAAATGAGGAGTATGTGGCTACACTTTGTGGTTCTTCTATCATCACTTGGAGTATCAGCCCAAAAGCTTAGAGGATCTCGTGCCTTCACTTGTAGTGGAGTTGTGCGTTCTTCATAATCAACAAGGTGAGCAGAAGCCTTGGTGCTTATTCATATTTGGAGGAAGATATTCTCAGCTATGGAGATTGTGGAGTTATGAACAGCAGCAGAAGCAATTTCTTCAAACAGATTTACATGCTATCTTGTAACTTAACATGTATAAGTGGAGCTTGGCTCCTCTCTCTTTCATGTCTTGTCTATTCTCAATCTTGTCTCTACTTTCTCTCTGTCTCAATATTGATTGTGGGCCTAAAAACCAACATATCCTTCTTGTGGTGGATACTTGACCTTGATGATGATGGTCAAATGTGATGATGTTTAAAGGTATTGTTACACTTGGTTATTTATGCTCTTTGCCATTCCCTTTTCAGCTTAATCTGGAAGGAATTAAAAATAATCTGTTTACTCCTAGTTTAAGAACTGTAATGATTTGATGCATTCCTTCAATATTTGTTAATATGGCGTTTTTTTTTTTTTTGCAGATGCTTTTAGCCACTGTTATCTCGCTTAGAATGGTGCAACTTTATCAAGAACCAGCATTAAGGGACTAATCAATGATGTGAACTTCATATGCACATATAATAGATTCATGAAGGTGTTTGCTCTATGGGAAAACAGATGACATCTCTCTTCAACTCTTTTGCGGATGGGAACTTCATCTTATTGCCTCTGGTTTATGGCATTAATGTGATCACATTCATGATTGACTTAAATAAAGCTGGCTGGGAGAAATTTGCAACTTTGATGGGAACAGCTACTTCCATCTTAGAATTTTGTTTTTGGGCTGGCCATTTTCTGATCACAGAAAGCTGGAATGTAGTTTTTGGCAAGATGAAAAGAGGAAGAGGATCTGCTATCTCCTCTTCAACATCATTGGAATATAATGCTTCAAAAAGAGCTCTGGGTCAGGTTGTATATTCTATCTCCTCGTATTCTACTTCTGGTGATTGTTTGTTTTGAGTTCATTATTCTTACATTTAGGTGCTTTCGGCATCATGTGCAGATCCTTGGTTTGGTAAATGATACACCATCCTCTTCTGATAAATATGAGTTTACTCGGGCATTAGCAGAGAAGTTAATCATGAAGAGCCTATTAAAAGGTGACAAAAGCTTAAGAGAGACTAACAGAGCAGCTCTTGAATCCGCCTTTTTCAGAACTATTGATTTGCTAACTATATCACTAGAAGAAGTATGCCATCAGCAAGAACTTAAGGATGGCAGTTGGTTCTGGGCTTTGATCCACTCCCTTTTTCTAAAGAATGTGGGTGCCATCCAGCAGAAGCTCTCTCTGGAATGCATTCTAACATACTTGTTCAGTATCTTGTTTGGATCAGTCAAATCCTCGCGAACTGCAAGAGAGCTAATTGGAGCATCTACTATCAACATGAAAAGGTCTAACCTGAATACAGTAGCAGAGAAGCTTGTGTGTGAACTACTTTGGGTTACTGAGAAGTTGAAGGATGGCTCAACCCTCAATGAAGCTGCCCGAAGTTGGGCTACTTTGCATACCCTAGCAAAGCTATCTCTATCTGCACATTCACGCATACAAGCTTGCCTTTTGAGAATTTCTGGTAATTATTTTGAATTCTGGGAATCTGATGGCCAAATGTTTTTCCCTCATGTGTTTGATTTATGCTTCATAATGTCTGATTGAATATTCAAACTTTTCTAATTTACGAGTATGGTGCTATTTTCTGATAGTGATGCTTCTGAAGGAATCGACCCTTTATGGACCAGATACATATAGCAGTAACCTCAAAGTCAATATATTGCTCTTATGGCTTCCTTTATTCTGCAATGTGAAAATTGGGTTTGATTATCCATGCTTAACACCATCTGAAAAGGCAGATTTTTTTAGGGACCTTGAACAGATTGTTTTGTCTCTGTCAGTTGTTGATCAAGAGAGAGTGCTTACATGCTGGTTAAGGGAATACATCTCCTCAACATCAGAATGGCCCAATCTCCAGGAATGCTTTGAAAACTGGTATTTCTCTGCAAAAAAGCCATCAGACATGGCTGCTTTGTAGCAATTTGCATGAACTCGTCCATCCTTTCTATTTCCAGATGGATTACTATCCAGTTCTGAATTGGAGCTATATCAAAATTTAAGCGTGGTTTCTGAATGTATACCTGTATTTTACGGCAGATTCTATAGTGGTTATTGTGATTTGTCTACTTTACTATCGAAGCTGCAGTTAATAGAAGAGATGATTGTAATCCAGGAGTGTTCTGGGAATTATCAGCCTAAATACATGGCTGTATCCTTATTATTTGATGCTGCAATGGGGATCACTTTACAAATTCATTTAATTTTTTGCGGTTAATAAAACATCTCATAGTGAGAATTAGTCCTTGGATATGATGCTGTCTTGTAGTTTGTAGGCATTGCTTCATCCCTGTTAATGGGGACAAAACCAGGTATTTAGTATTTCCTGCTTTGTTCCACCAGGAAATTGGACAGACAAGATTAAATTTACTTTTTGTTCTTAATTGACTTCAACTATTCTTGGATATAGCCTACCTCTGATGCACAATAATAGTTCCGTAAAAGCTTCTTCCAAATTGATGGGGGGAGAGTGAAGCATGGGTAGCTTATTTTTCTATTGAGATGGTCTGTGGTGCACATATTTTAGAACTTTTAAAGATAAGCCTAAGGTTTGAAGGATAGACTGTATTCTAAAAAGAATACAAAGATTCTTGCATATGTGAGAAGTGAACTTCAAGGGAATTTTATTAGATAGTGTAAGATACATCCTTAATCTTCATTCAGGAGGAGTATGGGTTTTG